>OV281369.1:12813594-13270916 GCA_923062675.1 Marasmarcha lunaedactyla | reverse complement strand
AATCTAAAGTAGATATAGGTTAATGATGAATAAAAAGTCATTGAAGCAGGCGAGTGAAATAACCGAATCGTCGGTGATGCCACTTTAATCATATCATTTGTGTTTGTTTGTTTCTTATTGTCATAACTATTGACGTTTTGATTAAGTTTAGGTAGCTCTATGTGAAATTGTAATTAAGTATGTGTTAGTTATGTGTGATATTATGAATGTAGGTATTCAAGTGAATGGATGAATTAATAGAGCCGGCCGGCCGGCCGGCATGATGCTACAATTTCGAATTTACGCGGCCTATGAAATTTACAGCATGCTGTGTATATTTGCCATGCGATGCGATCAATATACACGACACGCATGAATCAATTGATTCACATCGGGAATCGGGTATTCTGTCTGGCTCTGAAAAGGGCCGTCGCGAGAGCGAGCGACCGTGCGTGCGTTTTCATATTCCTCGTCGGGTCGGGTCGGGGATCTGGATATGGATATGGGATGCTGGATTCGTTCCGTTTCCTCTTCTTCTCCTCTTCCTCGCGACGCCCTGCCTGCCAGCCAGCTTTCCTCGCTCTTCTCGTTTCCGCCCGACTGCCCGACTCCCGACTCCGATCACATCATTAATCTCTCGTTTGTTTGTTTGTGCCGTTTCCGTTAATCATTTTTGGCCGCGCGGCGCGGCGCGAACGAATTATCAGGGACGCGCGTGCGTTCTCTCTGTTCGTGTCCGTCTTTCTGTAGGAGCGATCTCTCGTTCGTTCGATCCGTGTCCCCCTGCCGGCTTTTATGCCGCGCAATTATTATATAAAGAACAAGCCTCACAGCACATTAAACGTATTCTATCGTCGAACGTGCGCTCGTGTGCTCGCGTCTCGACTGATTATTGTGTTTTACGCTTGAAACAATCAACAAAACAGACATGTCCGGCCGTGGTAAAGGTGGCAAGGTTAAGGGAAAGGCGAAGTCCCGTTCCAACCGTGCCGGTCTTCAGTTCCCCGTCGGTCGTATCCACAGGCTGCTCAGGAAGGGCAACTACGCGGAGCGAGTGGGCGCCGGTGCACCGGTGTACCTCGCCGCCGTCATGGAATACCTGGCCGCTGAAGTGCTCGAGTTGGCCGGCAACGCCGCCAGAGACAACAAAAAGACCAGGATCATCCCGAGACATCTCCAACTGGCCATCCGCAACGACGAGGAGCTGAACAAGCTTCTATCCGGTGTCACCATCGCCCAGGGCGGTGTATTGCCGAACATCCAGGCGGTGCTCCTCCCCAAGAAGACCGAGAAGAAGGCTTAAGGGACTCGACAGCATTTGAAATATATAATATATTACGACAGACAACAGCCCTCCAGCAGCGGTTGGATGTTGTCCGTGCCGAAAGAAGAAACGGCCCTTTTCAGGGCCACAATATGATTCATAGTGATGGCATAATTTGGTTATTTGCATTACGGCGTTGCCGAATGTATAATAGATTATGTGTATGGTAAATTTCATAGGCCGTCAAAACCTAACCTAACCTAACCCAACCCAACATAACACATACCGCAACCTAACCTAACCTAAACTGACCTTAACACGATATTATGATAAACGCTGGGCTATCTATCTATCTATCTATGGATCGATTGATCGTTATATTGTATCCATTATAATATTAATTATTATGTCTAAATCGCGTGCACTTTGTTAGATAAATTCATTATAACATTGCAGCGACAAACCGAGACTGTTTGCTATTCATCATAGATCGTTAGCTTCTATAACAGGTTGATGGTTACACTGTTGCCTATCGATTTTTGACAGCTTTAAGGGATGTTTTAAGATATTCTCACAATTTTGGACAGTATTGCTTACAATTCAATATCGTAAGACAACAACAATATAATATAATTAGGTGCGACGACGAGCGCAGCGAGGAGGAGTGGTTAGTCTGTATGCAGGCTATGCAGCGCGAGCCGAGCGAGCGAAGCGAGCGTGCCGCGGCAGCGGCCGGCGAAGCGCCAAAAAAGGGATCTGCATACGACTCAATATCGGTCCCAATTCAACGGTCACCTCTCCAGTAAGCAATTTCAATATTTCCAAGTTACAACTGAATCCTATGTAACGCGTGTAACGTCACCTCTGTACGTAGTACGGTAAGGGTGAAATTGTAGAGCATGCGATTCGACGCAAACGGTGGGGTCTCGCTGTGCCCTGCCGGCTCCGCCGTGAACGGCGGCGCCCCGTTATATAGCCGCCGGGATAGTTCACGTCAAACTCACTACACTCGACGACACCGTTGCGAGAGCGCGTCCGAGTACGTGATACGTTTGATTATACCGAAACAGCAAACATGCCACCCAAGACTAGCGGCAAGGCTGCCAAGAAATCCGGCAAGGCCCAAAAGAACATCTCCAAGTCGGACAAGAAGAAGAAGAAGCACAAGAGGAAGGAGAGCTACGCCATCTACATTTACAAGGTGCTGAAGCAGGTCCACCCCGACACCGGTATCTCCAGTAAGGCCATGTCGATCATGAACTCGTTCGTGAACGACATCTTCGAGCGGATCGCCGCCGAAGCGTCCCGTCTGGCGCATTACAACAAGCGCTCCACGATCACATCGAGGGAGGTGCAGACCTCGGTGCGACTGCTGCTGCCCGGTGAGCTCGCCAAGCACGCCGTCAGCGAGGGTACCAAGGCCGTCACCAAGTACACCAGCTCCAAGTGAACGAACACCACCGGACCGGACCCGAGCCGTGCATGATTCGTATGGTATAGTGTCTACTCTATGCTACTAGGTACTACACATACACGACACGACACGACGGTCGCAAAACAAAGGCCCTTTTCAGGGCCACAATATGTTTCATTTGCATTTCTTTACAATACAATGCTGTTATGTTTCACAGGCACCTTAGACCGTATCTTTTTATACAGTTACATTACATTAATAGCAATTAATAACGTGCAGCGGCAGCAGACCCAGAACCCAAGCAATACCACCGTAGAGTCTTACGGAACACGAGCACGCCACTGCATTCACTTCATTCCAATAATAATAATAATAATAATAATAGTTATGATACCATAAATTCGGGAGAATAACACATGCAAACACTGTTAGGTGCGTAAAAGATGCTTGCTTGCTCACTTACTTAGTTACCTACTTACTTGCTTACTTACTCACTTTGTACAGTCAGATTTAATAGTCGATAATTATGCCCATAGACAACCTAGCTCTGATGAATTCTGTTGTTTGTTGCACATCATTCGCATCATTATCTGGACCGAACATGTAAAAATCAGTAATTAGAATTTGAGATGATAATAATAATAATAATAATAAAGTTATCGGATCCACGGCCGGGCTGAGAACTCCCTACCTCCGTCGTCGGTCGGCGCAGCCGTAAAATTATAAATACCGGCGAGGGGTTTTTAACGCGAGCAGACATCATTCGTATTCGAAGCGCGCCGCCCGTCTCTACGTACCCGTTTGTTTCGTATCGTTAGATATTTGGTTCTCTATCTCTCTCTGTCCGTGACAATGGCACGTACGAAGCAGACTGCCCGTAAATCAACCGGTGGCAAGGCGCCGAGGAAACAGCTGGCCACCAAGGCGGCCCGCAAGAGCGCTCCCGCCACCGGGGGCGTCAAGAAACCCCATCGCTACAGGCCCGGCACCGTCGCCCTGCGTGAGATCCGTCGTTACCAGAAGAGCACCGAGCTGCTGATCCGCAAGCTGCCCTTCCAGCGTCTGGTCCGTGAGATCGCCCAGGACTTCAAGACCGATCTCCGTTTCCAGAGCTCCGCTGTGATGGCGCTCCAGGAGGCCAGCGAGGCTTATCTGGTCGGTCTGTTCGAAGACACCAACCTGTGCGCCATCCACGCCAAGCGCGTCACCATCATGCCGAAGGACATCCAGCTCGCCAGGAGGATCCGCGGTGAGCGTGCTTAAGCGCTTTTCGCCACGGCCATGGGTGTTCGTTCGTTCGTTCGTTCATCCATTGCCGAATTTTGACAAATCACAAAAGGCCCTTTTCAGGGCCGCAGTTCTTTCAAACCGCGTCATGATATCGCGTGCCTCAGCCGCGCTGATATTGCAACGTGAACATTTTTCATAGGTTCGTTCGTTAAAACCGTCGAATTATGAATGAATTGCAATCAACTATACTTCTGTCAGAACCGCAACCCGAAATGTACATTATATTATGCAATGACACAATATTATTATTATCAGCGGACAATTTCAAATATATTACATATTTCTGTTCCGTTCATTAAAAATATTCCAGTGTCGATAGTTATTTGAACCCGGATTATAATTAATTTAATTGCTGATAACGTTTACGACTGAGAAATCAAAGAGTTTTTATTGCACTGCACTCAACAAAAAACAATATCGAACAGACAAAAGAGTTGAAGGCAAAGGTAATGGTGCAATTAGGATACACACATTGTTCCTTTATCTTCTGTGTCATTGTCATAGTATTTGCGTTACCTGCTTGTTTATGTTAAGTTAGTTTAATTTGTAAGTTCATAGTAATTGTGTCTTGCAATTTTCGAGATACATACATACAAGCATGGACCGAATGGAATTATTGATATGCTTGATCATTTTGATTATTTGGCGATTATTATTATTATTATTATTTCCGAATCAAGAGAGCGAAAGAGAGGGGCGCGTAGGACAATCGGACGGAAAAAAATTATAAAAAGGGGCAGACAGTTACTGAGTACGCTTGCGTACAGTCACTTCTATATCGTCCGTTCGTTCGTTCGTTCGTTTAGTTACTAACCGTTTGAACAATGACCGGCCGGGGCAAAGGCGGTAAAGGTCTGGGAAAAGGAGGAGCCAAGCGCCACAGGAAGGTGCTCCGTGATAACATCCAGGGTATCACGAAACCCGCCATCCGCCGTCTCGCCCGCAGGGGAGGCGTCAAGCGTATCTCCGGCCTGATCTACGAAGAGACCAGAGGCGTGTTGAAAGTGTTCCTCGAGAACGTCATCAGGGACGCCGTCACCTACACCGAGCACGCCAAGAGGAAGACCGTGACCGCCATGGATGTCGTCTACGCTCTCAAGAGGCAGGGACGCACCCTGTACGGTTTCGGCGGTTAAATTGAAACACCCACAGCGCATTTCCGCCGTCGTCGTCTGGGATTATTCGCATGGGTACATGAACAATGTGCTCATTCGAATGATGACAACAAAGAAAGGCCCTTTTCAGGGCCGCACATGATTCCTTGCACTCGGTGATCAGACTGTAATACCGATCACCGGAAAGCTCTATATTTCATATGGACCGTTTGTACCGTACCTACATTGAATTGAGTGAGTCGATGAGCCGTTCAGGTGACGGAATTTTCTTTTTTTATTTCATTTTAATTACATAATAATAATACATACAATAGTAATAGGGAGCTAGCACGAGCCACGAGCCGCAATATCTGTACGAGTAGTATATAATGAATGTAGGAAATTCGTTCGATTCGTATTGTGCCCGATGATGTAGTGCCGATCTTTCGGACTGTTTCATCAGTCTGAATTATACACTAGCTAATAGACTGTCTATTTTCGTCGTCGATCGTTAGGTTACTTACTTACTTGGATGATTGGGTGTACGGCCGTCATCGGAGCTTGGTAATTCACTTATCATGACGTCTCGACTCTGACGAGGAACTCTGAAACGGAATGATATAATTTTGTTTGTTAATATTATGTTATTCGATACTAATTAGTGTTGCTTCTACAAAACAAAGGCCACGTTCGTTGATCATAAAATAGACTTTGATGTATGTATTTGAATAGGATTAATAAAATCGAGAGACATAGAGGGAATTGCCCAACCAACCGCCCGATTGTAATTACTTGTATGTAGGAAAGTGATCAGCACTCGTAGGTTTGTTGATGATAATCTACAATTCATATTTCTTAAATCCGGTTACTTTATTGATTAACCTAAATAAAAAGCAAAGTATCTGTAAAGTGTGCAACATCATGTAAAGGTATCCGACTGGATACTGTTCGGAACGGCTCTGAACCTACGGTTGTGCGATACACTAACAGATGAAACCTTACTGGCTGAATTTATCGTTCCAATAATTACAAAGCATCCTGAATAATGTGTAACATTCAGCAGAGTCATGCGATTAAAACCTTCTTCCAAGTCCGTGTGCCGGTTACTAGATGTATCGGCCATCAGAGCACAAGGAGCGCGTCTCCGTGTTTTACGACCGCCGACTTTAGGAGGCTCAAATGTAAATCTTCGCTAGTGAAATGTCACATGTGCGTACATTAAAATGTTCGTGACAGACCATCGGTCGTAACGGAAATGCATTCAGTAACGAAAAGCTCTATGAAATCGGTGAAAATCACATTTAAATCAGCCTCCAGCGTCCGTAAGGGGACCAAACTCGAATTAAACTTCGAACTGCTAGTTTGTTACTGTACCGAAATGGTATACCTCAACATGGGGCGGTCAATAGTTTCACGGAGATTCGAAATACGAACGGAATAAAAGATTATCTACAATTTACATATGAAAAATATCGCACAAAACGATGACAGTTAGTGAAAAGTTGTCGATGTTCATGCGAGAAAACGCATCGGGAGATCGCGGCTCCCCTTACGGTATTGCTCCGGCTGCGTGCTAAAATACATAGACAGTGGCGCCGCAAGCGTCCTCGCACAGGAAACTAATCGCTCCAGTTGCGTTCCCGCGTAATCTTTTCCCGCCCAAAAGAGACATTCTTGAGTTTGTGTTGTGTTGTGGTTGTTGTTGTTGTTGTTTGTCGTGTCGTCAATCCAACTGAATAGAAAAACAATAAAAATACAATGGCAGATTCAGCAGTAGTCGCATCGGAAGCCCCCGCGCCCGCCAGCCCGGCGAAGAAGCCGAAGGCGTCCGCCGCCGGAGGCGCCAAGAAACCGAAGCCGAAATCCACCCATCCCAAGACATCCGAAATGGTGAACAGCGCCATCAAGGAGTTGAAGGAGCGCAGCGGATCATCGCTGCAGGCCATCAAGAAGTACATCGCCGCCCAGTACAAGGTGGACGCCGAGAAACTGGCTCCGTTCATCAGGAAATACCTGAAGGGCGCCGTAGAATCCGGTGCTCTGATCCAGACCAAAGGTAAGGGTGCATCCGGCTCCTTCAAGCTGGAATCTAAATCATCCTCCGGCAAGAAACCCGCAGCGGGCGGCGCCTCCGCCGCCGCCGCCGCCAAGAAGAAGGCGAAGAAACCAACCGCGTCCGCCGCGGCTTCAGCGAAATCCAAGAGGGCCGCCGCCGGTGCTAAATCTAAGAAGTCCTCCACCGCCGCCGCTGCCGCTTCACCCGCCAAGGCGAAGAGCTCCGTCGCCGCCGCAACGAAGGACAAGAAGGCAGCAGCCGCCAAAAAGAAGCCCGCTGCAGCGAAGAAAGCCGCCGCCTCTCCGTCCAAAGCGAAAGCCGCCGCCGCACCTAAAGCTAAGAAAACCGCCAAACCCCCCACGAAGAAACCCAAAGCTCCCAAACCCAAGAAGGCAGCCGCTGCGCCTAAATCCAAATCCGCAACGAAGAAAGCCGCCGCCAAAAAGTAAATCTCCAATCATCCGAAGACACGCAGACAGAGCAACGCTCCGCGCGTACTCTCTATCCGCTCCGGATGGACGACGATTACAAAAACAGCCCTTTTCAGGGCTAACATATGCATCATTTGCTGAAATACCTGGTAGCATCTTCATAGAGATGGTTATTTCGTGACAAGTTTCATGGGTACGTTTCAAAACCTTAAATTCATAATAATAAAGATCCCTATAGTCAAAATTGACGATTTGTAGAGTCGACGATTTCAGTTCACCTAATAATATTATACTTGATAATTGGATGCCGCTGCATTCTTCATAGTCATGATTAGACGAAGAGTTTTCGTCGATGACCTCCACCAAGTTTTACCACCACCGATACACTTTCTGTGGGAAAACTTTTGGTTGAATCAGGTCCAATTTTAAGGTAGGTACACCAAGTAAATTGTAAATATTATTTCGGCACATAAGTAGAGAGTCGATTAGTTTATCTATAACAATTTTAGTGGGCTACAAACTTTGATATTGGTAAATACTCCTCATGATATTGGCGTGAATGACAATGCCTACTTACATACAAAGTGCAACAACAATATCAAAATTTTTGCCATTTCACTGAACCATAATATATCAAACGGTAATAACGAGTGGGTTAATGTACAGACAGCCAACAATCAGGTTTATAATCTAAAGTAGATATAGGTTAATGATGAATAAAAAGTCATTGAAGCAGGCGAGTGAAATAACCGAATCGTCGGTGATGCCACTTTAATCATATCATTTGTGTTTGTTTGTTTCTTATTGTCATAACTATTGACGTTTTGATTAAGTTTAGGTAGCTCTACGTGAAATTGTAATTAAGTATGTGTTAGTTATGTGTGATATTATGAATGTAGGTATTCAAGTGAATGGATGAATTAATAGAGCCGGCCGGCCGGCCGGCATGATGCTACAATTTCGAATTCACGCGGCCTATGAAATTTACAGCATGCTGTGTATATTTGCCATGCGATGCGATCAATATACACGACACGCATGAATCAATTGATTCACATCGGGAATCGGGTATTCTGTCTGGCTCTGAAAAGGGCCGTCGCGAGAGCGAGCGACCGTGCGTGCGTTTTCATATTCCTCGTCGGGTCGGGTCGGGGATCTGGATATGGATATGGGATGCTGGATTCGTTCCGTTTCCTCTTCTTCTCCTCTTCCTCGCGACGCCCTGCCTGCCTGCCTGCCTGCCAGCCAGCTTTCCTCGCTCCTCTTCTCGTTTCCGCCCGACTGCCCGACTCCCGATTCCGATTCCCGATTGTTCACATCGTAAATCTCTCGTTTGTTTGTTTGTGCCGTTTCCGTTAATCATTTTTGGCCGCGCGGCGCGGCGCGAACGAATTATCAGGGACGCGCGTGCGTTCTCTCTGTTCGTGTCCGTCTTTCTGTAGGAGCGATCTCTCGTTCGTTCGATCCGTGTCCCCCTGCCGGCTTTTATGCCGCGCAATTATTATATAAAGAACAAGCCTCACAGCACATTAAACGTATTCTATCGTCGAACGTGCGCTCGTGTGCTCGCGTCTCGACTGATTATTGTGTTTTACGCTTGAAACAATCAACAAAACAGACATGTCCGGCCGTGGTAAAGGTGGCAAGGTTAAGGGAAAGGCGAAGTCCCGTTCCAACCGTGCCGGTCTTCAGTTCCCCGTCGGTCGTATCCACAGGCTGCTCAGGAAGGGCAACTACGCGGAGCGAGTGGGCGCCGGTGCACCGGTGTACCTCGCCGCCGTCATGGAATACCTGGCCGCTGAAGTGCTCGAGTTGGCCGGCAACGCCGCCAGAGACAACAAAAAGACCAGGATCATCCCGAGACATCTCCAACTGGCCATCCGCAACGACGAGGAGCTGAACAAGCTTCTATCCGGTGTCACCATCGCCCAGGGCGGTGTATTGCCGAACATCCAGGCGGTGCTCCTCCCCAAGAAGACCGAGAAGAAGGCTTAAGGGACTCGACAGCATTTGAAATATATAATATATTACGACAGACAACAGCCCTCCAGCAGCGGTTGGATGTTGTCCGTGCCGAAAGAAGAAACGGCCCTTTTCAGGGCCACAATATGATTCATAGTGATGGCATAATTTGGTTATTTGCATTACGGCGTTGCCGAATGTATAATAGATTATGTGTATGGTAAATTTCATAGGCCGTCAAAACCTAACCTAACCTAACCCAACCCAACATAACACATACCGCAACCTAACCTAACCTAAACTGACCTTAACACGATATTATGATAAACGCTGGGCTATCTATCTATCTATCTATGGATCGATTGATCGTTATATTGTATCCATTATAATATTAATTATTATGTCTAAATCGCGTGCACTTTGTTAGATAAATTCATTATAACATTGCAGCGACAAACCGAGACTGTTTGCTATTCATCATAGATCGTTAGCTTCTATAACAGGTTGATGGTTACACTGTTGCCTATCGATTTTTGACAGCTTTAAGGGATGTTTTAAGATATTCTCACAATTTTGGACAGTATTGCTTACAATTCAATATCGTAAGACAACAACAATATAATATAATTAGGTGCGACGACGAGCGCAGCGAGGAGGAGTGGTTAGTCTGTATGCAGGCTATGCAGCGCGAGCCGAGCGAGCGAAGCGAGCGTGCCGCGGCAGCGGCCGGCGAAGCGCCAAAAAAGGGATCTGCATACGACTCAATATCGGTCCCAATTCAACGGTCACCTCTCCAGTAAGCAATTTCAATATTTCCAAGTTACAACTGAATCCTATGTAACGCGTGTAACGTCACCTCTGTACGTAGTACGGTAAGGGTGAAATTGTAGAGCATGCGATTCGACGCAAACGGTGGGGTCTCGCTGTGCCCTGCCGGCTCCGCCGTGAACGGCGGCGCCCCGTTATATAGCCGCCGGGATAGTTCACGTCAAACTCACTACACTCGACGACACCGTTGCGAGAGCGCGTCCGAGTACGTGATACGTTTGATTATACCGAAACAGCAAACATGCCACCCAAGACTAGCGGCAAGGCTGCCAAGAAATCCGGCAAGGCCCAAAAGAACATCTCCAAGTCGGACAAGAAGAAGAAGAAGCACAAGAGGAAGGAGAGCTACGCCATCTACATTTACAAGGTGCTGAAGCAGGTCCACCCCGACACCGGTATCTCCAGTAAGGCCATGTCGATCATGAACTCGTTCGTGAACGACATCTTCGAGCGGATCGCCGCCGAAGCGTCCCGTCTGGCGCATTACAACAAGCGCTCCACGATCACATCGAGGGAGGTGCAGACCTCGGTGCGACTGCTGCTGCCCGGTGAGCTCGCCAAGCACGCCGTCAGCGAGGGTACCAAGGCCGTCACCAAGTACACCAGCTCCAAGTGAACGAACACCACCGGACCGGACCCGAGCCGTGCATGATTCGTATGGTATAGTGTCTACTCTATGCTACTAGGTACTACACATACACGACACGACACGACGGTCGCAAAACAAAGGCCCTTTTCAGGGCCACAATATGTTTCATTTGCATTTCTTTACAATACAATGCTGTTATGTTTCACAGGCACCTTAGACCGTATCTTTTTTTATACCGTTACATTAATAGCAATTAATAACGTGCAGCGGCAGCAGACCCAGAACCCAAGCAACACCACCGTAGAGTCTTACGAAACACGAGCACGCCACTGCATTCACTTCATTCCAATAATAATAATAATAATAATAATAGTTATGATACCATAAATTCGGGAGAATAACACATGCAAACACTGTTAGGTGCGTAAAAGATGCTTGCTTGCTCACTTACTTAGTTACCTACTTACTTGCTTACTTACTCACTTTGTACAGTCAGATTTAATAGTCGATAATTATGCCCGTAGACAACCTAGCTCTGATGAATTCTGTTGTTTGTTGCACATCATTCGCATCATTATCTGGACCGAACATGTAAAAATCAGTAATTAGAATTTGAGATGATAATAATAATAATAATAATAAAGTTATCGGATCCACGGCCGGGCTGAGAACTCCCTACCTCCGTCGTCGGTCGGCGCAGCCGTAAAATTATAAATACCGGCGAGGGGTTTTTAACGCGAGCAGACATCATTCGTATTCGAAGCGCGCCGCCCGTCTCTACGTACCCGTTTGTTTCGTATCGTTAGATATTTGGTTCTCTATCTCTCTCTGTCCGTGACAATGGCACGTACGAAGCAGACTGCCCGTAAATCAACCGGTGGCAAGGCGCCGAGGAAACAGCTGGCCACCAAGGCGGCCCGCAAGAGCGCTCCCGCCACCGGGGGCGTCAAGAAACCCCATCGCTACAGGCCCGGCACCGTCGCCCTGCGTGAGATCCGTCGTTACCAGAAGAGCACCGAGCTGCTGATCCGCAAGCTGCCCTTCCAGCGTCTGGTCCGTGAGATCGCCCAGGACTTCAAGACCGATCTCCGTTTCCAGAGCTCCGCTGTGATGGCGCTCCAGGAGGCCAGCGAGGCTTATCTGGTCGGTCTGTTCGAAGACACCAACCTGTGCGCCATCCACGCCAAGCGCGTCACCATCATGCCGAAGGACATCCAGCTCGCCAGGAGGATCCGCGGTGAGCGTGCTTAAGCGCTTTTCGCCACGGCCATGGGTGTTCGTTCGTTCGTTCGTTCATCCATTGCCGAATTTTGACAAATCACAAAAGGCCCTTTTCAGGGCCGCAGTTCTTTCAAACCGCGTCATGATATCGCGTGCCTCAGCCGCGCTGATATTGCAACGTGAACATTTTTCATAGGTTCGTTCGTTAAAACCGTCGAATTATGAATGAATTGCAATCAACTATACTTCTGTCAGAACCGCAACCCGAAATGTACATTATATTATGCAATGACACAATATTATTATTATCAGCGGACAATTTCAAATATATTACATATTTCTGTTCCGTTCATTAAAAATATTCCAGTGTCGATAGTTATTTGAACCCGGATTATAATTAATTTAATTGCTGATAACGTTTACGACTGAGAAATCAAAGAGTTTTTATTGCACTGCACTCAACAAAAAACAATATCGAACAGACAAAAGAGTTGAAGGCAAAGGTAATGGTGCAATTAGGATACACACATTGTTCCTTTATCTTCTGTGTCATTGTCATAGTATTTGCGTTACCTGCTTGTTTATGTTAAGTTAGTTTAATTTGTAAGTTCATAGTAATTGTGTCTTGCAATTTTCGAGATACATACATACAAGCATGGACCGAATGGAATTATTGATATGCTTGATCATTTTGATTATTTGGCGATTATTATTATTATTATTATTTCCGAATCAAGAGAGCGAAAGAGAGGGGCGCGTAGGACAATCGGACGGAAAAAAATTATAAAAAGGGGCAGACAGTTACACGTCCGAACAGTCTGCGGCTGAGTACGCTTGCGTACAGTCACTTCTATATCGTCCGTTCGTTCGTTCGTTCGTTTAGTTACTAACCGTTTGAACAATGACCGGCCGGGGCAAAGGCGGTAAAGGTCTGGGAAAAGGAGGAGCCAAGCGCCACAGGAAGGTGCTCCGTGATAACATCCAGGGTATCACGAAACCCGCCATCCGCCGTCTCGCCCGCAGGGGAGGCGTCAAGCGTATCTCCGGCCTGATCTACGAAGAGACCAGAGGCGTGTTGAAAGTGTTCCTCGAGAACGTCATCAGGGACGCCGTCACCTACACCGAGCACGCCAAGAGGAAGACCGTGACCGCCATGGATGTCGTCTACGCTCTCAAGAGGCAGGGACGCACCCTGTACGGTTTCGGCGGTTAAATTGAAACACCCAGCGTCGTCTGAGATTATTCGCATGGGTACATGAACGATGTGCTCATTCGAATGATGACAACAAAGAAAGGCCCTTTTCAGGGCCGCACATGATTCCTTGCACTCGGTGATCAGACTGTAATACCGATCACCGGAAAGCTCTATATTTCATATGGACCGTTTGTACCGTACCTACATTGAATTGAGTGAGTCGATGAGCCGTTCAGGTGACGGAATTTTCTTTTTTTATTTCATTTTAATTACATAATAATAATACATACAATAGTAATAGGGAGCTAGCACGAGCCACGAGCCGCAATATCTGTACGAGTAGTATATAATGAATGTAGGAAATTCGTTCGATTCGTATTGTGCCCGATGATGTAGTGCCGATCTTTCGGACTGTTTCATCAGTCTGAATTATACACTAGCTAATAGACTGTCTATTTTCGTCGTCGATCGTTAGGTTACTTACTTACTTGGATGATTGGGTGTACGGCCGTCATCGGAGCTTGGTAATTCACTTATCATGACGTCTCGACTCTGACGAGGAACTCTGAAACGGAATGATATAATTTTGTTTGTTAATATTATGTTATTCGATACTAATTAGTGTTGCTTCTACAAAACAAAGGCCACGTTCGTTGATCATAAAATAGACTTTGATGTATGTATTTGAATAGGATTAATAAAATCGAGAGACATAGAGGGAATTGCCCAACCAACCGCCCGATTGTAATTACTTGTATGTAGGAAAGTGATCAGCACTCGTAGGTTTGTTGATGATAATCTTCAATTCATATTTCTTAAATCCGGTTACTTAATTGCTTAACCTAAATAAAAAGCAAAGTATCTGTAAAGTGTGCAACATCATGTAAAGGTATCCGACTGGATACTGTTCGGAACGGCTCTGAACCTACGGTTGTGCGATACACTAACAGATGAAACCTTACTGGCTGAATTTATCGTTCCAATAATTACAAAGCATCCTGAATAATGTGTAACATTCAGCAGAGTCATGCGATTAAAACCTTCTTCCAAGTCCGTGTGCCGGTTACTAGATGTATCGGCCATCAGAGCACAAGGAGCGCGTCTCCGTGTTTTACGACCGCCGACTTTAGGAGGCTCAAATGTAAATCTTCGCTAGTGAAATGTCACATGTGCGTACATTAAAATGTTCGTGACAGACCATCGGTCGTAACGGAAATGCATTCAGTAACGAAAAGCTCTATGAAATCGGTGAAAATCACATTTAAATCAGCCTCCAGCGTCCGTAAGGGGACCAAACTCGAATTAAACTTCGAACTGCTAGTTTGTTACTGTACCGAAATGGTATACCTCAACATGGGGCGGTCAATAGTTTCACGGAGATTCGAAATACGAACGGAATAAAAGATTATCTACAATTTACATATGAAAAATATCGCACAAAACGATGACAGTTAGTGAAAAGTTGTCGATGTTCATGCGAGAAAACGCATCGGGAGATCGCGGCTCCCCTTACGGTATTGCTCCGGCTGCGTGCTAAAATACATAGACAGTGGCGCCGCAAGCGTCCTCGCACAGGAAACTAATCGCTCCAGTTGCGTTCCCGCGTAATCTTTTCCCGCCCAAAAGAGACATTCTTGAGTTTGTGTTGTGTTGTGGTTGTTGTTGTTGTTGTTTGTCGTGTCGTCAATCCAACTGAATAGAAAAACAATAAAAATACAATGGCAGATTCAGCAGTAGTCGCATCGGAAGCCCCCGCGCCCGCCAGCCCGGCGAAGAAGCCGAAGGCGTCCGCCGCCGGAGGCGCCAAGAAACCGAAGCCGAAATCCACCCATCCCAAGACATCCGAAATGGTGAACAGCGCCATCAAGGAGTTGAAGGAGCGCAGCGGATCATCGCTGCAGGCCATCAAGAAGTACATCGCCGCCCAGTACAAGGTGGACGCCGAGAAACTGGCTCCGTTCATCAGGAAATACCTGAAGGGCGCCGTAGAATCCGGTGCTCTGATCCAGACCAAAGGTAAGGGTGCATCCGGCTCCTTCAAGCTGGAATCTAAATCATCCTCCGGCAAGAAACCCGCAGCGGGCGGCGCCTCCGCCGCCGCCGCCGCCAAGAAGAAGGCGAAGAAACCAACCGCGTCCGCCGCGGCTTCAGCGAAATCCAAGAGGGCCGCCGCCGGTGCTAAATCTAAGAAGTCCTCCACCGCCGCCGCTGCCGCTTCACCCGCCAAGGCGAAGAGCTCCGTCGCCGCCGCAACGAAGGACAAGAAGGCAGCAGCCGCCAAAAAGAAGCCCGCTGCAGCGAAGAAAGCCGCCGCCTCTCCGTCCAAAGCGAAAGCCGCCGCCGCACCTAAAGCTAAGAAAACCGCCAAACCCCCCACGAAGAAACCCAAAGCTCCCAAACCCAAGAAGGCAGCCGCTGCGCCTAAATCCAAATCCGCAACGAAGAAAGCCGCCGCCAAAAAGTAAATCTCCAATCATCCGAAGACACGCAGACAGAGCAACGCTCCGCGCGTACTCTCTATCCGCTCCGGATGGACGACGATTACAAAAACAGCCCTTTTCAGGGCTAACATATGCATCATTTGCTGAAATACCTGGTAGCATCTTCATAGAGATGGTTATTTCGTGACAAGTTTCATGGGTACGTTTCAAAACCTTAAATTCATAATAATAAAGATCCCTATAGTCAAAATTGACGATTTGTAGAGTCGACGATTTCAGTTCACCTAATAATATTATACTTGATAATTGGATGCCGCTGCATTCTTCATAGTCATGATTAGACGAAGAGTTTTCGTCGATGACCTCCACCAAGTTTTACCACCACCGATACACTTTCTGTGGGAAAACTTTTGGTTGAATCAGGTCCAATTTTAAGGTAGGTACACCAAGTAAATTGTAAATATTATTTCGGCACATAAGTAGAGAGTCGATTAGTTTATCTATAACAATTTTAGTGGGCTACAAACTTTGATATTGGTAAATACTCCTCATGATATTGGCGTGAATGACAATGCCTACTTACATACAAAGTGCAACAACAATATCAAAATTTTTGCCATTTCACTGAACCATAATATATCAAACGGTAATAACGAGTGGGTTAATGTACAGACAGCCAACAATCAGGTTTATAATCTAAAGTAGATATAGGTTAATGATGAATAAAAAGTCATTGAAGCAGGCGAGTGAAATAACCGAATCGTCGGTGATGCCACTTTAATCATATCATTTGTGTTTGTTTGTTTCTTATTGTCATAACTATTGACGTTTTGATTAAGTTTAGGTAGCTCTACGTGAAATTGTAATTAAGTATGTGTTAGTTATGTGTGATATTATGAATGTAGGTATTCAAGTGAATGGATGAATTAATAGAGCCGGCCGGCCGGCCGGCATGATGCTACAATTTCGAATTTACGCGGCCTATGAAATTTACAGCATGCTGTGTATATTTGCCATGCGATGCGATCAATATACACGACACGCATGAATCAATTGATTCACATCGGGAATCGGGTATTCTGTCTGGCTCTGAAAAGGGCCGTCGCGAGAGCGAGCGACCGTGCGTGCGTTTTCATATTCCTCGTCGGGTCGGGTCGGGGATCTGGATATGGATATGGGATGCTGGATTCGTTCCGTTTCCTCTTCTTCTCCTCTTCCTCGCGACGCCCTGCCTGCCAGCCAGCTTTCCTCGCTCTTCTCGTTTCCGCCCGACTGCCCGACTCCCGACTCCGATCACATCATTAATCTCTCGTTTGTTTGTTTGTGCCGTTTCCGTTAATCATTTTTGGCCGCGCGGCGCGGCGCGAACGAATTATCAGGGACGCGCGTGCGTTCTCTCTGTTCGTGTCCGTCTTTCTGTAGGAGCGATCTCTCGTTCGTTCGATCCGTGTCCCCCTGCCGGCTTTTATGCCGCGCAATTATTATATAAAGAACAAGCCTCACAGCACATTAAACGTATTCTATCGTCGAACGTGCGCTCGTGTGCTCGCGTCTCGACTGATTATTGTGTTTTACGCTTGAAACAATCAACAAAACAGACATGTCCGGCCGTGGTAAAGGTGGCAAGGTTAAGGGAAAGGCGAAGTCCCGTTCCAACCGTGCCGGTCTTCAGTTCCCCGTCGGTCGTATCCACAGGCTGCTCAGGAAGGGCAACTACGCGGAGCGAGTGGGCGCCGGTGCACCGGTGTACCTCGCCGCCGTCATGGAATACCTGGCCGCTGAAGTGCTCGAGTTGGCCGGCAACGCCGCCAGAGACAACAAAAAGACCAGGATCATCCCGAGACATCTCCAACTGGCCATCCGCAACGACGAGGAGCTGAACAAGCTTCTATCCGGTGTCACCATCGCCCAGGGCGGTGTATTGCCGAACATCCAGGCGGTGCTCCTCCCCAAGAAGACCGAGAAGAAGGCTTAAGGGACTCGACAGCATTTGAAATATATAATATATTACGACAGACAACAGCCCTCCAGCAGCGGTTGGATGTTGTCCGTGCCGAAAGAAGAAACGGCCCTTTTCAGGGCCACAATATGATTCATAGTGATGGCATAATTTGGTTATTTGCATTACGGCGTTGCCGAATGTATAATAGATTATGTGTATGGTAAATTTCATAGGCCGTCAAAACCTAACCTAACCTAACCCAACCCAACATAACACATACCGCAACCTAACCTAACCTAAACTGACCTTAACACGATATTATGATAAACGCTGGGCTATCTATCTATCTATCTATGGATCGATTGATCGTTATATTGTATCCATTATAATATTAATTATTATGTCTAAATCGCGTGCACTTTGTTAGATAAATTCATTATAACATTGCAGCGACAAACCGAGACTGTTTGCTATTCATCATAGATCGTTAGCTTCTATAACAGGTTGATGGTTACACTGTTGCCTATCGATTTTTGACAGCTTTAAGGGATGTTTTAAGATATTCTCACAATTTTGGACAGTATTGCTTACAATTCAATATCGTAAGACAACAACAATATAATATAATTAGGTGCGACGACGAGCGCAGCGAGGAGGAGTGGTTAGTCTGTATGCAGGCTATGCAGCGCGAGCCGAGCGAGCGAAGCGAGCGTGCCGCGGCAGCGGCCGGCGAAGCGCCAAAAAAGGGATCTGCATACGACTCAATATCGGTCCCAATTCAACGGTCACCTCTCCAGTAAGCAATTTCAATATTTCCAAGTTACAACTGAATCCTATGTAACGCGTGTAACGTCACCTCTGTACGTAGTACGGTAAGGGTGAAATTGTAGAGCATGCGATTCGACGCAAACGGTGGGGTCTCGCTGTGCCCTGCCGGCTCCGCCGTGAACGGCGGCGCCCCGTTATATAGCCGCCGGGATAGTTCACGTCAAACTCACTACACTCGACGACACCGTTGCGAGAGCGCGTCCGAGTACGTGATACGTTTGATTATACCGAAACAGCAAACATGCCACCCAAGACTAGCGGCAAGGCTGCCAAGAAATCCGGCAAGGCCCAAAAGAACATCTCCAAGTCGGACAAGAAGAAGAAGAAGCACAAGAGGAAGGAGAGCTACGCCATCTACATTTACAAGGTGCTGAAGCAGGTCCACCCCGACACCGGTATCTCCAGTAAGGCCATGTCGATCATGAACTCGTTCGTGAACGACATCTTCGAGCGGATCGCCGCCGAAGCGTCCCGTCTGGCGCATTACAACAAGCGCTCCACGATCACATCGAGGGAGGTGCAGACCTCGGTGCGACTGCTGCTGCCCGGTGAGCTCGCCAAGCACGCCGTCAGCGAGGGTACCAAGGCCGTCACCAAGTACACCAGCTCCAAGTGAACGAACACCACCGGACCGGACCCGAGCCGTGCATGATTCGTATGGTATAGTGTCTACTCTATGCTACTAGGTACTACACATACACGACACGACACGACGGTCGCAAAACAAAGGCCCTTTTCAGGGCCACAATATGTTTCATTTGCATTTCTTTACAATACAATGCTGTTATGTTTCACAGGCACCTTAGACCGTATCTTTTTTATACAGTTACATTACATTAATAGCAATTAATAACGTGCAGCGGCAGCAGACCCAGAACCCAAGCAATACCACCGTAGAGTCTTACGGAACACGAGCACGCCACTGCATTCACTTCATTCCAATAATAATAATAATAATAATAATAATAGTTATGATACCATAAATTCGGGAGAATAACACATGCAAACACTGTTAGGTGCGTAAAAGATGCTTGCTTGCCTCGGTTTGCGTGCGGATTCGTTCGCACGTGGATCGCAGACGCTTTTTCCGCTCTCTAGTCCCCGCACTAGTTGAGCACCCCAAATTTCAGGGGTCGTTTTCACGACCCAGGCTTCGTACCGTATTTCCTAAATTTCATAGAAAAGTCGTTTTCACGACTAATCTTCGTTCCGCCTGCTGCCCGACGTCGCCGACTGCGTCGCCGTCGCCGCTCCGGCAAGATCTGCGTTCCAGAACTTCGAGTCTTCGTGTTCGAGTAAGTTATCCGCGTCGTTTCCAACCGCCCTACTGCGTGTAGGGTGGTTTTAGGAAGTTAGTCGTCGTTGCTAGGTTCATAGTATATATATTTATATATTGTTGTCCCTCCCCAACCCCTCCGCAATGGCCTCGCGAAGTCTTGAAGACTTCGCGGCGCAGCTAGCCCAAAATCTTACCTTTATCGGTTTTGAAATGAATTCAGAACAAATGTATACCTTATGCATTAAAAGCGGATTTACCGCGCTCCCCCCTCAGGCCCCTCAGGCCATGCAAGCCCCTCAGGCCACGCAAGCCCCTCAGGTCCCTCTGGTCCTAGGCCCTCCTGCGTCCCCCACCTCCAGTGATATGGAGTGTGAAACGAACGCCCCTCCGCGCCGCAAGCGCTCACCCGCGACCGAGTCATCCTCGGACGCCACCCCATCTGGCCCTGAGCCACCCTCCTTCACCCTAGTTAAGAAGCGCTCTAAGAAGCGCTCAAAACAAGCCCCGGCGTCTTCAACGCCCGTCCCGGTGTCTTCAACACTCACTGCGGCGACTTCAACGCCAGCTACCCCGGTGCATACAACACCCGCCCCGGCCTCTTTTGCCAAGGCCAAGGTCCCACCACCCGTGTTCCTTCGGGAAAAGGGTAAATGGTCCGAGGTCTCGACTTTGTGCAAAGTGCACAAGATCCACTACACCCGAGCGACCAACTCGGGTGAATCTATTAAAATCACCGTCTCGTCGATAGACGATTTCCGTGCTTTGATAAAGCTCCTCACTGATAAGCAATATGCTTATCACACCTATGCTCTGTCAGAAGAGCGTAAGTTCAGAGCGGTACTCAGGGGAGTCCCGTTCGAATTATCGAACGAGGCTATCCTGGAAGACCTACAGTCCCAGGGCTTCCCGGCACTTGCGGTGCATGAAATGCACAGCAAGTACGGGAGGCAACACCCTCTCGCCTTGGTGGTACTCACCAACGTCCCCAAGTCCAGGGAGATTCTCAAAGGGGTTAGCACCATCTGCGGCCTCTCTGGGATCTCGGTCGAGGCGCCTCATCGCCGCGGTCATCCCGGCCAGTGCCACCGGTGCCAGTTGTACGGGCACGCGGCGGCCAACTGCGCCGCTCCGCCCAGGTGCGTCAAGTGCCTGGTCCCTCATTTCACAAAGGAGTGCACTCGCACTCCTGAAACTCCCTCTCCTCCTGGTTGCGTGCTTTGTGGCCAGTCCGGCCACACCGCTAACTACAGGGGCTGCCCCCGTGCACCCCGTTGTATGCGTACTAATTCTAAGAGGGCGGCACCCAAACAGGCCCCGCCCCTTTCTCAGGATAACTTTCCGCCGCTGCGTAGCCGGGTTCCTCCGGCTGCAAAGCCTACCCAGCCCAAGCCTGCTCCAGAGAACTGGAGGCACCGACCCGCTGCACTAGCGAATCCCATCCCGACTCCTCGCCCATCCAATATCACTCCTCAACCCTCCGTAGCAGACGATATGCGTATCGTCTGCGACGCTATCAAAAGTGTCGATGTTAGGGAGATTGCAGTCTTAGCCCGTAAACTTAGGGCTTCACGTACTCCGACAGAGCGTTTGCTAGCTCTGGCGGAACATAGTTCCCTTCTCAATTCATTATAGGTTCATTTAAATGAATTGATCCCTAAATCATGCTTCGGCCGACCTCCGCGCAGCCCCGGCTTCACCGGAGGCTGCCCCGAACGGCCACCAACTCATGTCCCTTTGAGCACCTTCAGTGCAACTTTCACTACAGGCGGAAGACCCGCTAGCGGGTCTCCGCCAGCGCCCCCAACTTCCCGACGGGTGTCGCTTCCGATGAAGGCTAATAGTATACGCTTACTACAGCCAACAGGTGGTTTTTAGTGGGTAGGTGCCATTCTGGTGAGTCCCACATAACCCCCCCGCAGAGGAATTTACCTGCGGGCGGGTATGCATGACGCATCTTCCACCTCCCTCCCGCGAGGGTGCCTCGGCAGCAAAAAAAAAAAAAAAAAAAAAAAAGCTTGCTTGCTCACTTACTTAGTTACCTACTTACTTGCTTACTTACTCACTTTGTACAGTCAGATTTAATAGTCGATAATTATGCCCGTAGACAACCTAGCTCTGATGAATTCTGTTGTTTGTTGCACATCATTCGCATCATTATCTGGACCGAACATGTAAAAATCAGTAATTAGAATTTGAGATGATAATAATAATAATAATAATAAAGTTATCGGATCCACGGCCGGGCTGAGAACTCCCTACCTCCGTCGTCGGTCGGCGCAGCCGTAAAATTATAAATACCGGCGAGGGGTTTTTAACGCGAGCAGACATCATTCGTATTCGAAGCGCGCCGCCCGTCTCTACGTACCCGTTTGTTTCGTATCGTTAGATATTTGGTTCTCTATCTCTCTCTGTCCGTGACAATGGCACGTACGAAGCAGACTGCCCGTAAATCAACCGGTGGCAAGGCGCCGAGGAAACAGCTGGCCACCAAGGCGGCCCGCAAGAGCGCTCCCGCCACCGGGGGCGTCAAGAAACCCCATCGCTACAGGCCCGGCACCGTCGCCCTGCGTGAGATCCGTCGTTACCAGAAGAGCACCGAGCTGCTGATCCGCAAGCTGCCCTTCCAGCGTCTGGTCCGTGAGATCGCCCAGGACTTCAAGACCGATCTCCGTTTCCAGAGCTCCGCTGTGATGGCGCTCCAGGAGGCCAGCGAGGCTTATCTGGTCGGTCTGTTCGAAGACACCAACCTGTGCGCCATCCACGCCAAGCGCGTCACCATCATGCCGAAGGACATCCAGCTCGCCAGGAGGATCCGCGGTGAGCGTGCTTAAGCGCTTTTCGCCACGGCCATGGGTGTTCGTTCGTTCGTTCGTTCATCCATTGCCGAATTTTGACAAATCACAAAAGGCCCTTTTCAGGGCCGCAGTTCTTTCAAACCGCGTCATGATATCGCGTGCCTCAGCCGCGCTGATATTGCAACGTGAACATTTTTCATAGGTTCGTTCGTTAAAACCGTCGAATTATGAATGAATTGCAATCAACTATACTTCTGTCAGAACCGCAACCCGAAATGTACATTATATTATGCAATGACACAATATTATTATTATCAGCGGACAATTTCAAATATATTACATATTTCTGTTCCGTTCATTAAAAATATTCCAGTGTCGATAGTTATTTGAACCCGGATTATAATTAATTTAATTGCTGATAACGTTTACGACTGAGAAATCAAAGAGTTTTTATTGCACTGCACTCAACAAAAAACAATATCGAACAGACAAAAGAGTTGAAGGCAAAGGTAATGGTGCAATTAGGATACACACATTGTTCCTTTATCTTCTGTGTCATTGTCATAGTATTTGCGTTACCTGCTTGTTTATGTTAAGTTAGTTTAATTTGTAAGTTCATAGTAATTGTGTCTTGCAATTTTCGAGATACATACATACAAGCATGGACCGAATGGAATTATTGATATGCTTGATCATTTTGATTATTTGGCGATTATTATTATTATTATTATTTCCGAATCAAGAGAGCGAAAGAGAGGGGCGCGTAGGACAATCGGACGGAAAAAAATTATAAAAAGGGGCAGACAGTTACACGTCCGAACAGTCTGCGGCTGAGTACGCTTGCGTACAGTCACTTCTATATCGTCCGTTCGTTCGTTCGTTCGTTTAGTTACTAACCGTTTGAACAATGACCGGCCGGGGCAAAGGCGGTAAAGGTCTGGGAAAAGGAGGAGCCAAGCGCCACAGGAAGGTGCTCCGTGATAACATCCAGGGTATCACGAAACCCGCCATCCGCCGTCTCGCCCGCAGGGGAGGCGTCAAGCGTATCTCCGGCCTGATCTACGAAGAGACCAGAGGCGTGTTGAAAGTGTTCCTCGAGAACGTCATCAGGGACGCCGTCACCTACACCGAGCACGCCAAGAGGAAGACCGTGACCGCCATGGATGTCGTCTACGCTCTCAAGAGGCAGGGACGCACCCTGTACGGTTTCGGCGGTTAAATTGAAACACCCACAGCGCATTTCCGCCGTCGTCGTCTGGGATTATTCGCATGGGTACATGAACAATGTGCTCATTCGAATGATGACAACAAAGAAAGGCCCTTTTCAGGGCCGCACATGATTCCTTGCACTCGGTGATCAGACTGTAATACCGATCACCGGAAAGCTCTATATTTCATATGGACCGTTTGTACCGTACCTACATTGAATTGAGTGAGTCGATGAGCCGTTCAGGTGACGGAATTTTCTTTTTTTATTTCATTTTAATTACATAATAATAATACATACAATAGTAATAGGGAGCTAGCACGAGCCACGAGCCGCAATATCTGTACGAGTAGTATATAATGAATGTAGGAAATTCGTTCGATTCGTATTGTGCCCGATGATGTAGTGCCGATCTTTCGGACTGTTTCATCAGTCTGAATTATACACTAGCTAATAGACTGTCTATTTTCGTCGTCGATCGTTAGGTTACTTACTTACTTGGATGATTGGGTGTACGGCCGTCATCGGAGCTTGGTAATTCACTTATCATGACGTCTCGACTCTGACGAGGAACTCTGAAACGGAATGATATAATTTTGTTTGTTAATATTATGTTATTCGATACTAATTAGTGTTGCTTCTACAAAACAAAGGCCACGTTCGTTGATCATAAAATAGACTTTGATGTATGTATTTGAATAGGATTAATAAAATCGAGAGACATAGAGGGAATTGCCCAACCAACCGCCCGATTGTAATTACTTGTATGTAGGAAAGTGATCAGCACTCGTAGGTTTGTTGATGATAATCTACAATTCATATTTCTTAAATCCGGTTACTTTATTGATTAACCTAAATAAAAAGCAAAGTATCTGTAAAGTGTGCAACATCATGTAAAGGTATCCGACTGGATACTGTTCGGAACGGCTCTGAACCTACGGTTGTGCGATACACTAACAGATGAAACCTTACTGGCTGAATTTATCGTTCCAATAATTACAAAGCATCCTGAATAATGTGTAACATTCAGCAGAGTCATGCGATTAAAACCTTCTTCCAAGTCCGTGTGCCGGTTACTAGATGTATCGGCCATCAGAGCACAAGGAGCGCGTCTCCGTGTTTTACGACCGCCGACTTTAGGAGGCTCAAATGTAAATCTTCGCTAGTGAAATGTCACATGTGCGTACATTAAAATGTTCGTGACAGACCATCGGTCGTAACGGAAATGCATTCAGTAACGAAAAGCTCTATGAAATCGGTGAAAATCACATTTAAATCAGCCTCCAGCGTCCGTAAGGGGACCAAACTCGAATTAAACTTCGAACTGCTAGTTTGTTACTGTACCGAAATGGTATACCTCAACATGGGGCGGTCAATAGTTTCACGGAGATTCGAAATACGAACGGAATAAAAGATTATCTACAATTTACATATGAAAAATATCGCACAAAACGATGACAGTTAGTGAAAAGTTGTCGATGTTCATGCGAGAAAACGCATCGGGAGATCGCGGCTCCCCTTACGGTATTGCTCCGGCTGCGTGCTAAAATACATAGACAGTGGCGCCGCAAGCGTCCTCGCACAGGAAACTAATCGCTCCAGTTGCGTTCCCGCGTAATCTTTTCCCGCCCAAAAGAGACATTCTTGAGTTTGTGTTGTGTTGTGGTTGTTGTTGTTGTTGTTTGTCGTGTCGTCAATCCAACTGAATAGAAAAACAATAAAAATACAATGGCAGATTCAGCAGTAGTCGCATCGGAAGCCCCCGCGCCCGCCAGCCCGGCGAAGAAGCCGAAGGCGTCCGCCGCCGGAGGCGCCAAGAAACCGAAGCCGAAATCCACCCATCCCAAGACATCCGAAATGGTGAACAGCGCCATCAAGGAGTTGAAGGAGCGCAGCGGATCATCGCTGCAGGCCATCAAGAAGTACATCGCCGCCCAGTACAAGGTGGACGCCGAGAAACTGGCTCCGTTCATCAGGAAATACCTGAAGGGCGCCGTAGAATCCGGTGCTCTGATCCAGACCAAAGGTAAGGGTGCATCCGGCTCCTTCAAGCTGGAATCTAAATCATCCTCCGGCAAGAAACCCGCAGCGGGCGGCGCCTCCGCCGCCGCCGCCGCCAAGAAGAAGGCGAAGAAACCAACCGCGTCCGCCGCGGCTTCAGCGAAATCCAAGAGGGCCGCCGCCGGTGCTAAATCTAAGAAGTCCTCCACCGCCGCCGCTGCCGCTTCACCCGCCAAGGCGAAGAGCTCCGTCGCCGCCGCAACGAAGGACAAGAAGGCAGCAGCCGCCAAAAAGAAGCCCGCTGCAGCGAAGAAAGCCGCCGCCTCTCCGTCCAAAGCGAAAGCCGCCGCCGCACCTAAAGCTAAGAAAACCGCCAAACCCCCCACGAAGAAACCCAAAGCTCCCAAACCCAAGAAGGCAGCCGCTGCGCCTAAATCCAAATCCGCAACGAAGAAAGCCGCCGCCAAAAAGTAAATCTCCAATCATCCGAAGACACGCAGACAGAGCAACGCTCCGCGCGTACTCTCTATCCGCTCCGGATGGACGACGATTACAAAAACAGCCCTTTTCAGGGCTAACATATGCATCATTTGCTGAAATACCTGGTAGCATCTTCATAGAGATGGTTATTTCGTGACAAGTTTCATGGGTACGTTTCAAAACCTTAAATTCATAATAATAAAGATCCCTATAGTCAAAATTGACGATTTGTAGAGTCGACGATTTCAGTTCACCTAATAATATTATACTTGATAATTGGATGCCGCTGCATTCTTCATAGTCATGATTAGACGAAGAGTTTTCGTCGATGACCTCCACCAAGTTTTACCACCACCGATACACTTTCTGTGGGAAAACTTTTGGTTGAATCAGGTCCAATTTTAAGGTAGGTACACCAAGTAAATTGTAAATATTATTTCGGCACATAAGTAGAGAGTCGATTAGTTTATCTATAACAATTTTAGTGGGCTACAAACTTTGATATTGGTAAATACTCCTCATGATATTGGCGTGAATGACAATGCCTACTTACATACAAAGTGCAACAACAATATCAAAATTTTTGCCATTTCACTGAACCATAATATATCAAACGGTAATAACGAGTGGGTTAATGTACAGACAGCCAACAATCAGGTTTATAATCTAAAGTAGATATAGGTTAATGATGAATAAAAAGTCATTGAAGCAGGCGAGTGAAATAACCGAATCGTCGGTGATGCCACTTTAATCATATCATTTGTGTTTGTTTGTTTCTTATTGTCATAACTATTGACGTTTTGATTAAGTTTAGGTAGCTCTACGTGAAATTGTAATTAAGTATGTGTTAGTTATGTGTGATATTATGAATGTAGGTATTCAAGTGAATGGATGAATTAATAGAGCCAGCGCACCGGCCGGCCGGCCGGCATGATGCTACAATTTCGAATTTACGCGGCCTATGAAATTTACAGCATGCTGTGTATATTTGCCATGCGATGCGATCAATATACACGACACGCATGAATCAATTGATTCACATCGGGAATCGGGTATTCTGTCTGGCTCTGAAAAGGGCCGTCGCGAGAGCGAGCGACCGTGCGTGCGTTTTCATATTCCTCGTCGGGTCGGGTCGGGGATCTGGATATGGATATGGGATGCTGGATTCGTTCCGTTTCCTCTTCTTCTCCTCTTCCTCGCGACGCCCTGCCTGCCTGCCTGCCTGCCAGCCAGCTTTCCTCGCTCCTCTTCTCGTTTCCGCCCGACTGCCCGACTCCCGATTCCGATTCCCGATTGTTCACATCGTAAATCTCTCGTTTGTTTGTTTGTGCCGTTTCCGTTAATCATTTTTGGCCGCGCGGCGCGGCGCGAACGAATTATCAGGGACGCGCGTGCGTTCTCTCTGTTCGTGTCCGTCTTTCTGTAGGAGCGATCTCTCGTTCGTTCGATCCGTGTCCCCCTGCCGGCTTTTATGCCGCGCAATTATTATATAAAGAACAAGCCTCACAGCACATTAAACGTATTCTATCGTCGAACGTGCGCTCGTGTGCTCGCGTCTCGACTGATTATTGTGTTTTACGCTTGAAACAATCAACAAAACAGACATGTCCGGCCGTGGTAAAGGTGGCAAGGTTAAGGGAAAGGCGAAGTCCCGTTCCAACCGTGCCGGTCTTCAGTTCCCCGTCGGTCGTATCCACAGGCTGCTCAGGAAGGGCAACTACGCGGAGCGAGTGGGCGCCGGTGCACCGGTGTACCTCGCCGCCGTCATGGAATACCTGGCCGCTGAAGTGCTCGAGTTGGCCGGCAACGCCGCCAGAGACAACAAAAAGACCAGGATCATCCCGAGACATCTCCAACTGGCCATCCGCAACGACGAGGAGCTGAACAAGCTTCTATCCGGTGTCACCATCGCCCAGGGCGGTGTATTGCCGAACATCCAGGCGGTGCTCCTCCCCAAGAAGACCGAGAAGAAGGCTTAAGGGACTCGACAGCATTTGAAATATATAATATATTACGACAGACAACAGCCCTCCAGCAGCGGTTGGATGTTGTCCGTGCCGAAAGAAGAAACGGCCCTTTTCAGGGCCACAATATGATTCATAGTGATGGCATAATTTGGTTATTTGCATTACGGCGTTGCCGAATGTATAATAGATTATGTGTATGGTAAATTTCATAGGCCGTCAAAACCTAACCTAACCTAACCCAACCCAACATAACACATACCGCAACCTAACCTAACCTAAACTGACCTTAACACGATATTATGATAAACGCTGGGCTATCTATCTATCTATCTATGGATCGATTGATCGTTATATTGTATCCATTATAATATTAATTATTATGTCTAAATCGCGTGCACTTTGTTAGATAAATTCATTATAACATTGCAGCGACAAACCGAGACTGTTTGCTATTCATCATAGATCGTTAGCTTCTATAACAGGTTGATGGTTACACTGTTGCCTATCGATTTTTGACAGCTTTAAGGGATGTTTTAAGATATTCTCACAATTTTGGACAGTATTGCTTACAATTCAATATCGTAAGACAACAACAATATAATATAATTAGGTGCGACGACGAGCGCAGCGAGGAGGAGTGGTTAGTCTGTATGCAGGCTATGCAGCGCGAGCCGAGCGAGCGAAGCGAGCGTGCCGCGGCAGCGGCCGGCGAAGCGCCAAAAAAGGGATCTGCATACGACTCAATATCGGTCCCAATTCAACGGTCACCTCTCCAGTAAGCAATTTCAATATTTCCAAGTTACAACTGAATCCTATGTAACGCGTGTAACGTCACCTCTGTACGTAGTACGGTAAGGGTGAAATTGTAGAGCATGCGATTCGACGCAAACGGTGGGGTCTCGCTGTGCCCTGCCGGCTCCGCCGTGAACGGCGGCGCCCCGTTATATAGCCGCCGGGATAGTTCACGTCAACATTCAGTCTCGGTTTGCGTGCGTTCTCGAGCGCACGTCAATCGTAGACGCCTCCCCCCGCTCCCTTAGCCCCCGCGCTAATCGAGCAATCAAATTTCATAAGGTCGCTACCGTATTATTATTTCATAGACGTTTCCGTTGTAAATTTCAAACGCCGTTTTCACGGCGATTAGTGGCTTGCTAACCGTCTTCGTGTTTCGTCGAACGTGAGCTACGTCGACGGGGTTCGACGTTCCAGGTGTTCTTCGGGAGTAAGTTCGCCGAGTTCAAGACTTCGTGGGCTGGTGGATACGCGTAACGGTGCCAACGAAACCAGTCGGCGTTGCCCCGGTGCGCACAGTTTAGCCCTTCAGGCAAACAACAAACCGGAAGTCCCGATCCCATTTGCACTGGGCCTTACCCAGGGTGACGGAACCAGCGCTGTCCGAGCTAGGGGCACCGCTGCGGCCGTCCCGACCCCCCCTACCGCCGGTAGGGAGGCTTAGTTAGGGTTCGACAGTTAGGTCGTTCTTAAAATTATATATTCATATATTTACATATATTGTTAGCTCCCCTTCCCTCCCCCCCGCCGAACGCAATGGCTGCGCAAGCTCACGCTGAGCTTGCGAAGCAATTCGTCGACGGCGTCGCCGCTTCAGGCGCCCCATTCGACCCGCATGCATTTCTTCGAATGCTTAGCGATCTCTCGCCCATGTTCGCCACCCTGTTGGCTCCACTGGCCCTTCAGGCCCCGGCTTTTCAGGCCACGACGACATCGCTGCCTCACAGCGCTCCCCCCTCCTCCGCCTCCAATGAAATGGAGTGCGACAATTCGGACGACGCCACCTCGACGGCGACCTCAACCTCGGCCTCATCCGCCGCCCGCCCCTCCAAGCGCACTGCATCTAGCAGTAGCGACGAAACCGCTTCCACAGCGGACACCCTCATTGGCTCACCCGAGCCGACCGTCACCTTCACGCTCGTAGAGCGCCGCTCCAAGCGGAATAAGAAATCCCGGGTGTCTCCGACACCCACCTCCAGGCCGGTGTCGCCGACACCAACCGCCTGCCCGGCGACACAGTCGCCCCCCTCCCCTGTCCCCCTCATGTCACTCAACGTGACTCCCCCAGTCGGCTCAACCGCCGCTCCCACCAAGCCAGCAACGCGCTGCGCGCCTGTTTTAGCTAAGGCTAAGACCCCTCCCCCCGTGTTCCTACGGGATAAGGCCAACTGGCCTCTAGTCTCAAACCTTTGCCGCGAGCAAAAAATCAACTATGTACAGGCCACTAACATGAACGTGGCCGTCAAAATCACTGTTCCCACAGTAACTGACTTCAGAAGTCTGACTCAGCTCCTCACCCAAAGGCAGATCGCCTATCACACGTACGCTCTCCCAGAAGAGCGTAAAATAAAAGCCATCCTACGGGGAGTCCCGTTCGAACTCTCGAACGAGATCATCCTTGAGGATATCAAAGCTCAAGGCTTTCCCGCCGAGGCTGTGCACAAGATGCACAGCAAGAACGGCCGCCGTTTTCCCTTAGCCTTGGTCATACTGACCAACTCACCTAAATCCCGAGAGTTCTTCCGCGAGGCCCGCACTATCTGCGGCCTCTCCGGAATCTCAGTAGAAACGCCACATCGCCGTGGCTATCCAGGACAGTGCCACCGCTGTCAACTTTACGGGCACGCGGCGCGCAATTGTCTCGCTAGTCCCAGGTGCGTTAAGTGCCTGGAGCCACACTTCACGAAGGAGTGCAACCGCACTCCGGAGTGGACCTCTCCCCCATCCTGTGTGCTGTGTGGCCAGTCCGGCCACACCGCCAACTACAGGGGATGCCCCCGCGCACCCCGCACTTCCCGACCTGTTGCAAGGAGGGCGGCGCCCAGACAGGCCCCGCCCCTTATTAGTAACACTAATTTCCCGCCGCTGCGCCACCGGGATTCCCCGACAGCAAAGCCCGCCCAGCCCACGCCCACTCCAGTGCTTGCCTGGAGACAGCGTCCGGCTGTACCCACCCGCCCTGCTCCACAAGCAGGGACTCAGAATTCTCCTCAGCCTTCTATGGCCGATGATATTAAACTTATCTTCAACACCATAAGAGGTGTTGATATGACCCAAGTAGCGCAGTGCGCTAGTAAACTACGCGCAGCCCGCGACTCGTTCGAACGATTACTCGTAGTCGCCGAGTACCAATCCCTAATTAATTCATTATAGGTACATCTATAATGAATAATACACCAAACGCCACGACTGGTCGCATCAAACCTAGGGGTTTATCCCTGATCTCCTTCAACACCCGAGGTCTAATCAACCAACTTCCGGAGCTCAAACTGTTCATTAAGAACATTGAGCCCGAGTTAATCCTTGTCCAAGAGACATTTTTAAAACCCCAGCACACCAGGGGTCTTAACATTCCTAAATACTCCCTTGTGCGTGGTGACAGGCCCGCCTCGGTCCAACGAGGCGGCACTGCCATCTACTACAAGAGAAGTATCCACTGTTCTCCAATTCCCACGCCTCCACTCACCAACATGGAGGCCACAGTATGTAGGCTGGCTATGACAGGTCACAGGACCATAGTCTTGGCCTCGGTCTACATACCTAGTGGTACAGCGCCCCTTCGTTGTGACTTCGAGGCCTTACTCGATCTGGGGCAATCCGTCATTATGTTCGGCGATTTTAATTGCAAACATACTGACTGGACGTGCTTGTCGACTAACACCAGTGGTGTTAAATTACTAGACATCACGAAGTCACTCGATCTGGACGTCATTTCACCGGTTACACCGACACATTACCCGGACAACCCACTCCATTCACCTGATATCCTTGACTTTGCCATCGTCAAGGATATCAATCTCGACCTTAAGACCATTCAGCCGCTAGACGACTTAGGCTCTGACCACCGTCCGGTATCCCTAATATTAGGACCCCAAAACGACCCTCCTGCTCCGAAAACCTATACCAATTGGGAAGGTTTCAAGCACACCCTGTCTTCGGCCTTGGAAGCCCCAGACTGCCCACTCGCGATTTCATCCGACTATCTCGATAGCACGGATAAAATCGACTCGATAGTCAATTCTCTCACTACCGCCATCAACTCGGCCATCAGTGAGAACCTAAAGGTTGCTAAGCATGGCAAGCCCAAGCTTCCCTTGGACATTAGCAACCTAATTAAAGCTAAAAACGCCGCTCTCCGCAGAGCCAGAAAATACCCCACACCCGCCTACAGGCAAATCGCTAACCAACTTCAACGTAAAGTCAAACGTACCGTCGCGGAATATAGAGACGTTCAAAGGAACGATCTTATGATTAATATTTCTCCGTCCCACACGGCGTACTATAGGATGGCGAGAGCCCTCCGACTAGACGCTCGTACCTACACCCCTCCGTTATCTCGCCCCGATGGCACTACCGCCTTCGAGGACGACGAAAAAGCTGAATGCTTCGCCGATAGCATTGCTTCACAATGCTCCCCGAGTACCCAACCCACAGACCCAGCTCACATCCAGGCGGTGGAAGACGAAGTCGTTTGCAAAGACTCCCGTCCAGTCACCGCTGACCCCATCACAGTTTCTAACGATGAAATCTTACTCATCATTAGGAAACAGCAATCCAAGAAGGCCCCGGGTGCGGATGGAATTTCCAACCAAGCACTTAAGCAGCTGCCTCGGCAGGTGCTTACCTTACTTGCGATTATCTTCAATGCTTGCTTTGACCTAAGCTACTTTCCAAAAGCTTGGAAAGAAGCTATAGTCATAGGCATTCCCAAGCCGGGTAAACCTTTGAATAACCCGGCTAATCACAGACCCATCAGTCTACTCAAGGCAATGGCCAAACTTCTCGAAAGAGTCATACTCGCTCGAATGAAGGACCACCTGTTCCCAGCGGACGGTGACCCCCTTATTATCCCCCATCAATTCGGCTTTCGAGCCAAACATTCGTGCCCTCAGCAAGTCCACCGAATCGTCGAGTACATACTCGACGGCTTCTACCCCAGACGACTGAAAACAGTCGCGGTCTTCTTTGACGTAGCCAAGGCTTTTGACAAAGTCTGGCACGCAGGGCTCATTTACAAGCTTCACAACACAGGCTTGCCCGACCGACTAGTCAAACTAGTCGGCTCCTACCTTAAAGATCGCACCTTTCGTTTCAAACACGAAGGTACGCTCTCCACCCCCCGCCCCCTCAAGGCGGGCGTCCCTCAGGGCTCGGTACTCGCCCCGTTACTATACACAATATACACCAATGACATACCCATCCCGTCTAAAGGTGTTCAACTCTCCCTCTTTGCTGACGACACTGCCCTATACGTCAAGGGCGTGCACGTCGACACACTCATCACCAAGCTCCAGAAGGCCGTAAATGACCTCGGAGCTTGGTTTAAAAAATGGCGTATCGATGTAAATCCAGAGAAAAGCTCTGCGATGCGCTTCGATCATAAACGCCGTCGTCCCTACGACCCCCACATCCGAATGCTAGGTACGCCCATCCCGTGGGCACTCACCACCAAGTACCTAGGCGTAACGCTCGATCGTACGCTTTCATTCCGTCCACACATTCTCCGAGTTACCAAACTCGCCCGTCTGTACATGGGTCGACTTAACAGTATGTTAGGCCGGCACAGTAAAATGTCTCTTAGGAACAAGCGAACGCTTTTTAAGGTTTGCGTGAGACCAGTCATGACGTACGCCGCCCCAATATTTGCACATGCTAAACCCTCCGATATGTATAAACTACAGGTAGTCCAGAATCTCTTCTGCCGCCGGGCCACGGATGCTCCGTGGTACGTGCGAAACGCAGACTTGCACAGAGATCTCGAACTGCCTACCATACAACAACACCTTAGGACGCTCTCCACCGCTTATTTTAAGCGATCCGAAGAGCACCCTAACCCCCTTATACGCGAGACAGTAGCTTATACTGCTCCGTCCATGCCGTCGAGGTACAAAGTCCGTAGACCGAGAAATGCACTCTCGGATCCCCCCGATCAACTTTCGGCCAATCTGGACCAGCTTAAGGCTGCCCAGGCCGTTTAATCAACATTATATAAATGTCATTTGCACCTTAAGTGATTAAGTATTCCCAGCGGGTGACCCGCTAGCGGGTCCCTGCTTGCGCGCCCACCTCCCAACCCGGGTGTCGCTCCGATGAAGGCTGACAGCATTCCCATGCTACAGCCGCTTGGGTGGTTTTTAGTGGGTAGGTGCCACTTTGGTGAGTCCCACATAACCCCGCAGACGGCTGCGGAGGTATTCATGACGAATCTTCCACCTCCCTCCCGAGAGAGGGTGCTTCGGCAGCAAAAAAAAAAAAAAAAAAAAGTTCACGTCAAACTCACTACACTCGACGACACCGTTGCGAGAGCGCGTCCGAGTACGTGATACGTTTGATTATACCGAAACAGCAAACATGCCACCCAAGACTAGCGGCAAGGCTGCCAAGAAATCCGGCAAGGCCCAAAAGAACATCTCCAAGTCGGACAAGAAGAAGAAGAAGCACAAGAGGAAGGAGAGCTACGCCATCTACATTTACAAGGTGCTGAAGCAGGTCCACCCCGACACCGGTATCTCCAGTAAGGCCATGTCGATCATGAACTCGTTCGTGAACGACATCTTCGAGCGGATCGCCGCCGAAGCGTCCCGTCTGGCGCATTACAACAAGCGCTCCACGATCACGTCGAGGGAGGTGCAGACCTCGGTGCGACTGCTGCTGCCCGGTGAGCTCGCCAAGCACGCCGTCAGCGAGGGTACCAAGGCCGTCACCAAGTACACCAGCTCCAAGTGAACGAACACCACCGGACCGGACCCGAGCCGTGCATGATTCGTATGGTATAGTGTCTACTCTATGCTACTAGGTACTACACATACACGACACGACACGACGGTCGCAAAACAAAGGCCCTTTTCAGGGCCACAATATGTTTCATTTGCATTTCTTTACAATACAATGCTGTTATGTTTCACAGGCACCTTAGACCGTATCTTTTTTTATACCGTTACATTAATAGCAATTAATAACGTGCAGCGGCAGCAGACCCAGAACCCAAGCAACACCACCGTAGAGTCTTACGAAACACGAGCACGCCACTGCATTCACTTCATTCCAATAATAATAATAATAATAATAATAGTTATGATACCATAAATTCGGGAGAATAACACATGCAAACACTGTTAGGTGCGTAAAAGATGCTTGCTTGCTCACTTACTTAGTTACTTACTTGCTTACTTACTCACTTTGTACAGTCAGATTTAATAGTCGATAATTATGCCCATAGACAACCTAGCTCTGATGAATTCTGTTGTTTGTTGCACATCATTCGCATCATTATCTGGACCGAACATGTAAAAATCAGTAATTAGAATTTGAGATGATAATAATAATAATAATAATAAAGTTATCGGATCCACGGCCGGGCTGAGAACTCCCTACCTCCGTCGTCGGTCGGCGCAGCCGTAAAATTATAAATACCGGCGAGGGGTTTTTAACGCGAGCAGACATCATTCGTATTCGAAGCGCGCCGCCCGTCTCTACGTACCCGTTTGTTTCGTATCGTTAGATATTTGGTTCTCTATCTCTCTCTGTCCGTGACAATGGCACGTACGAAGCAGACTGCCCGTAAATCAACCGGTGGCAAGGCGCCGAGGAAACAGCTGGCCACCAAGGCGGCCCGCAAGAGCGCTCCCGCCACCGGGGGCGTCAAGAAACCCCATCGCTACAGGCCCGGCACCGTCGCCCTGCGTGAGATCCGTCGTTACCAGAAGAGCACCGAGCTGCTGATCCGCAAGCTGCCCTTCCAGCGTCTGGTCCGTGAGATCGCCCAGGACTTCAAGACCGATCTCCGTTTCCAGAGCTCCGCTGTGATGGCGCTCCAGGAGGCCAGCGAGGCTTATCTGGTCGGTCTGTTCGAAGACACCAACCTGTGCGCCATCCACGCCAAGCGCGTCACCATCATGCCGAAGGACATCCAGCTCGCCAGGAGGATCCGCGGTGAGCGTGCTTAAGCGCTTTTCGCCACGGCCATGGGTGTTCGTTCGTTCGTTCGTTCATCCATTGCCGAATTTTGACAAATCACAAAAGGCCCTTTTCAGGGCCGCAGTTCTTTCAAACCGCGTCATGATATCGCGTGCCTCAGCCGCGCTGATATTGCAACGTGAACATTTTTCATAGGTTCGTTCGTTAAAACCGTCGAATTATGAATGAATTGCAATCAACTATACTTCTGTCAGAACCGCAACCCGAAATGTACATTATATTATGCAATGACACAATATTATTATTATCAGCGGACAATTTCAAATATATTACATATTTCTGTTCCGTTCATTAAAAATATTCCAGTGTCGATAGTTATTTGAACCCGGATTATAATTAATTTAATTGCTGATAACGTTTACGACTGAGAAATCAAAGAGTTTTTATTGCACTGCACTCAACAAAAAACAATATCGAACAGACAAAAGAGTTGAAGGCAAAGGTAATGGTGCAATTAGGATACACACATTGTTCCTTTATCTTCTGTGTCATTGTCATAGTATTTGCGTTACCTGCTTGTTTATGTTAAGTTAGTTTAATTTGTAAGTTCATAGTAATTGTGTCTTGCAATTTTCGAGATACATACATACAAGCATGGACCGAATGGAATTATTGATATGCTTGATCATTTTGATTATTTGGCGATTATTATTATTATTATTATTTCCGAATCAAGAGAGCGAAAGAGAGGGGCGCGTAGGACAATCGGACGGAAAAAAATTATAAAAAGGGGCAGACAGTTACACGTCCGAACATTCAGTCTCGGTTTGCGTGCGTTCTCGAGCGCACGTCAATCGTAGACGCCTCCCCCCGCTCCCTTAGCCCCCGCGCTAATCGAGCAATCAAATTTCATAAGGTCGCTACCGTATTATTATTTCATAGACGTTTCCGTTGTAAATTTCAAACGCCGTTTTCACGGCGATTAGTGGCTTGCTAACCGTCTTCGTGTTTCGTCGAACGTGAGCTACGTCGACGGGGTTCGACGTTCCAGGTGTTCTTCGGGAGTAAGTTCGCCGAGTTCAAGACTTCGTGGGCTGGTGGATACGCGTAACGGTGCCAACGAAACCAGTCGGCGTTGCCCCGGTGCGCACAGTTTAGCCCTTCAGGCAAACAACAAACCGGAAGTCCCGATCCCATTTGCACTGGGCCTTACCCAGGGTGACGGAACCAGCGCTGTCCGAGCTAGGGGCACCGCTGCGGCCGTCCCGACCCCCCCTACCGCCGGTAGGGAGGCTTAGTTAGGGTTCGACAGTTAGGTCGTTCTTAAAATTATATATTCATATATTTACATATATTGTTAGCTCCCCTTCCCTCCCCCCCGCCGAACGCAATGGCTGCGCAAGCTCACGCTGAGCTTGCGAAGCAATTCGTCGACGGCGTCGCCGCTTCAGGCGCCCCATTCGACCCGCATGCATTTCTTCGAATGCTTAGCGATCTCTCGCCCATGTTCGCCACCCTGTTGGCTCCACTGGCCCTTCAGGCCCCGGCTTTTCAGGCCACGACGACATCGCTGCCTCACAGCGCTCCCCCCTCCTCCGCCTCCAATGAAATGGAGTGCGACAATTCGGACGACGCCACCTCGACGGCGACCTCAACCTCGGCCTCATCCGCCGCCCGCCCCTCCAAGCGCACTGCATCTAGCAGTAGCGACGAAACCGCTTCCACAGCGGACACCCTCATTGGCTCACCCGAGCCGACCGTCACCTTCACGCTCGTAGAGCGCCGCTCCAAGCGGAATAAGAAATCCCGGGTGTCTCCGACACCCACCTCCAGGCCGGTGTCGCCGACACCAACCGCCTGCCCGGCGACACAGTCGCCCCCCTCCCCTGTCCCCCTCATGTCACTCAACGTGACTCCCCCAGTCGGCTCAACCGCCGCTCCCACCAAGCCAGCAACGCGCTGCGCGCCTGTTTTAGCTAAGGCTAAGACCCCTCCCCCCGTGTTCCTACGGGATAAGGCCAACTGGCCTCTAGTCTCAAACCTTTGCCGCGAGCAAAAAATCAACTATGTACAGGCCACTAACATGAACGTGGCCGTCAAAATCACTGTTCCCACAGTAACTGACTTCAGAAGTCTGACTCAGCTCCTCACCCAAAGGCAGATCGCCTATCACACGTACGCTCTCCCAGAAGAGCGTAAAATAAAAGCCATCCTACGGGGAGTCCCGTTCGAACTCTCGAACGAGATCATCCTTGAGGATATCAAAGCTCAAGGCTTTCCCGCCGAGGCTGTGCACAAGATGCACAGCAAGAACGGCCGCCGTTTTCCCTTAGCCTTGGTCATACTGACCAACTCACCTAAATCCCGAGAGTTCTTCCGCGAGGCCCGCACTATCTGCGGCCTCTCCGGAATCTCAGTAGAAACGCCACATCGCCGTGGCTATCCAGGACAGTGCCACCGCTGTCAACTTTACGGGCACGCGGCGCGCAATTGTCTCGCTAGTCCCAGGTGCGTTAAGTGCCTGGAGCCACACTTCACGAAGGAGTGCAACCGCACTCCGGAGTGGACCTCTCCCCCATCCTGTGTGCTGTGTGGCCAGTCCGGCCACACCGCCAACTACAGGGGATGCCCCCGCGCACCCCGCACTTCCCGACCTGTTGCAAGGAGGGCGGCGCCCAGACAGGCCCCGCCCCTTATTAGTAACACTAATTTCCCGCCGCTGCGCCACCGGGATTCCCCGACAGCAAAGCCCGCCCAGCCCACGCCCACTCCAGTGCTTGCCTGGAGACAGCGTCCGGCTGTACCCACCCGCCCTGCTCCACAAGCAGGGACTCAGAATTCTCCTCAGCCTTCTATGGCCGATGATATTAAACTTATCTTCAACACCATAAGAGGTGTTGATATGACCCAAGTAGCGCAGTGCGCTAGTAAACTACGCGCAGCCCGCGACTCGTTCGAACGATTACTCGTAGTCGCCGAGTACCAATCCCTAATTAATTCATTATAGGTACATCTATAATGAATAATACACCAAACGCCACGACTGGTCGCATCAAACCTAGGGGTTTATCCCTGATCTCCTTCAACACCCGAGGTCTAATCAACCAACTTCCGGAGCTCAAACTGTTCATTAAGAACATTGAGCCCGAGTTAATCCTTGTCCAAGAGACATTTTTAAAACCCCAGCACACCAGGGGTCTTAACATTCCTAAATACTCCCTTGTGCGTGGTGACAGGCCCGCCTCGGTCCAACGAGGCGGCACTGCCATCTACTACAAGAGAAGTATCCACTGTTCTCCAATTCCCACGCCTCCACTCACCAACATGGAGGCCACAGTATGTAGGCTGGCTATGACAGGTCACAGGACCATAGTCTTGGCCTCGGTCTACATACCTAGTGGTACAGCGCCCCTTCGTTGTGACTTCGAGGCCTTACTCGATCTGGGGCAATCCGTCATTATGTTCGGCGATTTTAATTGCAAACATACTGACTGGACGTGCTTGTCGACTAACACCAGTGGTGTTAAATTACTAGACATCACGAAGTCACTCGATCTGGACGTCATTTCACCGGTTACACCGACACATTACCCGGACAACCCACTCCATTCACCTGATATCCTTGACTTTGCCATCGTCAAGGATATCAATCTCGACCTTAAGACCATTCAGCCGCTAGACGACTTAGGCTCTGACCACCGTCCGGTATCCCTAATATTAGGACCCCAAAACGACCCTCCTGCTCCGAAAACCTATACCAATTGGGAAGGTTTCAAGCACACCCTGTCTTCGGCCTTGGAAGCCCCAGACTGCCCACTCGCGATTTCATCCGACTATCTCGATAGCACGGATAAAATCGACTCGATAGTCAATTCTCTCACTACCGCCATCAACTCGGCCATCAGTGAGAACCTAAAGGTTGCTAAGCATGGCAAGCCCAAGCTTCCCTTGGACATTAGCAACCTAATTAAAGCTAAAAACGCCGCTCTCCGCAGAGCCAGAAAATACCCCACACCCGCCTACAGGCAAATCGCTAACCAACTTCAACGTAAAGTCAAACGTACCGTCGCGGAATATAGAGACGTTCAAAGGAACGATCTTATGATTAATATTTCTCCGTCCCACACGGCGTACTATAGGATGGCGAGAGCCCTCCGACTAGACGCTCGTACCTACACCCCTCCGTTATCTCGCCCCGATGGCACTACCGCCTTCGAGGACGACGAAAAAGCTGAATGCTTCGCCGATAGCATTGCTTCACAATGCTCCCCGAGTACCCAACCCACAGACCCAGCTCACATCCAGGCGGTGGAAGACGAAGTCGTTTGCAAAGACTCCCGTCCAGTCACCGCTGACCCCATCACAGTTTCTAACGATGAAATCTTACTCATCATTAGGAAACAGCAATCCAAGAAGGCCCCGGGTGCGGATGGAATTTCCAACCAAGCACTTAAGCAGCTGCCTCGGCAGGTGCTTACCTTACTTGCGATTATCTTCAATGCTTGCTTTGACCTAAGCTACTTTCCAAAAGCTTGGAAAGAAGCTATAGTCATAGGCATTCCCAAGCCGGGTAAACCTTTGAATAACCCGGCTAATCACAGACCCATCAGTCTACTCAAGGCAATGGCCAAACTTCTCGAAAGAGTCATACTCGCTCGAATGAAGGACCACCTGTTCCCAGCGGACGGTGACCCCCTTATTATCCCCCATCAATTCGGCTTTCGAGCCAAACATTCGTGCCCTCAGCAAGTCCACCGAATCGTCGAGTACATACTCGACGGCTTCTACCCCAGACGACTGAAAACAGTCGCGGTCTTCTTTGACGTAGCCAAGGCTTTTGACAAAGTCTGGCACGCAGGGCTCATTTACAAGCTTCACAACACAGGCTTGCCCGACCGACTAGTCAAACTAGTCGGCTCCTACCTTAAAGATCGCACCTTTCGTTTCAAACACGAAGGTACGCTCTCCACCCCCCGCCCCCTCAAGGCGGGCGTCCCTCAGGGCTCGGTACTCGCCCCGTTACTATACACAATATACACCAATGACATACCCATCCCGTCTAAAGGTGTTCAACTCTCCCTCTTTGCTGACGACACTGCCCTATACGTCAAGGGCGTGCACGTCGACACACTCATCACCAAGCTCCAGAAGGCCGTAAATGACCTCGGAGCTTGGTTTAAAAAATGGCGTATCGATGTAAATCCAGAGAAAAGCTCTGCGATGCGCTTCGATCATAAACGCCGTCGTCCCTACGACCCCCACATCCGAATGCTAGGTACGCCCATCCCGTGGGCACTCACCACCAAGTACCTAGGCGTAACGCTCGATCGTACGCTTTCATTCCGTCCACACATTCTCCGAGTTACCAAACTCGCCCGTCTGTACATGGGTCGACTTAACAGTATGTTAGGCCGGCACAGTAAAATGTCTCTTAGGAACAAGCGAACGCTTTTTAAGGTTTGCGTGAGACCAGTCATGACGTACGCCGCCCCAATATTTGCACATGCTAAACCCTCCGATATGTATAAACTACAGGTAGTCCAGAATCTCTTCTGCCGCCGGGCCACGGATGCTCCGTGGTACGTGCGAAACGCAGACTTGCACAGAGATCTCGAACTGCCTACCATACAACAACACCTTAGGACGCTCTCCACCGCTTATTTTAAGCGATCCGAAGAGCACCCTAACCCCCTTATACGCGAGACAGTAGCTTATACTGCTCCGTCCATGCCGTCGAGGTACAAAGTCCGTAGACCGAGAAATGCACTCTCGGATCCCCCCGATCAACTTTCGGCCAATCTGGACCAGCTTAAGGCTGCCCAGGCCGTTTAATCAACATTATATAAATGTCATTTGCACCTTAAGTGATTAAGTATTCCCAGCGGGTGACCCGCTAGCGGGTCCCTGCTTGCGCGCCCACCTCCCAACCCGGGTGTCGCTCCGATGAAGGCTGACAGCATTCCCATGCTACAGCCGCTTGGGTGGTTTTTAGTGGGTAGGTGCCACTTTGGTGAGTCCCACATAACCCCGCAGACGGCTGCGGAGGTATTCATGACGAATCTTCCACCTCCCTCCCGAGAGAGGGTGCTTCGGCAGCAAAAAAAAAAAAAAAAAAAAAACACGTCCGAACAGTCTGCGGCTGAGTACGCTTGCGTACAGTCACTTCTATATCGTCCGTTCGTTCGTTCGTTCGTTTAGTTACTAACCGTTTGAACAATGACCGGCCGGGGCAAAGGCGGTAAAGGTCTGGGAAAAGGAGGAGCCAAGCGCCACAGGAAGGTGCTCCGTGATAACATCCAGGGTATCACGAAACCCGCCATCCGCCGTCTCGCCCGCAGGGGAGGCGTCAAGCGTATCTCCGGCCTGATCTACGAAGAGACCAGAGGCGTGTTGAAAGTGTTCCTCGAGAACGTCATCAGGGACGCCGTCACCTACACCGAGCACGCCAAGAGGAAGACCGTGACCGCCATGGATGTCGTCTACGCTCTCAAGAGGCAGGGACGCACCCTGTACGGTTTCGGCGGTTAAATTGAAACACCCACAGCGCATTTCCGCCGTCGTCGTCTGGGATTATTCGCATGGGTACATGAACAATGTGCTCATTCGAATGATGACAACAAAGAAAGGCCCTTTTCAGGGCCGCACATGATTCCTTGCACTCGGTGATCAGACTGTAATACCGATCACCGGAAAGCTCTATATTTCATATGGACCGTTTGTACCGTACCTACATTGAATTGAGTGAGTCGATGAGCCGTTCAGGTGACGGAATTTTCTTTTTTTATTTCATTTTAATTACATAATAATAATACATACAATAGTAATAGGGAGCTAGCACGAGCCACGAGCCGCAATATCTGTACGAGTAGTATATAATGAATGTAGGAAATTCGTTCGATTCGTATTGTGCCCGATGATGTAGTGCCGATCTTTCGGACTGTTTCATCAGTCTGAATTATACACTAGCTAATAGACTGTCTATTTTCGTCGTCGATCGTTAGGTTACTTACTTACTTGGATGATTGGGTGTACGGCCGTCATCGGAGCTTGGTAATTCACTTATCATGACGTCTCGACTCTGACGAGGAACTCTGAAACGGAATGATATAATTTTGTTTGTTAATATTATGTTATTCGATACTAATTAGTGTTGCTTCTACAAAACAAAGGCCACGTTCGTTGATCATAAAATAGACTTTGATGTATGTATTTGAATAGGATTAATAAAATCGAGAGACATAGAGGGAATTGCCCAACCAACCGCCCGATTGTAATTACTTGTATGTAGGAAAGTGATCAGCACTCGTAGGTTTGTTGATGATAATCTACAATTCATATTTCTTAAATCCGGTTACTTTATTGATTAACCTAAATAAAAAGCAAAGTATCTGTAAAGTGTGCAACATCATGTAAAGGTATCCGACTGGATACTGTTCGGAACGGCTCTGAACCTACGGTTGTGCGATACACTAACAGATGAAACCTTACTGGCTGAATTTATCGTTCCAATAATTACAAAGCATCCTGAATAATGTGTAACATTCAGCAGAGTCATGCGATTAAAACCTTCTTCCAAGTCCGTGTGCCGGTTACTAGATGTATCGGCCATCAGAGCACAAGGAGCGCGTCTCCGTGTTTTACGACCGCCGACTTTAGGAGGCTCAAATGTAAATCTTCGCTAGTGAAATGTCACATGTGCGTACATTAAAATGTTCGTGACAGACCATCGGTCGTAACGGAAATGCATTCAGTAACGAAAAGCTCTATGAAATCGGTGAAAATCACATTTAAATCAGCCTCCAGCGTCCGTAAGGGGACCAAACTCGAATTAAACTTCGAACTGCTAGTTTGTTACTGTACCGAAATGGTATACCTCAACATGGGGCGGTCAATAGTTTCACGGAGATTCGAAATACGAACGGAATAAAAGATTATCTACAATTTACATATGAAAAATATCGCACAAAACGATGACAGTTAGTGAAAAGTTGTCGATGTTCATGCGAGAAAACGCATCGGGAGATCGCGGCTCCCCTTACGGTATTGCTCCGGCTGCGTGCTAAAATACATAGACAGTGGCGCCGCAAGCGTCCTCGCACAGGAAACTAATCGCTCCAGTTGCGTTCCCGCGTAATCTTTTCCCGCCCAAAAGAGACATTCTTGAGTTTGTGTTGTGTTGTGGTTGTTGTTGTTGTTGTTTGTCGTGTCGTCAATCCAACTGAATAGAAAAACAATAAAAATACAATGGCAGATTCAGCAGTAGTCGCATCGGAAGCCCCCGCGCCCGCCAGCCCGGCGAAGAAGCCGAAGGCGTCCGCCGCCGGAGGCGCCAAGAAACCGAAGCCGAAATCCACCCATCCCAAGACATCCGAAATGGTGAACAGCGCCATCAAGGAGTTGAAGGAGCGCAGCGGATCATCGCTGCAGGCCATCAAGAAGTACATCGCCGCCCAGTACAAGGTGGACGCCGAGAAACTGGCTCCGTTCATCAGGAAATACCTGAAGGGCGCCGTAGAATCCGGTGCTCTGATCCAGACCAAAGGTAAGGGTGCATCCGGCTCCTTCAAGCTGGAATCTAAATCATCCTCCGGCAAGAAACCCGCAGCGGGCGGCGCCTCCGCCGCCGCCGCCGCCAAGAAGAAGGCGAAGAAACCAACCGCGTCCGCCGCGGCTTCAGCGAAATCCAAGAGGGCCGCCGCCGGTGCTAAATCTAAGAAGTCCTCCACCGCCGCCGCTGCCGCTTCACCCGCCAAGGCGAAGAGCTCCGTCGCCGCCGCAACGAAGGACAAGAAGGCAGCAGCCGCCAAAAAGAAGCCCGCTGCAGCGAAGAAAGCCGCCGCCTCTCCGTCCAAAGCGAAAGCCGCCGCCGCACCTAAAGCTAAGAAAACCGCCAAACCCCCCACGAAGAAACCCAAAGCTCCCAAACCCAAGAAGGCAGCCGCTGCGCCTAAATCCAAATCCGCAACGAAGAAAGCCGCCGCCAAAAAGTAAATCTCCAATCATCCGAAGACACGCAGACAGAGCAACGCTCCGCGCGTACTCTCTATCCGCTCCGGATGGACGACGATTACAAAAACAGCCCTTTTCAGGGCTAACATATGCATCATTTGCTGAAATACCTGGTAGCATCTTCATAGAGATGGTTATTTCGTGACAAGTTTCATGGGTACGTTTCAAAACCTTAAATTCATAATAATAAAGATCCCTATAGTCAAAATTGACGATTTGTAGAGTCGACGATTTCAGTTCACCTAATAATATTATACTTGATAATTGGATGCCGCTGCATTCTTCATAGTCATGATTAGACGAAGAGTTTTCGTCGATGACCTCCACCAAGTTTTACCACCACCGATACACTTTCTGTGGGAAAACTTTTGGTTGAATCAGGTCCAATTTTAAGGTAGGTACACCAAGTAAATTGTAAATATTATTTCGGCACATAAGTAGAGAGTCGATTAGTTTATCTATAACAATTTTAGTGGGCTACAAACTTTGATATTGGTAAATACTCCTCATGATATTGGCGTGAATGACAATGCCTACTTACATACAAAGTGCAACAACAATATCAAAATTTTTGCCATTTCACTGAACCATAATATATCAAACGGTAATAACGAGTGGGTTAATGTACAGACAGCCAACAATCAGGTTTATAATCTAAAGTAGATATAGGTTAATGATGAATAAAAAGTCATTGAAGCAGGCGAGTGAAATAACCGAATCGTCGGTGATGCCACTTTAATCATATCATTTGTGTTTGTTTGTTTCTTATTGTCATAACTATTGACGTTTTGATTAAGTTTAGGTAGCTCTACGTGAAATTGTAATTAAGTATGTGTTAGTTATGTGTGATATTATGAATGTAGGTATTCAAGTGAATGGATGAATTAATAGAGCCAGCGCACCGGCCGGCCGGCCGGCATGATGCTACAATTTCGAATTCACGCGGCCTATGAAATTTACAGCATGCTGTGTATATTTGCCATGCGATGCGATCAATATACACGACACGCATGAATCAATTGATTCACATCGGGAATCGGGTATTCTGTCTGGCTCTGAAAAGGGCCGTCGCGAGAGCGAGCGACCGTGCGTGCGTTTTCATATTCCTCGTCGGGTCGGGTCGGGGATCTGGATATGGATATGGGATGCTGGATTCGTTCCGTTTCCTCTTCTTCTCCTCTTCCTCGCGACGCCCTGCCTGCCTGCCTGCCTGCCAGCCAGCTTTCCTCGCTCCTCTTCTCGTTTCCGCCCGACTGCCCGACTCCCGATTCCGATTCCCGATTGTTCACATCGTAAATCTCTCGTTTGTTTGTTTGTGCCGTTTCCGTTAATCATTTTTGGCCGCGCGGCGCGGCGCGAACGAATTATCAGGGACGCGCGTGCGTTCTCTCTGTTCGTGTCCGTCTTTCTGTAGGAGCGATCTCTCGTTCGTTCGATCCGTGTCCCCCTGCCGGCTTTTATGCCGCGCAATTATTATATAAAGAACAAGCCTCACAGCACATTAAACGTATTCTATCGTCGAACGTGCGCTCGTGTGCTCGCGTCTCGACTGATTATTGTGTTTTACGCTTGAAACAATCAACAAAACAGACATGTCCGGCCGTGGTAAAGGTGGCAAGGTTAAGGGAAAGGCGAAGTCCCGTTCCAACCGTGCCGGTCTTCAGTTCCCCGTCGGTCGTATCCACAGGCTGCTCAGGAAGGGCAACTACGCGGAGCGAGTGGGCGCCGGTGCACCGGTGTACCTCGCCGCCGTCATGGAATACCTGGCCGCTGAAGTGCTCGAGTTGGCCGGCAACGCCGCCAGAGACAACAAAAAGACCAGGATCATCCCGAGACATCTCCAACTGGCCATCCGCAACGACGAGGAGCTGAACAAGCTTCTATCCGGTGTCACCATCGCCCAGGGCGGTGTATTGCCGAACATCCAGGCGGTGCTCCTCCCCAAGAAGACCGAGAAGAAGGCTTAAGGGACTCGACAGCATTTGAAATATATAATATATTACGACAGACAACAGCCCTCCAGCAGCGGTTGGATGTTGTCCGTGCCGAAAGAAGAAACGGCCCTTTTCAGGGCCACAATATGATTCATAGTGATGGCATAATTTGGTTATTTGCATTACGGCGTTGCCGAATGTATAATAGATTATGTGTATGGTAAATTTCATAGGCCGTCAAAACCTAACCTAACCTAACCCAACCCAACATAACACATACCGCAACCTAACCTAACCTAAACTGACCTTAACACGATATTATGATAAACGCTGGGCTATCTATCTATCTATCTATGGATCGATTGATCGTTATATTGTATCCATTATAATATTAATTATTATGTCTAAATCGCGTGCACTTTGTTAGATAAATTCATTATAACATTGCAGCGACAAACCGAGACTGTTTGCTATTCATCATAGATCGTTAGCTTCTATAACAGGTTGATGGTTACACTGTTGCCTATCGATTTTTGACAGCTTTAAGGGATGTTTTAAGATATTCTCACAATTTTGGACAGTATTGCTTACAATTCAATATCGTAAGACAACAACAATATAATATAATTAGGTGCGACGACGAGCGCAGCGAGGAGGAGTGGTTAGTCTGTATGCAGGCTATGCAGCGCGAGCCGAGCGAGCGAAGCGAGCGTGCCGCGGCAGCGGCCGGCGAAGCGCCAAAAAAGGGATCTGCATACGACTCAATATCGGTCCCAATTCAACGGTCACCTCTCCAGTAAGCAATTTCAATATTTCCAAGTTACAACTGAATCCTATGTAACGCGTGTAACGTCACCTCTGTACGTAGTACGGTAAGGGTGAAATTGTAGAGCATGCGATTCGACGCAAACGGTGGGGTCTCGCTGTGCCCTGCCGGCTCCGCCGTGAACGGCGGCGCCCCGTTATATAGCCGCCGGGATAGTTCACGTCAAACTCACTACACTCGACGACACCGTTGCGAGAGCGCGTCCGAGTACGTGATACGTTTGATTATACCGAAACAGCAAACATGCCACCCAAGACTAGCGGCAAGGCTGCCAAGAAATCCGGCAAGGCCCAAAAGAACATCTCCAAGTCGGACAAGAAGAAGAAGAAGCACAAGAGGAAGGAGAGCTACGCCATCTACATTTACAAGGTGCTGAAGCAGGTCCACCCCGACACCGGTATCTCCAGTAAGGCCATGTCGATCATGAACTCGTTCGTGAACGACATCTTCGAGCGGATCGCCGCCGAAGCGTCCCGTCTGGCGCATTACAACAAGCGCTCCACGATCACATCGAGGGAGGTGCAGACCTCGGTGCGACTGCTGCTGCCCGGTGAGCTCGCCAAGCACGCCGTCAGCGAGGGTACCAAGGCCGTCACCAAGTACACCAGCTCCAAGTGAACGAACACCACCGGACCGGACCCGAGCCGTGCATGATTCGTATGGTATAGTGTCTACTCTATGCTACTAGGTACTACACATACACGACACGACACGACGGTCGCAAAACAAAGGCCCTTTTCAGGGCCACAATATGTTTCATTTGCATTTCTTTACAATACAATGCTGTTATGTTTCACAGGCACCTTAGACCGTATCTTTTTTTATACCGTTACATTAATAGCAATTAATAACGTGCAGCGGCAGCAGACCCAGAACCCAAGCAACACCACCGTAGAGTCTTACGAAACACGAGCACGCCACTGCATTCACTTCATTCCAATAATAATAATAATAATAATAATAGTTATGATACCATAAATTCGGGAGAATAACACATGCAAACACTGTTAGGTGCGTAAAAGATGCTTGCTTGCTCACTTACTTAGTTACCTACTTACTTGCTTACTTACTCACTTTGTACAGTCAGATTTAATAGTCGATAATTATGCCCGTAGACAACCTAGCTCTGATGAATTCTGTTGTTTGTTGCACATCATTCGCATCATTATCTGGACCGAACATGTAAAAATCAGTAATTAGAATTTGAGATGATAATAATAATAATAATAATAAAGTTATCGGATCCACGGCCGGGCTGAGAACTCCCTACCTCCGTCGTCGGTCGGCGCAGCCGTAAAATTATAAATACCGGCGAGGGGTTTTTAACGCGAGCAGACATCATTCGTATTCGAAGCGCGCCGCCCGTCTCTACGTACCCGTTTGTTTCGTATCGTTAGATATTTGGTTCTCTATCTCTCTCTGTCCGTGACAATGGCACGTACGAAGCAGACTGCCCGTAAATCAACCGGTGGCAAGGCGCCGAGGAAACAGCTGGCCACCAAGGCGGCCCGCAAGAGCGCTCCCGCCACCGGGGGCGTCAAGAAACCCCATCGCTACAGGCCCGGCACCGTCGCCCTGCGTGAGATCCGTCGTTACCAGAAGAGCACCGAGCTGCTGATCCGCAAGCTGCCCTTCCAGCGTCTGGTCCGTGAGATCGCCCAGGACTTCAAGACCGATCTCCGTTTCCAGAGCTCCGCTGTGATGGCGCTCCAGGAGGCCAGCGAGGCTTATCTGGTCGGTCTGTTCGAAGACACCAACCTGTGCGCCATCCACGCCAAGCGCGTCACCATCATGCCGAAGGACATCCAGCTCGCCAGGAGGATCCGCGGTGAGCGTGCTTAAGCGCTTTTCGCCACGGCCATGGGTGTTCGTTCGTTCGTTCGTTCATCCATTGCCGAATTTTGACAAATCACAAAAGGCCCTTTTCAGGGCCGCAGTTCTTTCAAACCGCGTCATGATATCGCGTGCCTCAGCCGCGCTGATATTGCAACGTGAACATTTTTCATAGGTTCGTTCGTTAAAACCGTCGAATTATGAATGAATTGCAATCAACTATACTTCTGTCAGAACCGCAACCCGAAATGTACATTATATTATGCAATGACACAATATTATTATTATCAGCGGACAATTTCAAATATATTACATATTTCTGTTCCGTTCATTAAAAATATTCCAGTGTCGATAGTTATTTGAACCCGGATTATAATTAATTTAATTGCTGATAACGTTTACGACTGAGAAATCAAAGAGTTTTTATTGCACTGCACTCAACAAAAAACAATATCGAACAGACAAAAGAGTTGAAGGCAAAGGTAATGGTGCAATTAGGATACACACATTGTTCCTTTATCTTCTGTGTCATTGTCATAGTATTTGCGTTACCTGCTTGTTTATGTTAAGTTAGTTTAATTTGTAAGTTCATAGTAATTGTGTCTTGCAATTTTCGAGATACATACATACAAGCATGGACCGAATGGAATTATTGATATGCTTGATCATTTTGATTATTTGGCGATTATTATTATTATTATTATTTCCGAATCAAGAGAGCGAAAGAGAGGGGCGCGTAGGACAATCGGACGGAAAAAAATTATAAAAAGGGGCAGACAGTTACACGTCCGAACATTCAGTCTCGGTTTGCGTGCGTTCTCGAGCGCACGTCAATCGTAGACGCCTCCCCCCGCTCCCTTAGCCCCCGCGCTAATCGAGCAATCAAATTTCATAAGGTCGCTACCGTATTATTATTTCATAGACGTTTCCGTTGTAAATTTCAAACGCCGTTTTCACGGCGATTAGTGGCTTGCTAACCGTCTTCGTGTTTCGTCGAACGTGAGCTACGTCGACGGGGTTCGACGTTCCAGGTGTTCTTCGGGAGTAAGTTCGCCGAGTTCAAGACTTCGTGGGCTGGTGGATACGCGTAACGGTGCCAACGAAACCAGTCGGCGTTGCCCCGGTGCGCACAGTTTAGCCCTTCAGGCAAACAACAAACCGGAAGTCCCGATCCCATTTGCACTGGGCCTTACCCAGGGTGACGGAACCAGCGCTGTCCGAGCTAGGGGCACCGCTGCGGCCGTCCCGACCCCCCCTACCGCCGGTAGGGAGGCTTAGTTAGGGTTCGACAGTTAGGTCGTTCTTAAAATTATATATTCATATATTTACATATATTGTTAGCTCCCCTTCCCTCCCCCCCGCCGAACGCAATGGCTGCGCAAGCTCACGCTGAGCTTGCGAAGCAATTCGTCGACGGCGTCGCCGCTTCAGGCGCCCCATTCGACCCGCATGCATTTCTTCGAATGCTTAGCGATCTCTCGCCCATGTTCGCCACCCTGTTGGCTCCACTGGCCCTTCAGGCCCCGGCTTTTCAGGCCACGACGACATCGCTGCCTCACAGCGCTCCCCCCTCCTCCGCCTCCAATGAAATGGAGTGCGACAATTCGGACGACGCCACCTCGACGGCGACCTCAACCTCGGCCTCATCCGCCGCCCGCCCCTCCAAGCGCACTGCATCTAGCAGTAGCGACGAAACCGCTTCCACAGCGGACACCCTCATTGGCTCACCCGAGCCGACCGTCACCTTCACGCTCGTAGAGCGCCGCTCCAAGCGGAATAAGAAATCCCGGGTGTCTCCGACACCCACCTCCAGGCCGGTGTCGCCGACACCAACCGCCTGCCCGGCGACACAGTCGCCCCCCTCCCCTGTCCCCCTCATGTCACTCAACGTGACTCCCCCAGTCGGCTCAACCGCCGCTCCCACCAAGCCAGCAACGCGCTGCGCGCCTGTTTTAGCTAAGGCTAAGACCCCTCCCCCCGTGTTCCTACGGGATAAGGCCAACTGGCCTCTAGTCTCAAACCTTTGCCGCGAGCAAAAAATCAACTATGTACAGGCCACTAACATGAACGTGGCCGTCAAAATCACTGTTCCCACAGTAACTGACTTCAGAAGTCTGACTCAGCTCCTCACCCAAAGGCAGATCGCCTATCACACGTACGCTCTCCCAGAAGAGCGTAAAATAAAAGCCATCCTACGGGGAGTCCCGTTCGAACTCTCGAACGAGATCATCCTTGAGGATATCAAAGCTCAAGGCTTTCCCGCCGAGGCTGTGCACAAGATGCACAGCAAGAACGGCCGCCGTTTTCCCTTAGCCTTGGTCATACTGACCAACTCACCTAAATCCCGAGAGTTCTTCCGCGAGGCCCGCACTATCTGCGGCCTCTCCGGAATCTCAGTAGAAACGCCACATCGCCGTGGCTATCCAGGACAGTGCCACCGCTGTCAACTTTACGGGCACGCGGCGCGCAATTGTCTCGCTAGTCCCAGGTGCGTTAAGTGCCTGGAGCCACACTTCACGAAGGAGTGCAACCGCACTCCGGAGTGGACCTCTCCCCCATCCTGTGTGCTGTGTGGCCAGTCCGGCCACACCGCCAACTACAGGGGATGCCCCCGCGCACCCCGCACTTCCCGACCTGTTGCAAGGAGGGCGGCGCCCAGACAGGCCCCGCCCCTTATTAGTAACACTAATTTCCCGCCGCTGCGCCACCGGGATTCCCCGACAGCAAAGCCCGCCCAGCCCACGCCCACTCCAGTGCTTGCCTGGAGACAGCGTCCGGCTGTACCCACCCGCCCTGCTCCACAAGCAGGGACTCAGAATTCTCCTCAGCCTTCTATGGCCGATGATATTAAACTTATCTTCAACACCATAAGAGGTGTTGATATGACCCAAGTAGCGCAGTGCGCTAGTAAACTACGCGCAGCCCGCGACTCGTTCGAACGATTACTCGTAGTCGCCGAGTACCAATCCCTAATTAATTCATTATAGGTACATCTATAATGAATAATACACCAAACGCCACGACTGGTCGCATCAAACCTAGGGGTTTATCCCTGATCTCCTTCAACACCCGAGGTCTAATCAACCAACTTCCGGAGCTCAAACTGTTCATTAAGAACATTGAGCCCGAGTTAATCCTTGTCCAAGAGACATTTTTAAAACCCCAGCACACCAGGGGTCTTAACATTCCTAAATACTCCCTTGTGCGTGGTGACAGGCCCGCCTCGGTCCAACGAGGCGGCACTGCCATCTACTACAAGAGAAGTATCCACTGTTCTCCAATTCCCACGCCTCCACTCACCAACATGGAGGCCACAGTATGTAGGCTGGCTATGACAGGTCACAGGACCATAGTCTTGGCCTCGGTCTACATACCTAGTGGTACAGCGCCCCTTCGTTGTGACTTCGAGGCCTTACTCGATCTGGGGCAATCCGTCATTATGTTCGGCGATTTTAATTGCAAACATACTGACTGGACGTGCTTGTCGACTAACACCAGTGGTGTTAAATTACTAGACATCACGAAGTCACTCGATCTGGACGTCATTTCACCGGTTACACCGACACATTACCCGGACAACCCACTCCATTCACCTGATATCCTTGACTTTGCCATCGTCAAGGATATCAATCTCGACCTTAAGACCATTCAGCCGCTAGACGACTTAGGCTCTGACCACCGTCCGGTATCCCTAATATTAGGACCCCAAAACGACCCTCCTGCTCCGAAAACCTATACCAATTGGGAAGGTTTCAAGCACACCCTGTCTTCGGCCTTGGAAGCCCCAGCCTGCCCACTCGCGATTTCATCCGACTATCTCGATAGCACGGATAAAATCGACTCGATAGTCAATTCTCTCACTACCGCCATCAACTCGGCCATCAGTGAGAACCTAAAGGTTGCTAAGCATGGCAAGCCCAAGCTTCCCTTGGACATTAGCAACCTAATTAAAGCTAAAAACGCCGCTCTCCGCAGAGCCAGAAAATACCCCACACCCGCCTACAGGCAAATCGCTAACCAACTTCAACGTAAAGTCAAACGTACCGTCGCGGAATATAGAGACGTTCAAAGGAACGATCTTATGATTAATATTTCTCCGTCCCACACGGCGTACTATAGGATGGCGAGAGCCCTCCGACTAGACGCTCGTACCTACACCCCTCCGTTATCTCGCCCCGATGGCACTACCGCCTTCGAGGACGACGAAAAAGCTGAATGCTTCGCCGATAGCATTGCTTCACAATGCTCCCCGAGTACCCAACCCACAGACCCAGCTCACATCCAGGCGGTGGAAGACGAAGTCGTTTGCAAAGACTCCCGTCCAGTCACCGCTGACCCCATCACAGTTTCTAACGATGAAATCTTACTCATCATTAGGAAACAGCAATCCAAGAAGGCCCCGGGTGCGGATGGAATTTCCAACCAAGCACTTAAGCAGCTGCCTCGGCAGGTGCTTACCTTACTTGCGATTATCTTCAATGCTTGCTTTGACCTAAGCTACTTTCCAAAAGCTTGGAAAGAAGCTATAGTCATAGGCATTCCCAAGCCGGGTAAACCTTTGAATAACCCGGCTAATCACAGACCCATCAGTCTACTCAAGGCAATGGCCAAACTTCTCGAAAGAGTCATACTCGCTCGAATGAAGGACCACCTGTTCCCAGCGGACGGTGACCCCCTTATTATCCCCCATCAATTCGGCTTTCGAGCCAAACATTCGTGCCCTCAGCAAGTCCACCGAATCGTCGAGTACATACTCGACGGCTTCTACCCCAGACGACTGAAAACAGTCGCGGTCTTCTTTGACGTAGCCAAGGCTTTTGACAAAGTCTGGCACGCAGGGCTCATTTACAAGCTTCACAACACAGGCTTGCCCGACCGACTAGTCAAACTAGTCGGCTCCTACCTTAAAGATCGCACCTTTCGTTTCAAACACGAAGGTACGCTCTCCACCCCCCGCCCCCTCAAGGCGGGCGTCCCTCAGGGCTCGGTACTCGCCCCGTTACTATACACAATATACACCAATGACATACCCATCCCGTCTAAAGGTGTTCAACTCTCCCTCTTTGCTGACGACACTGCCCTATACGTCAAGGGCGTGCACGTCGACACACTCATCACCAAGCTCCAGAAGGCCGTAAATGACCTCGGAGCTTGGTTTAAAAAATGGCGTATCGATGTAAATCCAGAGAAAAGCTCTGCGATGCGCTTCGATCATAAACGCCGTCGTCCCTACGACCCCCACATCCGAATGCTAGGTACGCCCATCCCGTGGGCACTCACCACCAAGTACCTAGGCGTAACGCTCGATCGTACGCTTTCATTCCGTCCACACATTCTCCGAGTTACCAAACTCGCCCGTCTGTACATGGGTCGACTTAACAGTATGTTAGGCCGGCACAGTAAAATGTCTCTTAGGAACAAGCGAACGCTTTTTAAGGTTTGCGTGAGACCAGTCATGACGTACGCCGCCCCAATATTTGCACATGCTAAACCCTCCGATATGTATAAACTACAGGTAGTCCAGAATCTCTTCTGCCGCCGGGCCACGGATGCTCCGTGGTACGTGCGAAACGCAGACTTGCACAGAGATCTCGAACTGCCTACCATACAACAACACCTTAGGACGCTCTCCACCGCTTATTTTAAGCGATCCGAAGAGCACCCTAACCCCCTTATACGCGAGACAGTAGCTTATACTGCTCCGTCCATGCCGTCGAGGTACAAAGTCCGTAGACCGAGAAATGCACTCTCGGATCCCCCCGATCAACTTTCGGCCAATCTGGACCAGCTTAAGGCTGCCCAGGCCGTTTAATCAACATTATATAAATGTCATTTGCACCTTAAGTGATTAAGTATTCCCAGCGGGTGACCCGCTAGCGGGTCCCTGCTTGCGCGCCCACCTCCCAACCCGGGTGTCGCTCCGATGAAGGCTGACAGCATTCCCATGCTACAGCCGCTTGGGTGGTTTTTAGTGGGTAGGTGCCACTTTGGTGAGTCCCACATAACCCCGCAGACGGCTGCGGAGGTATTCATGACGAATCTTCCACCTCCCTCCCGTGAGGGTGCCTCGGCAGCAAAAAAAAAAAAAAAAAAAAAACACGTCCGAACAGTCTGCGGCTGAGTACGCTTGCGTACAGTCACTTCTATATCGTCCGTTCGTTCGTTCGTTCGTTTAGTTACTAACCGTTTGAACAATGACCGGCCGGGGCAAAGGCGGTAAAGGTCTGGGAAAAGGAGGAGCCAAGCGCCACAGGAAGGTGCTCCGTGATAACATCCAGGGTATCACGAAACCCGCCATCCGCCGTCTCGCCCGCAGGGGAGGCGTCAAGCGTATCTCCGGCCTGATCTACGAAGAGACCAGAGGCGTGTTGAAAGTGTTCCTCGAGAACGTCATCAGGGACGCCGTCACCTACACCGAGCACGCCAAGAGGAAGACCGTGACCGCCATGGATGTCGTCTACGCTCTCAAGAGGCAGGGACGCACCCTGTACGGTTTCGGCGGTTAAATTGAAACACCCACAGCGCATTTCCGCCGTCGTCGTCTGGGATTATTCGCATGGGTACATGAACAATGTGCTCATTCGAATGATGACAACAAAGAAAGGCCCTTTTCAGGGCCGCACATGATTCCTTGCACTCGGTGATCAGACTGTAATACCGATCACCGGAAAGCTCTATATTTCATATGGACCGTTTGTACCGTACCTACATTGAATTGAGTGAGTCGATGAGCCGTTCAGGTGACGGAATTTTCTTTTTTTATTTCATTTTAATTACATAATAATAATACATACAATAGTAATAGGGAGCTAGCACGAGCCACGAGCCGCAATATCTGTACGAGTAGTATATAATGAATGTAGGAAATTCGTTCGATTCGTATTGTGCCCGATGATGTAGTGCCGATCTTTCGGACTGTTTCATCAGTCTGAATTATACACTAGCTAATAGACTGTCTATTTTCGTCGTCGATCGTTAGGTTACTTACTTACTTGGATGATTGGGTGTACGGCCGTCATCGGAGCTTGGTAATTCACTTATCATGACGTCTCGACTCTGACGAGGAACTCTGAAACGGAATGATATAATTTTGTTTGTTAATATTATGTTATTCGATACTAATTAGTGTTGCTTCTACAAAACAAAGGCCACGTTCGTTGATCATAAAATAGACTTTGATGTATGTATTTGAATAGGATTAATAAAATCGAGAGACATAGAGGGAATTGCCCAACCAACCGCCCGATTGTAATTACTTGTATGTAGGAAAGTGATCAGCACTCGTAGGTTTGTTGATGATAATCTACAATTCATATTTCTTAAATCCGGTTACTTTATTGATTAACCTAAATAAAAAGCAAAGTATCTGTAAAGTGTGCAACATCATGTAAAGGTATCCGACTGGATACTGTTCGGAACGGCTCTGAACCTACGGTTGTGCGATACACTAACAGATGAAACCTTACTGGCTGAATTTATCGTTCCAATAATTACAAAGCATCCTGAATAATGTGTAACATTCAGCAGAGTCATGCGATTAAAACCTTCTTCCAAGTCCGTGTGCCGGTTACTAGATGTATCGGCCATCAGAGCACAAGGAGCGCGTCTCCGTGTTTTACGACCGCCGACTTTAGGAGGCTCAAATGTAAATCTTCGCTAGTGAAATGTCACATGTGCGTACATTAAAATGTTCGTGACAGACCATCGGTCGTAACGGAAATGCATTCAGTAACGAAAAGCTCTATGAAATCGGTGAAAATCACATTTAAATCAGCCTCCAGCGTCCGTAAGGGGACCAAACTCGAATTAAACTTCGAACTGCTAGTTTGTTACTGTACCGAAATGGTATACCTCAACATGGGGCGGTCAATAGTTTCACGGAGATTCGAAATACGAACGGAATAAAAGATTATCTACAATTTACATATGAAAAATATCGCACAAAACGATGACAGTTAGTGAAAAGTTGTCGATGTTCATGCGAGAAAACGCATCGGGAGATCGCGGCTCCCCTTACGGTATTGCTCCGGCTGCGTGCTAAAATACATAGACAGTGGCGCCGCAAGCGTCCTCGCACAGGAAACTAATCGCTCCAGTTGCGTTCCCGCGTAATCTTTTCCCGCCCAAAAGAGACATTCTTGAGTTTGTGTTGTGTTGTGGTTGTTGTTGTTGTTGTTTGTCGTGTCGTCAATCCAACTGAATAGAAAAACAATAAAAATACAATGGCAGATTCAGCAGTAGTCGCATCGGAAGCCCCCGCGCCCGCCAGCCCGGCGAAGAAGCCGAAGGCGTCCGCCGCCGGAGGCGCCAAGAAACCGAAGCCGAAATCCACCCATCCCAAGACATCCGAAATGGTGAACAGCGCCATCAAGGAGTTGAAGGAGCGCAGCGGATCATCGCTGCAGGCCATCAAGAAGTACATCGCCGCCCAGTACAAGGTGGACGCCGAGAAACTGGCTCCGTTCATCAGGAAATACCTGAAGGGCGCCGTAGAATCCGGTGCTCTGATCCAGACCAAAGGTAAGGGTGCATCCGGCTCCTTCAAGCTGGAATCTAAATCATCCTCCGGCAAGAAACCCGCAGCGGGCGGCGCCTCCGCCGCCGCCGCCGCCAAGAAGAAGGCGAAGAAACCAACCGCGTCCGCCGCGGCTTCAGCGAAATCCAAGAGGGCCGCCGCCGGTGCTAAATCTAAGAAGTCCTCCACCGCCGCCGCTGCCGCTTCACCCGCCAAGGCGAAGAGCTCCGTCGCCGCCGCAACGAAGGACAAGAAGGCAGCAGCCGCCAAAAAGAAGCCCGCTGCAGCGAAGAAAGCCGCCGCCTCTCCGTCCAAAGCGAAAGCCGCCGCCGCACCTAAAGCTAAGAAAACCGCCAAACCCCCCACGAAGAAACCCAAAGCTCCCAAACCCAAGAAGGCAGCCGCTGCGCCTAAATCCAAATCCGCAACGAAGAAAGCCGCCGCCAAAAAGTAAATCTCCAATCATCCGAAGACACGCAGACAGAGCAACGCTCCGCGCGTACTCTCTATCCGCTCCGGATGGACGACGATTACAAAAACAGCCCTTTTCAGGGCTAACATATGCATCATTTGCTGAAATACCTGGTAGCATCTTCATAGAGATGGTTATTTCGTGACAAGTTTCATGGGTACGTTTCAAAACCTTAAATTCATAATAATAAAGATCCCTATAGTCAAAATTGACGATTTGTAGAGTCGACGATTTCAGTTCACCTAATAATATTATACTTGATAATTGGATGCCGCTGCATTCTTCATAGTCATGATTAGACGAAGAGTTTTCGTCGATGACCTCCACCAAGTTTTACCACCACCGATACACTTTCTGTGGGAAAACTTTTGGTTGAATCAGGTCCAATTTTAAGGTAGGTACACCAAGTAAATTGTAAATATTATTTCGGCACATAAGTAGAGAGTCGATTAGTTTATCTATAACAATTTTAGTGGGCTACAAACTTTGATATTGGTAAATACTCCTCATGATATTGGCGTGAATGACAATGCCTACTTACATACAAAGTGCAACAACAATATCAAAATTTTTGCCATTTCACTGAACCATAATATATCAAACGGTAATAACGAGTGGGTTAATGTACAGACAGCCAACAATCAGGTTTATAATCTAAAGTAGATATAGGTTAATGATGAATAAAAAGTCATTGAAGCAGGCGAGTGAAATAACCGAATCGTCGGTGATGCCACTTTAATCATATCATTTGTGTTTGTTTCTTATTGTCATAACTATTGACATTTTGATTAAGTTTAGGTAGCTCTACGTGAAATTGTAATTAAGTATGTGTTAGTTATGTGTGATATTATGAATGTAGGTATTCAAGTGAATGGATGAATTAATAGAGCCGGCCGGCCGGCCGGCATGATGCTACAATTTCGAATTCACGCGGCCTATGAAATTTACAGCATGCTGTGTATATTTGCCGATGCGACCAATATACACGACACGCATGAATCAATTGATTCACATCGGGAATCGGGTATTCTGTCTGGCTCTGAAAAGGGCCGTCGCGAGAGCGAGCGACCGTGCGTGCGTTTTCATATTCCTCGTCGGGTCGGGTCGGGGATCTGGATATGGATATGGGATGCTGGATTCGTTCCGTTTCCTCTTCTTCTCCTCTTCCTCGCGACGCCCTGCCTGCCAGCCAGCTTTCCTCGCTCTTCTCGTTTCCGCCCGACTGCCCGACTCCCGACTCCGATTCCCGATTGTTCACATCGTAAATCTCTCGTTTGTTTGTTTGTGCCGTTTCCGTTAATCATTTTTGGCCGCGCGGCGCGGCGCGAACGAATTATCAGGGACGCGCGTGCGTTCTCTCTGTTCGTGTCCGTCTTTCTGTAGGAGCGATCTCTCGTTCGTTCGATCCGTGTCCCCCTGCCGGCTTTTATGCCGCGCAATTATTATATAAAGAACAAGCCTCACAGCACATTAAACGTATTCTATCGTCGAACGTTCGCTCGTGTGCTCGCGTCTCGACTGATTATTGTGTTTTACACTTGAAACAATCAACAAAACAGACATGTCCGGCCGTGGTAAAGGTGGCAAGGTTAAGGGAAAGGCGAAGTCCCGTTCCAACCGTGCCGGTCTTCAGTTCCCCGTCGGTCGTATCCACAGGCTGCTCAGGAAGGGCAACTACGCGGAGCGAGTGGGCGCCGGAGCACCGGTGTACCTCGCCGCCGTCATGGAATACCTGGCCGCTGAAGTGCTCGAGTTGGCCGGCAACGCCGCCAGAGACAACAAAAAGACCAGGATCATCCCGAGACATCTCCAACTGGCCATCCGCAACGACGAGGAGCTGAACAAGCTTCTATCCGGTGTCACCATCGCCCAGGGCGGTGTATTGCCGAACATCCAGGCGGTGCTCCTCCCCAAGAAGACCGAGAAGAAGGCTTAAGGGTCTCGACAGCATTTAAAATATATAATATATTACGACAGACAACAGCCCTCCAGCAGCGGTTGGATGTTGTCCGTGCCGAAAGAAGAAACGGCCCTTTTCAGGGCCACAATATGATTCATAGTGATGGCATAATTTGGTTATTTGCATTACGGCGTTGCCGAATGTATAATAGATTATGTGTATGGTAAATTTCATAGGCCGTCAAAACCTAACCTAACCTAACCCAACCCAACATAACACATACCGCAACCTAACCTAACCTAAACTGACCTTAACACGATATTATGATAAACGCTGGGCTATCTATCTATCTATCTATGGATCGATTGATCGTTATATTGTATCCATTATAATATTAATTATTATGTCTAAATCGCGTGCACTTTGTTAGATAAATTCATTATAACATTGCAGCGACAAACCGAGACTGTTTGCTATTCATCATAGATCGTTAGCTTCTATAATAGGTTGATGGTTACACTGTTGCCTATCGATTTTTGACAGCTTTAAGGGATGTTTTAAGATATTCTCACAATTTTGGACAGTGTTGCTTACAATTCAATATCGTAAGACAACAACAATATAATATAATTAGGTGCGACGACGAGCGCAGCGAGGAGGAGTGGTTAGTCTGTATGCAGGCTATGCAGCGCGAGCCGAGCGAGCGAAGCGAGCGTGCCGCGGCAGCGGCCGGCGAAGCGCCAAAAAAGGGATCTGCATACGACTCAATATCGGTCCCAATTCAACGGTCACCTCTCCAGTAAGCAATTTCAATATTTCCAAGTTACAACTGAATCCTATGTAACGCGTGTAACGTCACCTCTGTACGTAGTACGGTAAGGGTGAAATTGTAGAGCATGCGATTCGACGCAAACGGTGGGGTCTCGCTGTGCCCTGCCGGCTCCGCCGTAAACGGCGGCGCCCCGTTATATAGCCGCCGGGATAGTTCACGTCAAACTCACTACACTCGACGACACCGTTGCGAGAGCGCGTCCGAGTACGTGATACGTTTGATTATACCGAAAAAACAAGAAACATGCCACCCAAGACTAGCGGCAAGGCTGCCAAGAAATCCGGCAAGGCCCAAAAGAACATCTCCAAGTCGGACAAGAAGAAGAAGAAGCACAAGAGGAAGGAGAGCTACGCCATCTACATTTACAAGGTGCTGAAGCAGGTCCACCCCGACACCGGTATCTCCAGTAAGGCCATGTCGATCATGAACTCGTTCGTGAACGACATCTTCGAGCGGATCGCCGCCGAAGCGTCCCGTCTGGCGCATTACAACAAGCGCTCCACGATCACATCGAGGGAGGTGCAGACCTCGGTGCGACTGCTGCTGCCCGGTGAGCTCGCCAAGCACGCCGTCAGCGAGGGTACCAAGGCCGTCACCAAGTACACCAGCTCCAAGTGAACGAACACCACCGGACCGGACCCGAGCCGTGCATGATTCGTATGGTATAGTGTCTACTCTATGCTACTAGGTACTACGCATACACGACACGACACGACGGTCGCAAAACAAAGGCCCTTTTCAGGGCCACAATATGTTTCATTTGCATTTCTTTACAATACAATGCTGTTATGTTTCACAGGCACCTTAGACCGTATCTTTTTTTATACCGTTACATTAATAGCAATTAATAACGTGCAGCGGCAGCAGACCCAGAACCCAAGCAACACCACCGTAGAGTCTTACGAAACACGAGCACGCCACTGCATTCACTTCATTCCAATAATAATAATAATAATAATAATAGTTATGATACCATAAATTCGGGAGAATAACACATGCAAACACTGTTAGGTGCGTAAAAGATGCTTGCTTGCTCACTTACTTAGTTACCTACTTACTTGCTTACTTACTCACTTTGTACAGTCAGATTTAATAGTCGATAATTATGCCCGTAGACAACCTAGCTCTGATGAATTCTGTTGTTTGTTGCACATCATTCGCATCATTATCTGGACCGAACATGTAAAAATCAGTAATTAGAATTTGAGATGATAATAATAATAATAATAATAAAGTTATCGGATCCACGGCCGGGCTGAGAACTCCCTACCTCCGTCGTCGGTCGGCGCAGCCGTAAAATTATAAATACCGGCGAGGGGTTTTTAACGCGAGCAGTCTCGGTTTGCGTGCGTTCTCGAGCGCACGTCAATCGTAGACGCTTTTCCGCTCTCTAGTCCCCGCACTAGTTGAGCACCCCAAATTTCAGGGGTCGTTTTCACGACCCAGGCTTCGTACCGTATTTCGTAAATTTCATAGAACAGTCGTTTTCACGACTATCTTCGTTCGCCGCCTGCTGCCCGACGTCGCTGGTTATTCGTTCTTCGTGTTTCGTCGAACGTGAGCTGCGTCGACGGGCTTCGACGTTCCAGGGGTTCTTCGAGTAGTAAGTTCGCCGTGATCAAGACTTCGTGGGCTGGTGGATACGCGTAACGGTGCCAACGAAACCAGTCGGCGTTGCCCCGGTGCGCACTGTTTAGCCCTTCAGGCAAACAACAAACCGGAAGTCCCGATCCCATTTGCACTGGGCCTTACCCAGGGTGACGGAACCAGCGCTGTCCGAGCTAGGGGCACCGCTGCGGCCGTCCCGACCCCCCCTACCGCCGGTAGGGAGGCTTAGTTAGGTCTTGTTAGGTCGATTATAAAATATATATTTATTATATCAATTATTGTTGTCTGCCCTCGTAAAATGTCAGCCACTCAGGCCATCTCACTTTTGAATGCCCTTCAGGCATTCCTCGAGTCTCTTGCTTCACAAGGGATTCAGGTCCCCCCGCAATTTGCCGACCTTGTTGGCTCAGTTACAGCCCTCCCCGCCCCTCAGGCACCTCAACCGGCCCCTCAGGCCCCGCTGCTTCACAGCTCCCCCGCCTCCTCGGCCTCCTCAATGGAGGTCGAGACTACGGACGCCGCCTCGACGGCAACCACATCCTCGGCCTCAGCCGTCTCCCGTAGACCGAAGCGCACTGCTTCCAGCAGCAGTGCCGATTCCGATACCACTTCCCAAGTGGAATCACTCACGGGTTCCCAAAAGACCTCCGACGCCAGCTTTACGCTGGTAGAACGCCGCTCAAAGCGGTCTAAGAAGGCCCCGGTGTCGCCGACACCCGCCTCCAAGCCGGGTTCGCCGACACCGACAGTCGTACCGGCGACCCAGTCGCCAGTACCCTCCCTCATGTCGCTAAATGTGACGATTCCCGCCGGCCAAGCCGCCGCTCCCACCAAGCCAGCTACACGCTGCGATCCTGTCCTCGCGAAAGCGAAGACCCCTCCCCCCGTGTTCCTACGGGATAAGTCAAAATGGCCCCAGGTCTCCAGACTGTGTGTTGAAAATAAAATCAACTACACTAAAGCTCTTAATATGTCGGAGGCAGTTAAAATAACAGTCCCGACAATTACGGACTTCCGCGCGCTAACGCACCTACTATCCATTAAGAGTCTGGCTTGTCATACCTACGCCCTCGCCGAAGAGCGTAAAGTTAAGGCAGTACTCAGGGGAGTCCCAGATGAGATCCCCAACGACGTTATCCTAGAGGACATTCAGTCCCAGGGATTCCCCGCCGTGGCTGTGCATAAGATGCACAGCAGAAACGGCCGTAGATTCCCCCTAGCATTGGTCATTCTGACCAACTCGCCCAGGTCTAGGGAATTTTTCAGAGAGGCCCGCACTATCTGCGGCCTCTCAGGTATCTCGGTTGAGATGCCGCATCGCCGCGGGCACCCAGGTCAGTGCCACAGGTGCCAACTCTATGGGCACGCAGCAAAGAACTGCACAGCGAGCCCCAGGTGCGTTAAGTGCCTGGAGCCGCATATCACTAAAGAATGTAACCGCACTCCCGAGTGGACCTCTCCTCCGGCATGTGTACTGTGTGGCCAGTCCGGTCACACAGCAAATTACAGGGGCTGCCCACGCGCTCCCCGTACAATACGTCAAACTAATAGGAGGGCGGCACCCAAACAGGCCCCGCCCCTCATTAGTAACACGAACTTCCCGCCGCTGCGCCACCGGGATTCCCCGGCAGCAAAGCCCGCCCAGCCCACGCCCACTCCAGTGCTCGCATGGAGACAGCGTCCGGCTGCACCCACCCACCCTGCTCCGCAAGCAGGTCCCAAGAATACTCCCCAGCCTTCAATGGCTGAGGACCTTCAGCTAATATTTGACACTATGCAAGGCGTAGATATGTCACAAATCTCACAGTGCGCAGGCAAACTGCGTGCTGCACGCACTCCCAGAGATCGGTTGATGGTAATCATCCAATACGAATCTCTATTAAAAACTTTATAAACAAAATAAAATGAATCCTCCACTAAGCACCACGACTGGTCGCACAAAACCCAGGGGTTTATCCCTAATTTCATTTAACACCCGAGGACTAACCAACCAACTCCCGGAGCTCAAACTGTTCATTAAGAACATACAGCCCGAGCTAATCCTTGTCCAAGAGACATTTTTAAAACCCCAGCACACCAGGGGCCTCACCATTCCTAAATACTCCCTTGTGCGTGATGACAGGCCCGCATCGGTCCAACGAGGCGGCACTGCCATATACTACAAGAGGAGTATTCACTGTTCTCCCATCACCACGCCTCCACTCACCAACATGGAGGCCACAGTTTGCAGGTTGGCCATGACAGGTCACAGGACCATAGTCTTGGCATCAGTCTACTTACCTAGTGGTTCAGAGCCCCTTCGCAGTGACTTCGAGGCATTACTCAAACTAGGGCAGTCCGTCATTATGTTCGGCGATTTTAATTGCAAACATACTGACTGGACGTGCCTGTCGACCAACAATAATGGTGTTAAATTACTAGACATAACGAAGTCACTCGACCTCGACGTCATTTCCCCGGTCACACCGACACATTACCCGGATAATCCGCTGCAGTCGCCTGATATCCTTGACTTTGCCATCGTCAAGGATATCAATCTTGACCTTAAGACTATACAGCCACTAGACGACTTAGGTTCCGACCACCGCCCGGTGTCACTTATACTAGGTCCACAAAACGACCCTCCTGTTCAGAAAACCTATACCAACTGGGAAGGTTTCAAACGCACCCTATCTTCGGCCTTAGAAGCCCCAGACTGCCCACTCACGATTTCATCCGACTATCTCGATAGCACGGATAAAATCGACTCGATAGTCGATTCACTCACTACCGCCATCAACTCGGCTATTAGTGACAATGCAAAGGTTGCTAAGCATGGCAAGCCCAAGCTCCCCTTGGTCATTAGCAACCTAATCAAAGCTAAAAACGCCGCTCTCCGCAGAGCTAGGCGTTACCCCACCCCCGATCATAGGACAGCCGCAAACCGGCTCCAACGTAAAGTCAGATCCACCCTCGCGGAATACAGAGACGCTCAAAGAGACGTTATTATGAGTAATATCACTCCATCCCACACGGCGTACTACAGGATGGCGAAAGCCCTCCGACTAGACGCCCGCACCTTCACCCCTCCGTTGTCTTGTTCCGATGGCACAATTGCCTTCGAGGACGATGAAAAAGCAGAATGCTTCGCAGACAGCATTGCTTCACAATGCTCCCCGAGTACCCAACCCACAGACCCAGCTCATATCCAGGCGGTGGAAGACGAAGTCGATTACAAAGACTCCCGTCCAGTCACCGCCGACCCCATAACAGTTTCCAACGATGAAATACTATTCATCATTAGGAGACAGAAATCCAAGAAGGCCCCGGGTGCGGATGGAATTTCCAACCAGGCACTTAAGCAGCTGCCTCGGCAGGTGCTTACCTTACTTGCGATTATATTCAATGCTTGCTTCGACCTAAGCTACTTTCCAAAAGCTTGGAAAGAAGCTATAGTCATAGGCATTCCAAAGCCGGGTAAACCCTTGAGTAACCCGGCTAATCACAGACCCATCAGCCTACTCAAGGCAATGGCCAAACTTCTAGAGAGAGTCATACTCGCTCGAATGAAGGACCACCTGTTCCCAGCGGACGGTGACCCCCTCATTATTCCCCATCAGTTCGGGTTTCGTGCCAAGCACTCATGCCCTCAACAAGTACACCGAATAGTTGAGTACATACTCACCGGGTTCTACCCCAGGGGACTCAGAACAGTCGCAGTGTTCTTTGATGTAGCCAAGGCTTTCGATAAAGTCTGGCACTCCGGCCTAATTTACAAGCTGTATAATACAGGCTTACCCGACCGACTAGTCAAACTAGTCGGCTCCTATCTAAAAGATCGCACCTTTCGTTTCAAACACGAAGGTACGCTCTCCACCCCCCGCCCCCTCCGGGCGGGGGTCCCTCAGGGCTCGGTACTCGCCCCTCTATTATACACAACCTACACCAATGATATACCTATTCCGGCACAAGGTATTCAACTCTCCCTATTTGCAGACGATACTGCCCTGTACGTCAGGGGCCTCAGAATCGAAACACTCACCGACAAACTCCAAAAGGCCGTCAACGACCTCGGAGATTGGTTCAAAAAATGGCGTATCGATGTGAATCCAGAGAAAAGCTCTGCGATTCACTTCGATCGCAAACGCCGTCTTACCCGCTACCCTCTTATCCGTATGCTAGGTACGCCCATCCCGTGGGCACGTACCACCAAGTACCTAGGCGTAACGCTCGATCGTACGCTCTCATTCAGACCACACATACTCCGAGTTACCAAACTCGCCCGCCTGTACATGGGCCGGCTTAACAGTATGTTAGGCCGGCACAGTAAAATGTCTCTTAGGAACAAGCGAACACTGTTTAAGGTTTGCGTGCGGCCAGTCATGACATACGCCGCCCCAATCTTTGCACATGCCAGTCCCTCCGCTCTGTATAACCTACAGGTAGTCCAGAATCTCTTCTGCCGCCGGGCCACGGATGCTCCGTGGTACGTGCGAAACGCAGACCTGCACAGAGATCTCGATTTACCTACTATACAACAATACATTAGGACGCTCTCCACCGCTTTTTTCAAGCGATCCGAAGAGCACCCTAACCCATTAATACGCGAGACAGTAAATTACACTACTCCATCCATGCCGTCGAGGTACAAAGTCCGTAGACCGAGATATGCACTCTCGGACCCCCCTGATCAGCTCTCGGCGAAACTGGACCAGCTTAAGGCTGCCCAGGCCGAATAATCATCATCCCACATGTCATTTGCACCATAAGTGATTAAGTATTCCCAGCGGGTGACCCTCTAGAGGGTCCCTGCTTGCGCGCCCACCTCCCAACCCGGGTGTCGCTCCGATGAAGGCTGCTTAGCATTCCCATGCCACAGCCAGTAAAGGTGGTTTTTAGTGGGTAGGTGCCACTCTGGTGAGTCCCACATAACCCCGCAGACGGCTGCGGAGGTATTCATGACGAATCTTCCACCTCCCTCCCGAGAGGGTGCTTCGGCAGCAAAAAAAAAAAAAAAAAAAATTTAACGCGAGCAGACATCATTCGTATTCGAAGCGCGCCGCCCGTCTCTACGTACCCGTTTGTTTCGTATCGTTAGATATTTGGTTCTCTATCTCTCTCTGTCCGTGACAATGGCACGTACGAAGCAGACTGCCCGTAAATCAACCGGTGGCAAGGCGCCGAGGAAACAGCTGGCCACCAAGGCGGCCCGCAAGAGCGCTCCCGCCACCGGGGGCGTCAAGAAACCCCATCGCTACAGGCCCGGCACCGTCGCCCTGCGTGAGATCCGTCGTTACCAGAAGAGCACCGAGCTGCTGATCCGCAAGCTGCCCTTCCAGCGTCTGGTCCGTGAGATCGCCCAGGACTTCAAGACCGATCTCCGTTTCCAGAGCTCCGCTGTGATGGCGCTCCAGGAGGCCAGCGAGGCTTATCTGGTCGGTCTGTTCGAAGACACCAACCTGTGCGCCATCCACGCCAAGCGCGTCACCATCATGCCGAAGGACATCCAGCTCGCCAGGAGGATCCGCGGTGAGCGTGCTTAAGCGCTTTTCGCCACGGCCATGGGTGTTCGTTCGTTCGTTCGTTCATCCATTGCCGAATTTTGACAAATCACAAAAGGCCCTTTTCAGGGCCGCAGTTCTTTCAAACCGCGTCATGATATCGCGTGCCTCAGCCGCGCTGATATTGCAACGTGAACATTTTTCATAGGTTCGTTCGTTAAAACCGTCGAATTATGAATGAATTGCAATCAACTATACTTCTGTCAGAACCGCAACCCGAAATGTACATTATATTATGCAATGACACAATATTATTATTATCAGCGGACAATTTCAAATATATTACATATTTCTGTTCCGTTCATTAAAAATATTCCAGTGTCGATAGTTATTTGAACCCGGATTATAATTAATTTAATTGCTGATAACGTTTACGACTGAGAAATCAAAGAGTTTTTATTGCACTGCACTCAACAAAAAACAATATCGAACAGACAAAAGAGTTGAAGGCAAAGGTAATGGTGCAATTAGGATACACACATTGTTCCTTTATCTTCTGTGTCATTGTCATAGTATTTGCGTTACCTGCTTGTTTATGTTAAGTTAGTTTAATTTGTAAGTTCATAGTAATTGTGTCTTGCAATTTTCGAGATACATACATACAAGCATGGACCGAATGGAATTATTGATATGCTTGATCATTTTGATTATTTGGCGATTATTATTATTATTATTATTTCCGAATCAAGAGAGCGAAAGAGAGGGGCGCGTAGGACAATCGGACGGAAAAAAATTATAAAAAGGGGCAGACAGTTACACGTCCGAACATTCAGTCTCGGTTTGCGTGCGTTCTCGAGCGCACGTCAATCGTAGACGCCTCCCCCCGCTCCCTTAGCCCCCGCGCTAATCGAGCAATCAAATTTCATAAGGTCGCTACCGTATTATTATTTCATAGACGTTTCCGTTGTAAATTTCAAACGCCGTTTTCACGGCGATTAGTGGCTTGCTAACCGTCTTCGTGTTTCGTCGAACGTGAGCTACGTCGACGGGGTTCGACGTTCCAGGTGTTCTTCGGGAGTAAGTTCGCCGAGTTCAAGACTTCGTGGGCTGGTGGATACGCGTAACGGTGCCAACGAAACCAGTCGGCGTTGCCCCGGTGCGCACAGTTTAGCCCTTCAGGCAAACAACAAACCGGAAGTCCCGATCCCATTTGCACTGGGCCTTACCCAGGGTGACGGAACCAGCGCTGTCCGAGCTAGGGGCACCGCTGCGGCCGTCCCGACCCCCCCTACCGCCGGTAGGGAGGCTTAGTTAGGGTTCGACAGTTAGGTCGTTCTTAAAATTATATATTCATATATTTACATATATTGTTAGCTCCCCTTCCCTCCCCCCCGCCGAACGCAATGGCTGCGCAAGCTCACGCTGAGCTTGCGAAGCAATTCGTCGACGGCGTCGCCGCTTCAGGCGCCCCATTCGACCCGCATGCATTTCTTCGAATGCTTAGCGATCTCTCGCCCATGTTCGCCACCCTGTTGGCTCCACTGGCCCTTCAGGCCCCGGCTTTTCAGGCCACGACGACATCGCTGCCTCACAGCGCTCCCCCCTCCTCCGCCTCCAATGAAATGGAGTGCGACAATTCGGACGACGCCACCTCGACGGCGACCTCAACCTCGGCCTCATCCGCCGCCCGCCCCTCCAAGCGCACTGCATCTAGCAGTAGCGACGAAACCGCTTCCACAGCGGACACCCTCATTGGCTCACCCGAGCCGACCGTCACCTTCACGCTCGTAGAGCGCCGCTCCAAGCGGAATAAGAAATCCCGGGTGTCTCCGACACCCACCTCCAGGCCGGTGTCGCCGACACCAACCGCCTGCCCGGCGACACAGTCGCCCCCCTCCCCTGTCCCCCTCATGTCACTCAACGTGACTCCCCCAGTCGGCTCAACCGCCGCTCCCACCAAGCCAGCAACGCGCTGCGCGCCTGTTTTAGCTAAGGCTAAGACCCCTCCCCCCGTGTTCCTACGGGATAAGGCCAACTGGCCTCTAGTCTCAAACCTTTGCCGCGAGCAAAAAATCAACTATGTACAGGCCACTAACATGAACGTGGCCGTCAAAATCACTGTTCCCACAGTAACTGACTTCAGAAGTCTGACTCAGCTCCTCACCCAAAGGCAGATCGCCTATCACACGTACGCTCTCCCAGAAGAGCGTAAAATAAAAGCCATCCTACGGGGAGTCCCGTTCGAACTCTCGAACGAGATCATCCTTGAGGATATCAAAGCTCAAGGCTTTCCCGCCGAGGCTGTGCACAAGATGCACAGCAAGAACGGCCGCCGTTTTCCCTTAGCCTTGGTCATACTGACCAACTCACCTAAATCCCGAGAGTTCTTCCGCGAGGCCCGCACTATCTGCGGCCTCTCCGGAATCTCAGTAGAAACGCCACATCGCCGTGGCTATCCAGGACAGTGCCACCGCTGTCAACTTTACGGGCACGCGGCGCGCAATTGTCTCGCTAGTCCCAGGTGCGTTAAGTGCCTGGAGCCACACTTCACGAAGGAGTGCAACCGCACTCCGGAGTGGACCTCTCCCCCATCCTGTGTGCTGTGTGGCCAGTCCGGCCACACCGCCAACTACAGGGGATGCCCCCGCGCACCCCGCACTTCCCGACCTGTTGCAAGGAGGGCGGCGCCCAGACAGGCCCCGCCCCTTATTAGTAACACTAATTTCCCGCCGCTGCGCCACCGGGATTCCCCGACAGCAAAGCCCGCCCAGCCCACGCCCACTCCAGTGCTTGCCTGGAGACAGCGTCCGGCTGTACCCACCCGCCCTGCTCCACAAGCAGGGACTCAGAATTCTCCTCAGCCTTCTATGGCCGATGATATTAAACTTATCTTCAACACCATAAGAGGTGTTGATATGACCCAAGTAGCGCAGTGCGCTAGTAAACTACGCGCAGCCCGCGACTCGTTCGAACGATTACTCGTAGTCGCCGAGTACCAATCCCTAATTAATTCATTATAGGTACATCTATAATGAATAATACACCAAACGCCACGACTGGTCGCATCAAACCTAGGGGTTTATCCCTGATCTCCTTCAACACCCGAGGTCTAATCAACCAACTTCCGGAGCTCAAACTGTTCATTAAGAACATTGAGCCCGAGTTAATCCTTGTCCAAGAGACATTTTTAAAACCCCAGCACACCAGGGGTCTTAACATTCCTAAATACTCCCTTGTGCGTGGTGACAGGCCCGCCTCGGTCCAACGAGGCGGCACTGCCATCTACTACAAGAGAAGTATCCACTGTTCTCCAATTCCCACGCCTCCACTCACCAACATGGAGGCCACAGTATGTAGGCTGGCTATGACAGGTCACAGGACCATAGTCTTGGCCTCGGTCTACATACCTAGTGGTACAGCGCCCCTTCGTTGTGACTTCGAGGCCTTACTCGATCTGGGGCAATCCGTCATTATGTTCGGCGATTTTAATTGCAAACATACTGACTGGACGTGCTTGTCGACTAACACCAGTGGTGTTAAATTACTAGACATCACGAAGTCACTCGATCTGGACGTCATTTCACCGGTTACACCGACACATTACCCGGACAACCCACTCCATTCACCTGATATCCTTGACTTTGCCATCGTCAAGGATATCAATCTCGACCTTAAGACCATTCAGCCGCTAGACGACTTAGGCTCTGACCACCGTCCGGTATCCCTAATATTAGGACCCCAAAACGACCCTCCTGCTCCGAAAACCTATACCAATTGGGAAGGTTTCAAGCACACCCTGTCTTCGGCCTTGGAAGCCCCAGACTGCCCACTCGCGATTTCATCCGACTATCTCGATAGCACGGATAAAATCGACTCGATAGTCAATTCTCTCACTACCGCCATCAACTCGGCCATCAGTGAGAACCTAAAGGTTGCTAAGCATGGCAAGCCCAAGCTTCCCTTGGACATTAGCAACCTAATTAAAGCTAAAAACGCCGCTCTCCGCAGAGCCAGAAAATACCCCACACCCGCCTACAGGCAAATCGCTAACCAACTTCAACGTAAAGTCAAACGTACCGTCGCGGAATATAGAGACGTTCAAAGGAACGATCTTATGATTAATATTTCTCCGTCCCACACGGCGTACTATAGGATGGCGAGAGCCCTCCGACTAGACGCTCGTACCTACACCCCTCCGTTATCTCGCCCCGATGGCACTACCGCCTTCGAGGACGACGAAAAAGCTGAATGCTTCGCCGATAGCATTGCTTCACAATGCTCCCCGAGTACCCAACCCACAGACCCAGCTCACATCCAGGCGGTGGAAGACGAAGTCGTTTGCAAAGACTCCCGTCCAGTCACCGCTGACCCCATCACAGTTTCTAACGATGAAATCTTACTCATCATTAGGAAACAGCAATCCAAGAAGGCCCCGGGTGCGGATGGAATTTCCAACCAAGCACTTAAGCAGCTGCCTCGGCAGGTGCTTACCTTACTTGCGATTATCTTCAATGCTTGCTTTGACCTAAGCTACTTTCCAAAAGCTTGGAAAGAAGCTATAGTCATAGGCATTCCCAAGCCGGGTAAACCTTTGAATAACCCGGCTAATCACAGACCCATCAGTCTACTCAAGGCAATGGCCAAACTTCTCGAAAGAGTCATACTCGCTCGAATGAAGGACCACCTGTTCCCAGCGGACGGTGACCCCCTTATTATCCCCCATCAATTCGGCTTTCGAGCCAAACATTCGTGCCCTCAGCAAGTCCACCGAATCGTCGAGTACATACTCGACGGCTTCTACCCCAGACGACTGAAAACAGTCGCGGTCTTCTTTGACGTAGCCAAGGCTTTTGACAAAGTCTGGCACGCAGGGCTCATTTACAAGCTTCACAACACAGGCTTGCCCGACCGACTAGTCAAACTAGTCGGCTCCTACCTTAAAGATCGCACCTTTCGTTTCAAACACGAAGGTACGCTCTCCACCCCCCGCCCCCTCAAGGCGGGCGTCCCTCAGGGCTCGGTACTCGCCCCGTTACTATACACAATATACACCAATGACATACCCATCCCGTCTAAAGGTGTTCAACTCTCCCTCTTTGCTGACGACACTGCCCTATACGTCAAGGGCGTGCACGTCGACACACTCATCACCAAGCTCCAGAAGGCCGTAAATGACCTCGGAGCTTGGTTTAAAAAATGGCGTATCGATGTAAATCCAGAGAAAAGCTCTGCGATGCGCTTCGATCATAAACGCCGTCGTCCCTACGACCCCCACATCCGAATGCTAGGTACGCCCATCCCGTGGGCACTCACCACCAAGTACCTAGGCGTAACGCTCGATCGTACGCTTTCATTCCGTCCACACATTCTCCGAGTTACCAAACTCGCCCGTCTGTACATGGGTCGACTTAACAGTATGTTAGGCCGGCACAGTAAAATGTCTCTTAGGAACAAGCGAACGCTTTTTAAGGTTTGCGTGAGACCAGTCATGACGTACGCCGCCCCAATATTTGCACATGCTAAACCCTCCGATATGTATAAACTACAGGTAGTCCAGAATCTCTTCTGCCGCCGGGCCACGGATGCTCCGTGGTACGTGCGAAACGCAGACTTGCACAGAGATCTCGAACTGCCTACCATACAACAACACCTTAGGACGCTCTCCACCGCTTATTTTAAGCGATCCGAAGAGCACCCTAACCCCCTTATACGCGAGACAGTAGCTTATACTGCTCCGTCCATGCCGTCGAGGTACAAAGTCCGTAGACCGAGAAATGCACTCTCGGATCCCCCCGATCAACTTTCGGCCAATCTGGACCAGCTTAAGGCTGCCCAGGCCGTTTAATCAACATTATATAAATGTCATTTGCACCTTAAGTGATTAAGTATTCCCAGCGGGTGACCCGCTAGCGGGTCCCTGCTTGCGCGCCCACCTCCCAACCCGGGTGTCGCTCCGATGAAGGCTGACAGCATTCCCATGCTACAGCCGCTTGGGTGGTTTTTAGTGGGTAGGTGCCACTTTGGTGAGTCCCACATAACCCCGCAGACGGCTGCGGAGGTATTCATGACGAATCTTCCACCTCCCTCCCGAGAGAGGGTGCTTCGGCAGCAAAAAAAAAAAAAAAAAAAAAACACGTCCGAACAGTCTGCGGCTGAGTACGCTTGCGTACAGTCACTTCTATATCGTCCGTTCGTTCGTTCGTTCGTTTAGTTACTAACCGTTTGAACAATGACCGGCCGGGGCAAAGGCGGTAAAGGTCTGGGAAAAGGAGGAGCCAAGCGCCACAGGAAGGTGCTCCGTGATAACATCCAGGGTATCACGAAACCCGCCATCCGCCGTCTCGCCCGCAGGGGAGGCGTCAAGCGTATCTCCGGCCTGATCTACGAAGAGACCAGAGGCGTGTTGAAAGTGTTCCTCGAGAACGTCATCAGGGACGCCGTCACCTACACCGAGCACGCCAAGAGGAAGACCGTGACCGCCATGGATGTCGTCTACGCTCTCAAGAGGCAGGGACGCACCCTGTACGGTTTCGGCGGTTAAATTGAAACACCCAGCGTCGTCTGAGATTATTCGCATGGGTACATGAACGATGTGCTCATTCGAATGATGACAACAAAGAAAGGCCCTTTTCAGGGCCGCACATGATTCCTTGCACTCGGTGATCAGACTGTAATACCGATCACCGGAAAGCTCTATATTTCATATGGACCGTTTGTACCGTACCTACATTGAATTGAGTGAGTCGATGAGCCGTTCAGGTGACGGAATTTTCTTTTTTTATTTCATTTTAATTACATAATAATAATACATACAATAGTAATAGGGAGCTAGCACGAGCCACGAGCCGCAATATCTGTACGAGTAGTATATAATGAATGTAGGAAATTCGTTCGATTCGTATTGTGCCCGATGATGTAGTGCCGATCTTTCGGACTGTTTCATCAGTCTGAATTATACACTAGCTAATAGACTGTCTATTTTCGTCGTCGATCGTTAGGTTACTTACTTACTTGGATGATTGGGTGTACGGCTGTCATCGGAGCTTGGTAATTCACTTATCATGACGTCTCGACTCTGACGAGGAACTCTGAAACGGAATGATATAATTTTGTTTGTTAATATTATGTTATTCGATACTAATTAGTGTTGCTTCTACAAAACAAAGGTCACGTTCGTTGATCATAAAATAGACTTTGATGTATGTATTTGAATAGGATTAATAAAATCGAGAGACATAGAGGGAATTGCCCAACCAACCGCCCGATTGTAATTACTTGTATGTAGGAAAGTGATCAGCACTCGTAGGTTTGTTGATGATAATCTACAATTCATATTTCTTAAATCCGGTTACTTTATTGATTAACCTAAATAAAAAGCAAAGTATCTGTAAAGTGTGCAACATCATGTAAAGGTATCCGACTGGATACTGTTCGGAACGGCTCTGAACCTACGGTTGTGCGATACACTAACAGATGAAACCTTACTGGCTGAATTTATCGTTCCAATAATTACAAAGCATCCTGAATAATGTGTAACATTCAGCAGAGTCATGCGATTAAAACCTTCTTCCAAGTCCGTGTGCCGGTTACTAGATGTATCGGCCATCAGAGCACAAGGAGCGCGTCTCCGTGTTTTACGACCGCCGACTTTAGGAGGCTCAAATGTAAATCTTCGCTAGTGAAATGTCACATGTGCGTACATTAAAATGTTCGTGACAGACCATCGGTCGTAATGGAAAAGCATTCAGTAACGAAAAGCTCTATGAAATCGGTGAAAATCACATTTAAATCAGCCTCCAGCGTCCGTAAGGGGACCAAACTCGAATTAAACTTCGAACTGCTAGTTTGTTACTGTACCGAAATGGTATACCTCAACATGGGGCGGTCAATAGTTTCACGGAGATTCGAAATACGAACGGAATAAAAGATTATCTACAATTTACATATGAAAAATATCGCACAAAACGATGACAGTTAGTGAAAAGTTGTCGATGTTCATGCGAGAAAACGCATCGGGAGATCGCGGCTCCCCTTACGGTATTGCTCCGGCTGCGTGCTAAAATACATAGACAGTGGCGCCGCAAGCGTCCTCGCACAGGAAACTAATCGCTCCAGTTGCGTTCCCGCGTAATCTTTTCCCGCCCAAAAGAGACATTCTTGAGTTTGTGTTGTGTTGTGGTTGTTGTTGTTGTTGTTTGTCGTGTCGTCAATCCAACTGAATAGAAAAACAATAAAAATACAATGGCAGATTCAGCAGTAGTCGCATCGGAAGCCCCCGCGCCGGCCAGCCCGGCGAAGAAGCCGAAGGCGTCCGCCGCCGGAGGTGCCAAGAAACCGAAGCCGAAATCCACCCATCCCAAGACATCCGAAATGGTGAACAGCGCCATCAAGGAGTTGAAGGAGCGCAGCGGATCATCGCTGCAGGCCATCAAGAAGTACATCGCCGCCCAGTACAAGGTGGACGCCGAGAAACTGGCTCCGTTCATCAGGAAATACCTGAAGGGCGCCGTAGAATCCGGTGCTCTGATCCAGACCAAAGGTAAGGGTGCATCCGGCTCCTTCAAGCTGGAATCTAAATCATCCTCCGGCAAGAAACCCGCAGCGGGCGGCGCCTCCGCCGCCGCCGCCGCCAAGAAGAAGGCGAAGAAACCAACCGCGTCCGCCGCGGCTTCAGCGAAATCCAAGAGGGCCGCCGCCGGTGCTAAATCTAAGAAGTCCTCCACCGCCGCCGCTGCCGCTTCACCCGCCAAGGCGAAGAGCTCCGTCGCCGCCGCAACGAAGGACAAGAAGGCAGCAGCCGCCAAAAAGAAGCCCGCTGCAGCGAAGAAAGCCGCCGCCTCTCCGTCCAAAGCGAAAGCCGCCGCCGCACCTAAAGCTAAGAAAACCGCCAAACCCCCCACGAAGAAACCCAAAGCTCCCAAACCCAAGAAGGCAGCCGCTGCGCCTAAATCCAAATCAGCAGCGAAGAAAGCCGCCGCCAAAAAGTAAATCTCCAATCATCCGAAGACACGCAGACAGAGCAACGCTCCGCGCGTACTCTCTATCCGCTCCGGATGGACGACGATTACAAAAACAGCCCTTTTCAGGGCTAACATATGCATCATTTGCTGAAATACCTGGTAGCATCTTCATAGAGATGGTTATTTCGTGACAAGTTTCATGGGTACGTTTCAAAACCTTAAATTCATAATAATAAAGATCCCTATAGTCAAAATTGACGATTTGTAGAGTCGACGATTTCAGTTCACCTAATAATATTATACTTGATAATTGGATGCCGCTGCATTCTTCATAGTCATGATTAGACGAAGAGTTTTCGTCGATGACCTCCACCAAGTTTTACCACCACCGATACACTTTCTGTGGGAAAACTTTTGGTTGAATCAGGTCCAATTTTAAGGTAGGTACACCAAGTAAATCGTAAATATTATTTCGGCACATAAGTAGAGAGTCGATTAGTTTATCTATAACAATTTTAGTGGGCTACAAACTTTGATATTGGTAAATACTCCTCATGATATTGGCGTGAATGACAATGCCTACTTACATACAAAGTGCAACAACAATATCAAAATTTTTGCCATTTCACTGATCGATATAATATCAAACGGTAATATAATAACGAGTGGGTTAATGTACAGACAGCCAACAATCAGGTTTATAATCTAAAGTAGATATAGGTTAATGATGAATAAAAAGTCATTGAAGCAGGCGAGTGAAATAACCGAATCGTCGGTGATGCCACTTTAATCATATCATTTGTGTTTGTTTGTTTCTTATTGTCATAACTATTGACATTTTGATTAAGTTTAGGTAGCTCTACGTGAAATTGTAATTAAGTATGTGTTAGTTATGTGTGATATTATGAATGTAGGTATTCAAGTGAATGGATGAATTAATAGAGCCGGCCGGCCGGCCGGCATGATGCTACAATTTCGAATTCACGCGGCCTATGAAATTTACAGCATGCTGTGTATATTTGCCATGCGATGCGACCAATATACACGACACGCATGAATCAATTGATTCACATCGGGAATCGGGTATTCTGTCTGGCTCTGAAAAGGGCCGTCGCGAGAGCGAGCGACCGTGCGTGCGTTTTCATATTCCTCGTCGGGTCGGGTCGGGGATCTGGATATGGATATGGGATGCTGGATTCGTTCCGTTTCCTCTTCTTCTCCTCTTCCTCGCGACGCCCTGCCTGCCTGCCTGCCTGCCAGCCAGCTTTCCTCGCTCCTCTTCTCGTTTCCGCCCGACTGCCCGACTCCCGACTCCGACTCCGAGATTAATATTAATTAAAGGTACTTTTTGGACCGTCTCTTTTATGCGAAATTCTTGAAAATTCGAATCAATTCTAAATTTAAATTTAAAGTTTGATTCCTCAGTCTATTATTGGCTACTAAATTTTTTGCGATAGAAAGAGAAAGCATGATGCTCGAGAGAGAAACGCGATCAAAAATTTTTTTCCGTCTTTGAGTGTTCACTACTTGTGCTTCAATTTGATACAAAACCAAAATAAATCCCGGAACACATTTAAAAATTTAGATTCTCGAATGATTTTGTCCATGAAATAAGAATAAATAGTGAAATTAATTGTATAATGTGTATCGACATAATTAGTATCTAATTTACCGTGCCACCTTTTACGTTATACATAAATCATTTCTCAAGTAAAGCACAAAAAATGAACATGATACAAAAAATTATAATTTTTCTGTACTAAGTACTGTATATACCGTATATACCGATTTCAATGAAGTTTTAGAGTCCTACCGTAGTTTGCGGTAACGAGAATCATGAACTACGTCTATATATTTTTTAACAAAACCTTATAATAATAATATGAATATGATTTTTATTATGCATATTCATAAATTTGATTTAAATTTAGGTTGAATTTTTCTTCTTTTTTTATTATATATATAATATTTTAAAGATTATTGGAGAATTTTTTTTTGTTTAGACTTAATTTTTGGCAAACATAACACTTATTATTGAAAGCAACAACTCTGGCAATAGGAAAATGTTACCTGATATTCATAGTGCATTTAGTAAGATATTTCAAAGTCTTCTGCTATCAAAAAATAATTAAAAACCTTCAGAAATTCATTTGCGTAATTTCATAAAATATTACTAGCCTGCGTTAATGTCCCCACTCTAGTTGAGCGCCCCAATTTTATTATGGTCATTTTCACGACTCATAATTCGTTAGAAAGACTCAATTGACGTGCGGATTCGAACTTATCGCTGTCTGCCTTCCCGCTTTTTTGGTCCCCGTACTAATTGAGCCCCAATTTCATATCGTCGTATTCACACCGTGTTTTGTTCGTACCGTATTAACCTAATTTCATGGGCACGTCGTTTTCACGACGCCAATTTCACTTCGTACTCGTTCGCCGTCGCCGTCGCCGTCACCGGTCGCCGCCGCCGACCGAAATTCGTCGCTCCAGATCCTACGTGTCATCGTAAGTTCGCCGTGCAAGATCACCGTGAACAAGTGGACACCCTAGCGAAGCTAACCAAGCCTGTTAGCGTTGCCACTGCACGCACTGGGCCTATTCCAGGGTGAAGGTATAATGCTGCCTGAAATAGGGCCACCACCGCGTGCCCCTTATTCGGGTTCGATTCATTTCCTATACATAATGTTCATTTATATTAATATATTCATATATTGTGGTTCTATATGAATATATAGAACCGAAGTGGCCGCCCGCCGCAGAGGTCTCACAGGCTATTATTGCCATTTTGAAGGCACTCCAAGAGGGTAATCTATTCCCCAAGACGCATCCTTTGATCCGAACGAGCTGGTTACAATGACAAACGCTCCACGACGATACTAAGAGGCGCGCACTACCTGCAATGACTGGTGAACCTACGAAATTATTTCAGTTTAATACTCGTAATAGCGATAATTCAAAAATAGACTTACAAGGCAGTTTTCTTTAGTTGATCTTTTTCTACTCATCACTAGGTAAAATTGAAGTTGCTGCTTACAGCTATTAAACAATAGATGGCGTATAGAAAAAAATTGATGTAAATATTTATTTTACGTTATTGTTTGAGAATATGTTGACTATAATTTCAAAATTTATATAATTGTAGATAATTCAATAAAAAAACATGTCAGATTCGCTATTATACTTGATTAATTAGCTTGTTGAGCATTTGACAACATAGTGTAGTGTTACATGTAAAATGCACTGTACATGATAAGTAATACTATTTTGTTAATAAACTATAACTGGTTTGTTGTTTTACTGCAAGGTATTGAGAGGGCTATGAGGCTTTTTTTCTTTTTTGTTTTGCGCTTAAGCCCCACCGCCGGGTGGGAACTGGTAAATGCGTCATGCATACCCCGCAGCCGGTCTGCAGGGTGATGTGGCACCTAACCACTAAAAAAAGCCTTCATCGAGTGACACCCGGCGCTTTGTTTTAACCCAGCTCTTGTTAGGGTCTAGCGCTCAGTGCGTGACGTCAGTAGTACCGCGGCTCTCGCCACGGTTTTGCTCGGAAGATCGACCTAACAACCTGCTGCGGCTCTCGAAACGGTATTGCTTTTGAGACGGGCCAAATTATGACTGACGTCATCGCATGGCGACCAGTTTTCGCAACGGTATTGCTTTTGGAGGGACCCTGTTAAAATACGGTCTTCTTTATTGTCAAGTCAAATTGTAAAACAATTTTATCGTAACGCTACACGCATAATTATATAATTTTCCAACAGGTAGCTCTAGTTTGAAAAAAAATTCGTTTGCAGATCGAATAAGACTAGTATCTAGCTTTATAGAAAAATTTATTAAATGGAAAACATGCATCTAAATTAAAATATTACGGCTAAAATTTATGTCGATAATATGCCTGATTAAAAGATTTCACTTACATGCACAGGATATAGGTAATGAAACGAAGACATTCATATAGAAATATATGATTAAAATTTATTTATATATTTTAAATATTTATATTTATACGGGGGTCGTCCCTAGTCCGCTGTATGGTCATCCATAACACAAGCTCTTTCTTTGGGGCCATACAGTCGGTGTGTTTATCTGGGGATTTATTACTATTAAAAAAAAGGCCTGAACCTATGTATGTAAAGTTTAACATAGTGCAAGTTGTATAATTAAATCGAGTTAACAACTTTCCCGAAATTGCATACAATTGCAGTAGTTAATTTTTAATTTTTTTTTTTTTTTTTTTTTTTGCTGCCGAAGCACCCTCTCTCGGGAGGGAGGTGGAAGATTCGTCATGAATACCTCCGCAGCCGTCTGCGGGGTGATGTGGGACTCACCAAAGTGGCACCTACCCACTAAAAACCACCCAAGCGGCTGTAGCATGGGAATGCTGTCAGCCTTCATCGGAGCGACACCCGGGTTGGGAGGTGGGCGCGCAAGCAGGGACCCGCTAGCGGGTCACCCGCTGGGAATACTTAATCACTTAAGGTGCAAATGACATTTATATAATGTTGATTAAACGGCCTGGGCAGCCTTAAGCTGGTCCAGATTGGCCGAAAGTTGATCGGGGGGATCCGAGAGTGCATTTCTCGGTCTACGGACTTTGTACCTCGACGGCATGGACGGAGCAGTATAAGCTACTGTCTCGCGTATAAGGGGGTTAGGGTGCTCTTCGGATCGCTTAAAATAAGCGGTGGAGAGCGTCCTAAGGTGTTGCTGTATGGTAGGCAGTTCGAGATCTCTGTGCAAGTCTGCGTTTCGCACGTACCACGGAGCATCCGTGGCCCGGCGGCAGAAGAGATTCTGGACTACCTGAAGTTTATACATATCGGAGGGTTTAGCATGTGCAAATATTGGGGCGGCGTACGTCATGACTGGTCTCACGCAAACCTTAAAAAGCGTTCGCTTGTTCCTAAGAGACATTTTACTGTGCCGGCCTAACATACTGTTAAGTCGACCCATGTACAGACGGGCGAGTTTGGTAACTCGGAGGATGTGTGGACGGAATGAAAGCGTACGATCGAGCGTTACGCCTAGGTACTTGGTGGTGAGTGCCCACGGGATGGGCGTACCTAGCATTCGGATGTGGGGGTCGTAGGGACGACGGCGTTTATGATCGAAGCGCATCGCAGAGCTTTTCTCTGGATTTACATCGATACGCCATTTTTTAAACCAAGCTCCGAGGTCATTTACGGCCTTCTGGAGTTTGGTGATGAGTGTGTCGACGTGCACGCCCTTGACGTATAGGGCAGTGTCGTCAGCAAAAAGGGAGAGTTGAACACCTTTAGACGGGATGGGTATGTCATTGGTGTATATTGTGTATAGTAACGGGGCGAGTACCGAGCCCTGAGGGACGCCCGCCTTGAGGGGGCGGGGGGTGGAGAGCGTACCTTCGTGTTTGAAACGAAAGGTGCGATCTTTAAGGTAGGAGCCGACTAGTTTGACTAGTCGGTCGGGCAAGCCTGTGTTGTGAAGCTTGTAAATGAGCCCTGCGTGCCAGACTTTGTCAAAAGCCTTGGCTACGTCAAAGAAGACCGCGACTGTTTTCAGTCGTCTGGGGTAGAAGCCGTCGAGTATGTACTCGACGATTCGGTGGACTTGCTGAGGGCACGAATGTTTGGCTCGAAAGCCGAATTGATGGGGGCTAATAAGGGGGTCACCGTCCGCTGGGAACAGGTGGTCCTTCATTCGAGCGAGTATGACTCTTTCGAGAAGTTTGGCCATTGCCTTGAGTAGACTGATGGGTCTGTGATTAGCCGGGTTATTCAAAGGTTTACCCGGCTTGGGAATGCCTATGACTATAGCTTCTTTCCAAGCTTTTGGAAAGTAGCTTAGGTCAAAGCAAGCATTGAAGATAATCGCAAGTAAGGTAAGCACCTGCCGAGGCAGCTGCTTAAGTGCTTGGTTGGAAATTCCATCCGCACCCGGGGCCTTCTTGGATTGCTGTTTCCTAATGATGAGTAAGATTTCATCGTTAGAAACTGTGATGGGGTCAGCGGTGACTGGACGGGAGTCTTTGCAAACGACTTCGTCTTCCACCGCCTGGATGTGAGCTGGGTCTGTGGGTTGGGTACTCGGGGAGCATTGTGAAGCAATGCTATCGGCGAAGCATTCAGCTTTTTCGTCGTCCTCGAAGGCTGTAGTGCCATCGGGACGAGATAACGGAGGGGTGTAGGTACGAGCATCGAGTCGGAGGGCTCTCGCCATCCTATAGTACGCCGTGTGGGACGGGGAAATATTAATCATAAGATCGTTCCTTTGAACGTCTCTGTATTCCGCGACGGTACGTTTGACTTTACGTTGAAGTTGGTTAGCGATTTGCCTGTAGGCGGGTGTGGGGTATTTTCTGGCTCTGCGGAGAGCGGCGTTTTTAGCTTTAATTAGGTTGCTAATGTCCAAGGGAAGCTTGGGCTTGCCATGCTTAGCAACCTTTAGGTTCTCACTGATGGCCGAGTTGATGGCGGTAGTGAGAGAATCGACTATCGAGTCGACCTTATCCGTGCTATCGAGATAGTCGGATGAAATCGCGAGTGGGCAGTCTGGGGCTTCCAAGGCCGAAGACAGGGTGTGCTTGAAACCTTCCCAATTGGTATAGGTTTTCGGAGCAGGAGGGTCGTTTTGGGGTCCTAATATTAGGGACACCGGACGGTGGTCAGAACCTAAGTCGTCTAGCGGCTGTATGGTCCTAAGGTCGAGATTGATATCCTTGACGATGGCAAAGTCAAGGATATCAGGGGAATGGAGTGGGTTGTCCGGGTAATGTGTCGGTGTAACCGGTGAAATGACGTCTAGATCGAGTGACTTCGTGATGTCTAGTAATTTAACACCACTGGTGTTAGTTGACAAGCACGTCCAGTCAGTATGTTTGCAATTAAAATCGCCGAACATAATGACGGATTGCCCCAGTTCGAGTAAGGCCTCGAAGTCACAACGAAGGGGCGCTGTACCACTAGGTATGTAGACCGAGGCCAAGACTATGGTCCTGTGACCTGTCATAGCCAGCCTACATACTGTGGCCTCCATGTTGGTGAGCGGAGGCGTGGGAATTGGAGAACAGTGGATACTTCTCTTGTAGTAGATGGCAGTGCCGCCTCGTTGGACCGAGGCGGGCCTGTCACCACGCACAAGGGAGTATTTAGGAATGTTAAGACCCCTGGTGTGCTGGGGTTTTAAAAATGTCTCTTGGACAAGGATTAACTCGGGCTCAATGTTCTTAATGAACAGTTTGAGCTCCGGAAGTTGGTTGATTAGACCTCGGGTGTTGAAGGAGATCAGGGATAAACCCCTAGGTTTGATGCGACCAGTCGTGGCGCTTGGTGTATTATTCATTATAGATGTACCTATAATGAATTAATAAGGGATTGGTACTCAGCGAGTACCATAAATCGGTCTTGCGAGCAACGAGCCGCGCGCAGTTTGTTAGCGCACTGCGCAACTTGGGTCATATCGACACCTTTGAAGGTGTCGAATATTAGTTTAAGATCCTCAGCCATAGAAGGCTGAGGAGAAGTCTGGGGCCCTGCTTGTGGAGCAGGGCGGGTGGGTGCAGCCGGACGCTGTCTCCAGGCAAGCACTGGAGTGGGCGTGGGCTGGGCGGGCTTTGCTGCCGGGGAATCCCGGTGGCGCAGCGGCGGGAAATTAGTGTTACTAATAAGGGGCGGGGCCTGTCTGGGCGCCGCCCTCCTTGCAACAGGTCGGGAAGTGCGGGGTGCGCGGGGGCAGCCCCTGTAGTTGGCGGTGTGGCCGGACTGGCCACACAGCACACAGGATGGGGGAGAGGTCCACTCCGGAGTGCGGTTGCACTCCTTCGTGAAGTGAGGCTCCAGGCACTTAACGCACCTGGGACTAGCGAGACAATTACGCGCCGCGTGCCCGTAAAGTTGGCAGCGGTGGCACTGTCCTGGATAGCCACGGCGATGTGGCGTTTCTACGGAGATTCCGGAGAGGCCGCAGATAGTGCGGGCCTCCCGGAAGAACTCTCGGGATTTAGGTGTGTTGGTCAGTATGACCAAGGCTAAGGGAAAACGGCGGCCGTTTTTGCTGTGCATCTTGTGCACAGCCTCGGCGGGAAAGCCTTGAGCTTTGATATCCTCAAGGATGATCTCGTTCGAGAATTCGAACGGGACTCCCCGTAGGATGGCTTTTATTTTACGCTCTTCTGGGAGAGCGTACGTGTGATAGGCGATCTGCCTTTGGGTGAGGAGCTGTGTCAGACTTCTGAAGTCGGTTACTGTGGGAACAGTGATTTTGACGGCCACGTTCATGTTAGTGGCCTGTACATAATTGATTTTTTGCTCGCGGCAAAGGTTTGAAACTAGAGGCCAGTTGGCCTTATCCCGTAGGAACACGGGGGGAGGGGTCTTAGCCTTAGCTAAAACAGGCGCGCAGCGCGTTGCTGGCTTGGTGGGAGCGGCGGTTGAGCCGACTGGGGGAGTCACGTTGAGTGACATGAGGGGGACGGGGGAGGGGGGCGACTGTGTCGCCGGGCAGGCGGTTGGTGTCGGCGACACCGGCCTGGAGGTGGGTGTCGGAGACGCCCGGGATTTCTTATTCCGCTTGGAGCGGCGCTCTACGAGCGTAAAGGTGACGGTCGGCTCGGGTGAGCCGGTGAGGGTGTCCGCTGTGGAAGCGGTTTCGTCGCTACTGCTAGATGCAGTGCGCTTGGAGGGGCGGGCGGCTGATGAGGCCGAGGTAGAGGTTGCCGTCGAAGTGGCGTCCGTGTTATCTACCTCCATGGAGGAGGCAGAGGAAGGGGGAGTGCTGTGAGGCAGCGTTGATGATGAGGCCTGAAAAGCCTGGGCCTGAGGGGCCTGTGGAGCCAAGTTGGCGAGCAGGGGAAGCAGTAGACTGCTAAGCGATTGAAGAATCGCATTAGCGTCGGGGGGGGAGCCTGAAGCGGCGATGCCATCCGCTAATTGCTTCGCAACATCCGCTAGGATTTGCGCAGCCATTGCGTACGGCGGGGGAGGGAATGGGGAGCTAACGATTATATTTGAATATATAAATATATAATTTATGAACAACCTAGTACAAAAACCTAACTAAGCCTCCCTACCGGCGGTAGGGGGGGTCGGGACGGCCGCAGCGGTGCCCCTAACTCGGACAGCGCTGGTTCCGTCACCCTGGGTAAGGCCCAGTGCACTGGGATCGGGACTTCCGGTTTTTTGTTTGCCTGAAGGGCGAAACTGTGCGCACCGGGGCAACGCCGACTGGATTCGTTGGCACCGTTACGCGTATCCACCAGCCCACGAAGTCTTGAACTCGGCGAACTTACTCCCGAAGAACACCTGGAACGTCGAAGCCCGTCGACGTAGCTCTCGTTCGACGAAACACGAAGACGGTTAGCAAGCCACTAATCGCCGTGAAAACGGCGTTTGAAATTTAAAACGGAAACGTCTATGAAATAATAATACGGTAACAACCTTATGAAATTTGATTGCTCGATTAGCGCGGGGGCTAAGGGAGCGGGGGGAGGCGTCTACGATCGACGTGCGAACGAATCCACACGCAAACCGAGACTGTAATTTTTAATCTAAAACTAAGGTTAAAAATAAACTACTGCAATTGTCAAACCTTGAGGTAGGTTAGGAACCACGTAGCATAGCAATGCATGACCGGCGTAATAAAAAAATCTTAGCCGTGGGAATCCTTGCTAGAGGTTTGCCCTTCGTGTCCCGGTACATGAGGCCAATCCACAACATTTTTTGCAGGAGTATTTTCTTGGGGCTGTCTTTTAGTAAAAATGATTAAAATATATTGCTATTATTTAGTTTGTACTAAAACTTATTGATTTAGTTTAGTACAAAAATGTTGATTAATATTAACTTTGAATGGAAGCTCAACTCTAACAGACGCGTTTTGGAATGAAAATTCTATTTTTAATGGAACAGAAAAAATAAAAATTCGCATAAATAAAAGAAAATTTCATATGTGTTTTTAGTATTGCGTGTGAGTTTAAAGTCTTGCAACAATGGAACAGTTTTGCATACTTAACTTACTTATTATTTAATAGAGGCCCATAACAAGCAGTCTCAAAAATTGCGTTCAAAAATAATTATCCCACAGTCTGTCTGGCTGACTCACTCACTGACATAATTGGTCTCCAAGAAGGAGTCCCCGATGGTGAAAATGATGTAGGGCGGTTTGATTAGGGAGGAGGTGAATATAAGAAAACTTTGAGATCTTATCATACTGAGCGCTAAAACCATAGTACTTAGCACACAGTACTTAGACACGTGTTGTAATCCCAAAACGAAGACACACCCACAAGATGGCGGATTCAAAATGGCGGTCGAGAAAAATGGTTCGCCGATCCGGCTGACATTTTGCATTAGGGTTTGCTGTTCCGAATTTCAAACTTGCCGCCATAGTGTCTATATTTAGAAGCTTATTGTTCTCACAGAATGTAGTTCTCACAGTATATGGAGGACTCAATACCTAATTACCTATTTTACTATGTTGTCGAAAGAAAGCCAAGAAGATTGATTCCACCGGCTTTTTTACCTCTGTAGACGGAGAGCTCAATCACGATTATGAAGAAGAAAAACAAGACATTCATCAAGTGTATTTGTTACCAAGGACAAAATAAAATATACATTTTTTCCTTAATTAAAATGGCGTTAATTGGGATTTGTACGAACACTAGATCTCCAACTCGCCTGTAGTAGTATTTTACAGGACGAATTTGCAGGTTTTTGTTTTACGGAATAATTTGTGATGGACACTTGGTCGGAACGACTCTTCGATAGCGTTGATTTAAATCTTAGTGGCCACTCCCATGTCGTGATGTTTCACGCTCAGAAGACAAATGCTCTCTCGGATCCCAAAAGTGATCTTGCGACTGATCTCTTTGTTTTTTATTTGTGCATTACCCGTAAGTCCATTAGGGGCATCCGATGAAGGCTGCGAGGCCAAGACTGCCAGAGCCGACAGGTGGTTTTTAGTGGGTAGTGACTTTAGTAGTTCGGAGTTAGACCCACACCCTCGCGCAGCCGGCTGCGTGGCATGGTGGTGGCTGCCTCCCCGTGGAGGGTGCCTAACAGCTTTGCTTGGGCGTAAAACAAAAGTAGGAACCTAGGCATATATAAAAGCACCCGAGAGCTGCGGAAGTCTTTGATAGCTTCAATACTAAATACTTAGGCGTCACCTTACACCCGATGCTTTCTTTCAAGCCACACGTCCACAGAGTTTCGAAACTCTCACGTTCTATCTAGGTCGCCTAAACAGTTAGGTGACCTATGTTAGGTAGACATAGGAAATTGTCTTAAAGAAACAAACGAACGCTCAATAAAGCCTGCACTAGACTCGTCACGACTTATGCCTCGCCAATCTTTGCCCACGCCCCACCCTGCACAAACTGCAGTTAGTCAAAATCTGTTCTGCCGCAGAGCCACAATCGCACCTTGATACGTGCGTAATACGGACCTAACCTACAATCATCTCTATTCTGAGCTCACGTTCTCCATCCGTTTGGTAGATCAGAGCACGTTCTCCATCTTTTTATTTGACACTCTTATTGTCTTTTATCATTTCTATCTCAGGAATAACGTCTTTCGTCTATTTTGCTTCGTTCGTTCTCATGACGTGTGTAGTTCAGTTTCATAATAGCTATCTCATTTTCTGTAAAACGCCGCTCACCGTTGTTCTTCCTCTTTTTTATATTTTCAAACTCGTTCGCCTGTGTTGCAACCTTATGTTCAGCATGCTTCGTTCCATGTTGCGTTGGCAAACTGCAAGTATTTGATTGTTTTTGTTCGCCGCAGACCAAGTTTGTCACCCACAGTTTACCCTATTTAATTGACTTTTAATATTTTCTAATTTGTGTTGGACTGCAAGGTTTACGTTGTGAGCAAAACCCGGGAAATCGCGCCACGTTGTTCCCCGCCACAATATTTGCCGCATTGTCAGTTATTATTACTGATATTTTGCTTGGAATGCCTTAATAACGTTTTAATAGCTTCTTCAAGTTATTAAAAAAAATGGATTCTTGATGTGTGTCGTTCGTCAAATGTTGATAGACATTTGTGTATGACAAGCTTCTGGAAGCCAGGTGTAACGCGGACCATATCTCTAATCCCTTATAACGACCCATTGTACTTACAATAGTAAGATTTTAGTCCTCCAAGGGGAGCCCCCACGCCCTTACATTAACTGACGGACTAACACCTATGTACCTAGAGTGAAATAGTGAAGGTCAGTACTAATTATTGGTTAATTAGCTACAAGGAGTGAGTTAACATTATCAACTTGGTGGGTTTGTGTCGCGGTTTACCGATTGCCAACTTGTACGATACAGGGCTTCAATCGCATCCGACGCTTTGTCCCAGCTACAATGGCAGTACAACTGTAGTCATTAGCGTACAGCTGACATGAGCAAGACAATGACGGAGTAACGTAATTGATAAATTTTGAAAAGAGCAATGGGGATAGGATTCCACCTTGTGGTACACCAGCGCGCAGGTAAGACTAGTCAGAAATTATTATTTGGTACAACAACATATAATTTGCCAAAAGACGAAAGTAATTTCAAACACTTTCATTGCTATAAATGTTATTAAAAGGCTTATTATTATGGGAACGAAAAGGAAAACATATAACGAACCTCTCGGGCTCCGCCAACGTGATGACAGCTCCATCGCGACGAGTTGCACCACCTGCTCCACCGAGGAGATGCCATCCGATGACAGCCACGCAGCGAAGCACGACGAGAGACGTGACGTAGTCGGATGACAGCCGTAGCGCGCCGTAGCGCGCCGCGTTGCCGATGCCCAGCAGCAGGTTCTGATCATCTGAAATAACAATTCCCGCAAAGTATAATAATTGATTAGATACCTAACCTAAAGCGATTACATCTATGAGTAAAACAGTTCAAACAAACATAAAATGTTTGCCTCCGTTTCATTATTAATAATGGATTAAGTTAATGTAAAAAATAAAATAAAGATAATAAAAGTGGGCAATACACTGAAAGCAAATTAAGTAAAGAACAAAAAAGTGTTGGCTTGGGAAAGCATTCAACTTCTTCTGAATCAAAGTCTTAGTTGTGGCTTCGGTTTGTGCAGTGTGCCCCATAAGTTCACACTCGTCAAGTTCTTTTCGATTTCATTGAGAATTTAAGACCTCTATCTCAGTTTGTAAGTCATCAAACCTTGTTCTGGATAATTTTGAAGACGATTCTGCTGTTTCGATGTTAGAAATGTCCAGCTGAGAGGATAACTTATTTGTATAGTTTTAAATCTTAGTAACTTGGCCTTATGTTGACCTTTTTTAAATTTCATAGCCGTTAAAGACTTGGAAAACGAACATTTTTCTTTTTCGTGTGTCAAGAAAAAAGTATATATAATAATTAAGCCTCAAAGTAATTAGATTTAAATTGTATATGGGTAAGTAAGTTAATAACCATCGTCACGATGTAGAAGAAGGAATAAAACAATTGTGTTCTCACACTCCTCGTGTCGGCGAACACAGCGCAGTCAGCTGGCGGGGCTGCGCAGGCGCGACGACGCGCGGCGGCACTGGGCTGGGTGACTTCGCCGGCAGCAGCGGCCGAGCAGCAGGGCTTATACGATCAATGCGTATACAACCTGGAACCAGTCGGCGCAAACGATTAGTTTGAGGATCAATTACCTTTAATGCACTTGGCCTTAAATGAGGATGTAACTGTGACATTAAGAAGAAAAATGTGTATATCTTAATTTAGCCTCAAAGTAAATAGATTTCAATTGTACATGGGTAAGTTAATAACCATCGTCACGATGCAGAAGAAGGAATAAAACAATTGTGATCTCACGCTCCTCGTGTCGGCGAACACAGCGCAGTCGGCTGGCGGGGCTGCGCAGGCGCGACGACGCGCGACGGCACTCGGGCTGGGGGACTCCGCCGGCAGCAGCGGTCGCGCAGCAGGGCTTATACGATCAATGCGTATACAACCTGGAACCAGTCGGCGCAAACGATTAGTTTGAGGATCAATTACCTTTAATGCACTTGGCCTTAAATGAGGATGTAACTGTGACATTAAGAAGAAAAATGTGTATATCTTAATTTAGCCTCAAAGTAAATAGATTTCAATTGTACATGGGTAAGTTAATAACCATCGTCACGATGCAGAAGAAGGAATAAAACAATTGTGATCTCACGCTCCTCGTGTCGGCGAACACAGCGCAGTCGGCTGGCGGGGCTGCGCAGGCGCGACGACGCGCGGCGGCACTCGGGCTGGGGGACTCCGCCGGCAGCAGCGGTCGCGCAGCAGGGCTTATACGATCAATGCGTATACAACTTGGAACCAGTCGGCGCAAACGATTAGTTTGAGGATCAATTACCTTTAATGCACTTGGCCTTAAATGAGGATGTAACTGTGACATTAAGAAGAAAAATGTGTATATCTTAATTTAGCCTCAAAGTAAATAGATTTCAATTGTACATGGGTAAGTTAATAACCATCGTCACGATGCAGAAGAAGGAATAAAACAATTTTGATCTCACGCTCCTCGTGTCGGCGAACACAGCGCAGTCGGCTGGCGGGGCTGCGCTGGCGCGACGACGCGCGGCGGCACTCGGGCTGGGGGACTCCGCCGGCAGCAGCAGTCGCGCAACAGGGCTTATACGATCAATGCGTATACAACCTGGAACCAGTCGGCGCAAACGATTAGTTTGAGGATCAATTACCTTTAATGCACTTGGCCTTAAATGAGGATGTAACTGTGACATTAAGAAGAAAAAAGTGTATATCATAATTTAGCCTCAAAGTAAATAGATTTCAATTGTATATGGGTAAGTAAGTTAATAACCATCGTCACGATGCAGAAGAAGGAATAAAACAATTGTGTTCTCACACTCCTCGTGTCGGCGAACACAGCGCAGTCGGCTGGCGGGGCTGCGCAGGCGCGACGACGCGCGGCGGCACTCGGGCTGGGGGACTCCGCCGGCAGCAGCGGTCGAGCAGCAGGGCTTATACGATCAAAGCGTATACAACCTGGAACCAGTCGGCGCAGACGATTTTTATTTATTTATTTTAGTTATGATTAGTTTGAGGATCAATTACCTTTAATGCACTTGGCCCTAAATGGGGATTTAATTGTATATTCAATTAGGATCGGCCTTCGGTGGGACAATGAATAAGCTAACAATTAAATCACTGCGGTTAACATTGGTCTAACAATAATCTTCGGATATAATGCACAAGTTGGTCGCTAGAAGTTAGATTCGATAGGATTTTAATAGCAAGGAAAGGGTAAGAACAAAAAAGGGCAACTTACTTAATGAAAATGTTGTCACAAAAGATTCTTCGGAGCGATCTTTCGGAGTAGCGGTGTCCACACACTGCGCATCAACTATTTACCTCAATACAAACCTTGGATCCGAATTGCACCCTCACCCTCCTATCGCTGTGGAAAAGAAATATCTGTCCCATTATGTATTATATATAATAAGTCTCTTTCCAGTGGCATCTTTCCTAAATGCTGGAAATCTGCATACATTGTCCCTATTTATAAAAACGGTGACAAGTCACGTTCTGAAAACTACAGGCCTATAAGTATTTTATCTTGTCTTGCTAAATTATTTGAATCTTTAGTATACAATTACCTATACCATCATATAAAGCCGATTCTTTCTAACAAGTAACATGGCTTTATAAAAAATAGGTCGACCGTCACAAAACTCTTGGAATATAAGAATTGCAAAACCTTTGCTGTCGGTGGCCAAATCGACTCAATTTACACAGACTTTTCCAAGGCGTTTGATAAGGTCAATCACGGGTTGCTCTGCGACAAACTTGCATCATACGGCGTTCATGGTAGTATGTTTCGATGGTTACGCTCTTACCTTTGCAATAGGAGCCAATTAGTGGCTTTAAAAGGATACATTTCCACTGCCGTTCCTGTTACCTCGGGAATTCCAGAAGGCTCTCATTTGGGGCCCCTTTTATTCGTAATATTCATCAACGATCTTATTAACCTTCTTTCATGTCAGAGTCTTTTGTATGCTGACGATCTGAAAATCTTTAATACTGTTGACTCAACAAGCGATTGCGATAGTTTACAAAGGGATTTGGAGGTGTTGTGTGATTGGTGCAAAAATAACACAATGTACTTAAATGCTGGGAAATGCTTTGTTACAACTTTTACAATGAGCGTACTAAAATATTACATAATTACATGTTGGCGGGTAAGGCATTGGCACGTTCACATACTGCTAAGGACTTAGGTATATTATTTGACGCCAAGCTATCCTTTAGGCCTCACATACAAGAAACAATAACTAGAGCAAATCAGTTACTGGGCTTTGTCATACGGTGTACTAAGAATTTTAAGAACCCTCATAGCATGCTGTATCTGTTTTTTGCTTAAGTACGAAGCATATTAGAATATGGAAGTACGATTTGGTGTCCTCATTATAAAGTACACATAGATGACATTGAGCGAGTTCAAAAGAAATGCGTGCGAGTTTTATGTTTCCGCCAAAAGTTAGGACGTTGTAGTTTAAGTTATGAGGAGAAACTGTCTAAATTTTGTATTCAGTCACTGGAGTCGCGGCGAAAACATGGAGATTTATTGCTTCTTTATAAAATTTTGCATTCCATAACGGACACCGCCACTTTGCTTTCCGAACTAACCTTTAATATTCAATTTAGTGCCCGTAGGTCTAATAAGTACAATCTGTTTGCTCTTCAAATATATAAAAACAACATATCCTATTATAATCCAATGGCAAGAATGGCTCGCCTGTACAATGAACTTCCAAAGGACACCGATTTGGACATATTTATATCAAATATAGGAGCATAATCAAAACTTGCAAAAGATATCCTCCAACGCTACCCAAAAAGCTGATTGTATCTTTTATATTATTTCATTTCACTTCTGTGACATAATTATCTTACACATTACTTTTGACATTTATATTTCTGCTCTGACATAATTGTACATTGTTATTTATTGATTTTATCACACATGTTTGACATTATATAGAATAATTTTTCTTTTGACATTTCATTTTGACTTTATCACCGTTATTTTGATATTTTATATTTTTTTTTAGTTAAAATTTCTATGATACTTATATCATTTAATGAAAGTTACTGTTATTGTTAATTTAATTATTATAATTTCTCTTGCTTGACATGTTTCATTCTGTAACGGAGTTCAACTATAAATTTTATTTTTAAGTTGCACATATTGTTGAGTTGCATCCCAGTTCCTACTATGTGTATTTCATAAATTTATGTTGTGTATTGGTTGTAACTTGTTTTGTGCATTACAAAATAAATAAATAAAATATTGCAACTGCGTCGTTTCCTTTGTCTCGTACAGTGACTGTTATCTACGACGTTGGTAATTATAATAACGTTGGTTAAAATAACGTAGCAGGGTGGTGTGGGTCGAGTTAGTGTCTAAAGGGTGGTCGACTTCTAGACAGTAACATGGTCATTAGTATAACATAGTCAAGTAGGAGATTATTAAAAATAGTCACTTGGTGAATCTATCAACATGTGAGTCAGAGAAGTTTGATAATTAAGAATATAATTAATAGCCTTGCTGTTGTATAAACAATGCATGTATTAAGGTTGTAAGTGCCTTGTCTCCCGCGCATCCTGATGCCAGCAACGCTGTCATTAGTGTAAATGGTAAGGCAAAACTACGCTTCCGTTAGCGATTGGCAACCTAATCAATGCAATAAACGTGGCTCTCTGAAGAGCTACGATCTACTTCACCCTCGCCTTTAGGTTAGCTGTGTAGGTTTATGGTGGTCTTGGTAAATAAAAATCTTATTTTTTACTTGTCTGTCTTATCACTGTCAGTTTAATTACAGTTTAAATATAACAATAGTTTACGGCACAAAAGTTTATAGAAGTTTAAGAAGTTTAAGAAGTAAGTTTAAGAAGGAGAAGAAATAAGGCAAAAAGATGAAGCGAAAAAGCTCAAACAATTGAAACAAATAAAAATTATAAAAGCGCGTAAGCAATTAGGGCTCCAACGGATAGCCGAGAAACGTGTAGCACGCGCGAGCATTGAAAATAGACTGGCGCGCGGCGATCGGGTGAGTTCAACCGGTTATGCGCGCACGCGCCGTGCAACTATCTACTAATAATAAATGGATTTACGCGAGGATATTAATAATAAATAATAATGATAATAATAAATATTTCTAACAATCACATCACATTATCTAGCCCAAATTAAGTATCATTAAAGAACTTGTGTTATGGATACTAGATAACGGATTAATAAACTTAAGAAATATATAAACACACATAGATATTTTATATATATATATATAAATATAAGAAACAAACTTAAATAAACGTAAATACACATCCATGACTAGAAAGCAAATATAATAATGTATCTGCCTCTACCAGGATTCGAACCCGGGACCACTGGCATGGAAGGCAAGGCTTCACATAACAGGCAGTCATATTAATATTATTAGTAGACAGTTGACATTGCTTTTGTACATTACATTATTTATCGTTTAAGTATGTTATAATATTATTGATGGCTATTTATTTATGTAATATATATTTATATGAATAGATATAATATGCGTTTATAAACTAAGAGATATACGTATATTTTATTTACACAATCTTTCAATTTTAAATTTTTGATATAGAATATTTTAAGATAACAATAATAACCAAGGAATCTTAAACGACGCCCGAAACGCGTTTTCTTGACTGGGAGTTGGTTAGAGTCAAGATGAGTAGGTGTGTTAGTGTGAGTGTTGTTTGTGTGGGTGTTACCATGCGTTTGAGTGGCAAGAGGTGTGTTTGAGAGTGTGTGAGTCGTAGGTGGCATGTGTGTTGTGGTGTCTGAATTGTGCAGTGTATAGGCTGGTTTTATTCGATCTAAAGGTACTGTCACTTTTGTAATAATGTGAAAAACTTTGTCTCCCCGTGACATAACCTCACATGTCAGAGTAAGCGGGTTTCAAGGAACCACCTATAGTGACATCACGCAAGACGATGGGAGACAATAAGCTAGGTCCTTAAAAATAAATGTGGGACGCTCACTGTTGCCGTGCCGTGACGCTGGTGATAGCTGAAGCGTTCTCACTGTGCTGTGAAGCCGAGAATTGAAGTCTGTTAAGTCTACCGCTTCCTCATTTCTAATTGGAAAAACTCGCCGGGCAGACGAAGGGGTTCTCCATCAACCATTTCAGGGGATGATGTCTGAAGGTCCTCTTTATAAGCGCTACGTACGCCTAGCAGGACGAGTGGGAGAGAGTCTACCCAGTTCGAGGAGGACTGGCAGACAATAGCTTATTTCAGCTGACGGTGAAATCTTTCTATCATTCCGTTTGAGGCGGGATGGTAGCTAGTGGTGCGCCTATGCTGAAACCCTACCAGCTCTGCCAAGATCCTAAATAGGCCGGATTCAAACTGTCTTCCACGATCAGTCCCAATGTCTCTCGGGCAACCACAGCGTGAGATCCAGCCGCTGATTTAGGCCTTGGTCACGGATTCGGCTGTTATGTCTTGCTAAGGTATTGCCTCAGGCCATCGCGTAAAGCGATCGATGGCTGTAAGGCAATAACGGAAGCCTTGGCACAAGGGAAGGGGCCCGATGAAATCTATGTGAACGAAAGTGAATCTGGACCTAGGAAGTTTGAAATTGCCAACTGGCGAAGAAACACGGCGTGTGATCTTGGAGCGCTGGCATGGTAGACAAGCACGAACATATTTGCACCAGTCTATCGGACGCCTGGCCCTACGTATCTGTCTGCACCCAATTTAGCTGTCGCTGTAGCCCCAGGATGGCTGAATGAGTGAAGGTTCTGCATCACTTGCCTTCGAAGTTCATTGGGTACGTACGGTTTGGCTTTGAGTTGCTGACATCGCAGAAGAGATCCATATTAGTGCCAGGAATTTTAAATTTCTTGATGTGAAGAGATTTTTCACTTTTGAGAAGCTGCTTCAACTATTTGTCGGTTTATGGTGTCGGGAAGTCCCTGATGGCCTCGACCTTGGTTTCTAGAGATTTGGCACCTTTGGCTGACACGGTGTAGCCTAGGGACGTTAAATCCGAGGCACCAAGATGATGCTGGTGGGTTTCCTGGTCTCTAAAGAAGATCAGGAAATCGACAAGGAAGCTGTTAACAAAATCCAGACCTCTCAGCATTTCATCCACAAATCGTTAGCAAGATTGTCCAGCATTACAAAGCCCGAACGTCATGAACGGTGTGGAGATTGCTGTCTTCGGGATATCATCCGGGAAGACCGGGACCTAATAATACACTTTAACCAAGTCTAGGGTTGAGTACACGGTGCATCCAGCAAGGTTATGGGAAAAGTCATGAATATGACGGATGGGGTAACTGTCGGGATCGTACGTGCATGTAACATACAGTAATCCCCACAGGGAAGCCATCGGTTGACCTTCTTCGCTGACTCTGAAGGCCGGCAAGTTCCATTCTGTAACATTATATCGATTTCTGACTTATAATGATAATGTTATAATGACAACAGTTAGGGTGATTCAGTGTTGCTGAAGGTGCACGGGACCGGGATCGCGCTCGTTGCCGGTTACGCGAAGAAGGACGGCTTTTAAAACTCACCATGCAATTCACTTTTGCTGTTAGTGCGTGGACTTGCCTGGACAGATCTGCAATTTGCTGCTCTTTTCCCGATGATGCCTGGACTGCTGCGAGCTGCGGCGCAGGAGTCACGACGTCGTGGCTACGGTCTGCAAGCTCTGCGACCTCCTCCAGCGAGGCCTTTGCCTGCGAGGCAATGATGGTCTGCGTACTGCTGGGCCGCTTGTTCGTCCAAAGGGAACGAAGGAGTTCATCCGGGACGCCTGGTCCCGCCAAGTTCTTGAGATGTCGCAAAAATTGTACGGTTTGCGGTCCCCTAGTTCTTCGTGGGTGAGGAGCGGCTGCACCTTCCAATTTCGAGACGCTGACAATCGTTTCACCAGCTTCGTCTTTAGCCTTTGGTACTTATCCGTCGTGTTGGTGTCCATGATGATGTCTTCCACCTGAAATAAAATGAAATATTTATTTCTCAACATTGACAATTACTTGTTCTTACTTAGTCAAATACAACATGACTCTACTACCAGTTCGAAAACCTTCGTGAAGAAGAACTAGCAAAAACTTCACGGGTATATTTTTTTCAATAAAAATTTACAATATCTATTTATGTCTATTTAAAATTATTCTTATCTGCATCTGTTAGCTCGGCAAGTCTCCTTCCCCCCAAGTATCCAAACGACGAACACCCACAAACGGCACCCGTTCACGAGTTAACGCGGGATCCAGCGATTGCCCTCCGCAACTATATTGGAGGGAAGTGAGCGACCCATCACCCGACCGCTACCATAAGGAGACGTACTTTAGTGACAATGACGCTTTAGATATTCATCGAGACGAAGAATACAACGAACAAACAGACACATTACACATATTTTGTTACACATACTAGTAAAATCCTGTTAATGAGGAAATTATAACCCAAGGGCTTTTATCATCCAAATAATCGGATAGTTTATAATATGCTTTAGCGCACAACTTCTGGTTTGTAGTTTCTTTGAATTTGTCAACAGGAAGACCTTGGATATCCTCAGGAACCTTATTACAAAAGCGTATACATTGACCCATGAATGAGTTAGTGACTTTATATAGCCTACTATTATAATTTTCTAAAATATGTTGTGAATGGAAAGTAAGAATATTTATTTTCTTAAATTTACTTCTAAGTGACACCCTTGGACCGAGCTGATAGATTGCGCGAACAGCCCTTTTGTGCAGAATAAATATAGTATCGATGTCGGCAGCACTCCCCCACAACAGAATGCCATATGTCATGAAGCTGTGGAAGTAACCGAAATAGACTAATCGAGCAGTTGTTTCATTTGAAATTTGTCTCATTTTTTTAACAGTAAAAATCTGGTAACTTCTGGTAGCAATGTAACAGTGAAATGGGTGAAAATATTAGCACATAGATTAGTGCAATAAACAGGACTTATTTAGATTAAGGGTTGTGCGCGAAACCTAGTTTTAGTGACTGTTGCAGAAACAAAAATATATTTAACTTATTGTGCATTTCATTTGTTTCTCATTTGACTCTTTGTTGTAAGTGGAATTTAAGCCTACAGTCGGCACCGCATCGGTAGTCGCAGTAATAATTACAATCACTTTTAATAAACAAAACACCTATGATTCATGATGTGCATGGGATCGAATGCCACCAGGAGGGAACATGACACGCCTTATATCAACAAAAACTACGAAGAACGTTCCCATATCTAGAACAACTAGCGCCCCTAGCTTGTAAACCAGCAGTCATAGTGTTGGAAGTACGGAGGTAACTTGACGTATTCGACCACAGAAAATAGAAAAAACAAACGTTGTGGTGGAAAGGCCCCCAAAGGTTATATCAAGAAAACCAAACTGAACTCTACGAGATGATACAAGCGACTGAAATGGGTTAAAAACAAGAATGTTCATTTCTAAAACGATTTGGCTTTTCGGCAAGTACAGACAAGCCGGCGTATTCTCCGACACACAGTACTGACGGCGGCGAACACCACAGGCCCCGGCCGGCTAGCGACGGTTGCACGTGCATTGCGCGCAGCTTCAGTATGGTAAGATGACGACTCAGCACGACCGAGATGATGTTGTACGGTAGTTCATTCATGGATTCATACAAAGGAATGTCGTGTCTTTGGGATTTATTTGACGAATTCTACAAAGATTCGCCCCGTAGAAACAGTTTTTGATTGATTAGATTATATTTAAGTGTAGTTAAGGCATAAGGTAACTTTTATAAAGGTAATTTTTAAGAGCTTAAGGTTTGAGTCTTCAAAATGAGAATATCAAATCATAAAAACAGTGGAAACTATAATATGTATATTGACCTACGACATTTATTACTATGAGCTTGAAGTTTGAACTTAAGGAATCTGTAATGATCTAGTCAAGTTTCAAGTAATAATTTAAGAAATAAAATAAATTAAGAAATTAGATGAAAGTATTACCGAGGTATAGACCGTTTTCAGGTATTACCGCGAATGTATGAAGCTACTAGTTAAGCAATGTAACAACAGAAACAATATGTGAAGTAACTAATTTTAATAAGATTCTGGATCATTTATTATTATTAGTGTCGAGGTTGTGCCGGATTCCATGCCCATTATTATTTTTTGCTAAAAATGCTATCTAGCCGAGTGATACACTCGGGAATAGAAATTTGTTTCTCGGTAAAAGTACTAACATTATATTTCCTACCATCGGTAATAACTTCATACCGAGTAGTGTACCTCAAACTCCGAGGGATACAGTTTTCAGAGTTTAAAACAATACTCGAATGGAATCTATAATTTGAATTACTCAGCTTTGAGCTGATAAAATTTTAAGGTATGGTTTCGTATTAAATTTAGTTTTCGCGTACAAAGTAACTCTGTTTGGCTTCATAAAGGATTAAAAAAATCGGATTTCTCTTGTGAATTTCATACCACGGAGCTAGTCATTCATGATGTTTACTTAGTAACTTTACCAATGACGCAATCGTTTTTCTTGCTGTCATATTAGTTTCACAAAATAACCAAACAAAACCACTGATACTGTTTGATGCTATTACTAAGTATGCGATAAAAAACCCTTGTGGCTATAAATAAATAAATATTTCTAAAAATAAATGGATTTACATGAGGCTGTTGGTACGTTGAACTGCAATATGATGGCTTAGTAATTGTTAATATTAATTAATAATAATAATAATAATAAATATTTCTAACAATCACACCACATTATTTAGCCCAAATTAAGTATCATTAAAGAACTTGTGTTATGGATACTAGATAACGGATAAATAAACTTAAGAAATAAATAAGCACACACAAATATATTTTTTTTATATTAATATTAGAAATAAACTTAAATAAACATACATACACATCCATGACTAGAAAGCAAATATAATAAAATATCTGCCTCTATATAGGTTATATCCACAGTAATCCACACCATATATAGGTTATGTAAGTTATATAGGTTGCTATAATAGTGATAGAAACTTTAATCAATGTTTTGAAAAGTTAGAAACTTGGTAAAAAATAGATTTTACGACAGTGTAACCTTAGGAAGATTTCGAGAGTGCTTTCGTTAGGCGACGTAGTTTGCATATTATGTATTATAAAATCTATATCTGTTTGGCTTCAAAATAAACGTAATAAAAAAAAAAACCCGAAAAGGCTACTTTACAGTTTCAAATAAATCGTTTCTTTCTTGTTGGTATGTAGTTCTTGATATGACTTACGCTAATATTTGTTCCAATACACCAAACATTTTAGGGCGGTACTTAAGTTACGCGAAAAATCTTATCAGACAGCCACGCCGAAGTCACTTTTAAATAATTTCGATATAATAAGTCTCTGAAACTTTTTGCTGTAGAAATAGTTCAATTCTAATTACAACTTGGGGGAAATCAATACTTTGTAAATTCAGAGGCATTTTATTGTATTGGTGTTTTGAAAGCAAAAGTTATTAGATAATTAGGAATTTAAGGGCGATGGCAAGTCGTAGCCAGCCGGTTTTATTAATAACCTATGAGTCAATTTTCAAATCATCTTATGTCTGTAAATGACTAAGATCATTGAACATAGACAAATGAACCTTTTTAGAAGTCATTTCGAATTGACGCGTGCATACATTTTAAAATAAATAAAAGAAGAAAAATGTATCTGCAGGTGGATTTTTTTTAACAGGTATATATTTACTTGAAGTTGTTAGTGACTTTCATAACAATTCTAATATTGTTTGGTTTGTTATTATGATTGATAATTTTCATCATATTTTTTTTTAACGTTTTTCAGAAGGTTTTTTGCATAAGATTTCAAAGCTAGAAAAACATTTTCTGACTTGGAATTTAACTTCTATGTTATCTACCCAGATAGCTGGCTTATACGCCTTAAGTAGGTAGTTAAGTTGATCACAAAATTTTTTGTTAGAACTTAAGTGTAAAATTACAGTCAGTTAACTTTGTATTAGTTGTTATTATATGTTTTCCAATCTACACTTACGAAATCATAAAATTACCAATGTGGAATCAGAAAATTACCAATGTGGTAATGGTAATAGAATGGGCAGTTCAATCAAGGTAGAGTTCTTTCATTGTGTAAATCCATCACTTTGCTAAAGAACGTTAAACCCAGAAACATAATCGCTTTCATATAAGAAAAAATCATATTTAGCGTTTCCTTGGTCGTCTTCGTCAAGAATTTGCGTTCGCTTTGTGACTGAACTTTATTATCCAATTAAAGTTGACTTTACACAGTTTACTGTGTATTGTAAAGGCAAGCAAAATGCGTGCTTTCAAATACATACAATACGAACGATACGAAATGAAGCGCTATGTGTGCGTGAGGGGCGGCGCGTCGCTAACAAAATCGAAGCATTCACGCGCAAGCAACTTTCGACTTAACGCTGATTCACACTGGAACGTTTTCGACTGAGCAACCTTAGGGAGATTTCAAGGGTGTGGTCACTCACTAGGCGACATTATCAATATCTATTTTACATTATATCTTTTCGTGGTACATATTGAGTAACAATTGCATGTCTGCGTACATTGACTAATCTTTTATGAAAATGTGTTTTTTTGAGTAGAATACCGCGGAAATACCGGAAATACTTCGTATTTGAGAGCAGTTATTTTGTTCCATATTTATTTTTATAGCGTGACTATAAGTTATAATTAGCTGTAGGTAAGGTAAGTGTTTTGTTAGAGTGAAATAGCTTAATAATTGTATTATACTAGAATACATGGTATGACCACCTGCAACTTCTCTACCATGTATAATATTGATCAAGGTGTCCCGATAATTCTGTATCCAAACAACGGATGGCCACAGTATTGATCGTCAATACCACAAAACCAAATATAACCAAAACCTGAATATTATAAGAGTCTTCGTGTGCAGCCCTTGGTTTATCAATCAAAGGATGCTACGTCATTCGTTCATCAGTGACGCTGTTTTAACGAATGTAAGAAGAAAGTTGAAGCTTCGATACGAAATCAATAAATTTCTTATGTCATGGGAGTGATTAGTAACGAACTTAAATGAACTATGCGAAGAGGCATAACGTAATTAAGTACGTAAATCCTTCTTTTTTGATGGTATTGCACTATGATTAGTTTTATTAAAACTAAGTAGAAAAGTAAGTCTACTTTATAGATGCGTGAGTAAGGACGTGTTGATTCACTTGACTAAATATTGTGACCTTAATTACTAATCAAGCGTAGTATATAGTGATTTATGCAATATAAATTGAAAAGTGTTTGTTAATGTGAAATGATCTAGCTGAAAGTAAATGAATGAATAGTACCAAATAAAAACATTAAAAATGGAGGGCAGTACCTTCAATAATAGTACTATAGCTAATCGTAGTCCTCCCCCGACGCCTGCTCCTCGACCTCCAGCGCTCTGTGAAGATGAAATTATTACCACTACAGAAATCCAGGGTTGGATGACTATTAATGAACAGTGCCTGAGTGAGGTATGCTCCATCGCAACTGAAGGAAAACTTAACTCGGACCAAAAACTGAGAATTAACAACCTTTGCCACAAAGTAGCTCATCGAACCTCCTAAATGGCAGTCCAATACCAGTCCCTGAAACTTGAAGCCGTCCAAGCCCACTCAACAAAACAAACCCTTAAAGAAAATCGTGACCTTTCTCAGCGACTCCATGATCTCAAACAGTGGATTGACGAATCCTCAAAACCCTTCATCTCCTTCCTCATCGACCTTCTCTTTCGCCGACATTGTTGAAAAAGGGACCAAAACCTTCTTACAGCCAAATAACCTGAGTTCCATTGCCATATATCCAAATGACAAGCAGAAGGCAAGTCGACACAAAGTCACTTGTTCAAAATATTATTTGTCCAGAGCATATAAAACTCCAGATCAGAAGCCTACGTAAGACTACGAATGGAGGTGTGGTAATAAGCACTGAGTCCAAGGAAGACATAGAGAAGTTAAAACATTCGAGACAACTCAAGACATCTGGCCTTACAGTCGACGAGCCTCATAAGCGCAGACCTAGAATAGTAGTGGTTGGAGTGCCCACCTCGATGAAAGAAAAGGAAGTATTTACTAAACCTGGAGGATGAACTAGATGGTACATCACCTGAACAGTTCCTGTCTGAGATCAAACTGAGCCACAAATCAGGTAAGAAAGACATGGAGACCTGTAACTATGTCCTGGTTTTACCTGCTTCAATTCGCAAAGACTTAATACTTAACCAAGGAATATTTGTGAATTGGTCTTCTTGCCCTGTAAAAAATTACACTATAGTAACAAGATGTTCCAAATACAAACAGTACGGCCATGCAGCCAAGTCGTGCCGGGAGACTTCTCACACCTGTGGTCATTGCGCTGACCAAGGTCAAAGTATGGACGTGTGCAAGGCTAAGCTAGAAGCCCCTAAATCTGCTACCTGCCTGCGTTTAAAAAAGCCATGCAACCATGCCACTGATGCTAGTGACTGTCCAAATAATGGCCGAAAAACGATATTTTAATTCTATAGATTATGGAGGCACCTAAGAGCGCTACGCGTTATTATTTTTCTCTGCATTTTATTCTTGTATATATTTATATAATGACTGATCAATTAATTAACGATTTAGACAACTTCTCATTATCTGAGAGTCGAAAGCTTGTGAGGCAGAGAGCTGCAAACAATATCTTTCTGCTTTTAAAAATCCACTAACCATACTAACACAGAATATTCGTAGTATATATACAAATTGTGATAGTTTTTGTACTTTACAACAAAGATTAGATTTAAATCTAGATATAATTATTTTAACTGAATGCTGGTTAAATAAACAGCATAACTTGCATACCGAATTCAACTACAATCAAAATGATGGGTTGGCAGTTTATGTTAATAATTATCAAAATATCTAGGTAGTAGAACCGAATACACAAGACTGTAATTGATTACTTATAACAATTGATGCATACACAGGATACAAATGATTACTTATTGAACTGATGTAGATATATGTATGTTATACGTAATAAATATGCCTAAGAAATAGAAATTACAACATAAAGCCGTGGATAACTCCAGGCTTTATGCGCCGTATGATACATAGAGATAACTTACATAAAAGGGCATAGTTACACCCCGATAATTTAAACTTACAAGTAACATACAAAAGATACCGGAATTTAATAATAAGTAATAATCTTCTGAGAAAATACCTAAATAAATTATGCAAAATCGCAAAAAGTCGGTCATGCCAGCCGCCTATGAGCAACAAACACACAACCAACGCTAATTTTACCTCATTTGCTTTATTTAGTACTGACGAAAGCGAGGTGGAAAGGATAACCATGGGTCTAAAAGAGGATCGTGGCGTTGGATGGGATGGTATATAAAGCAAAATTGTGAAAATATTTAAGCATATTTTAATTCCACCTTTGACTCATATTTTCAATAGATGTTTATCAGAAGGTATTTTTCCAAAATGTCTCAAAAAAGCTGTTATTATTAAATCTGGTAGTACGGACGATGTTAATAACTACAGACCTATCTCTTTACTTCCATCCACATCAAAAATCTTAGAAAAAAATAGCGAATAAAAGATTAGTACATTATTTGCAGAAAATATCATATTTCTCAGAAGCACAGTTTGGTTTTGGGTCAAAGATGTCAACATCCGACGCGGTCCATCAATTAACTAATCACTTACTTCAGGAACTTGACAAAGGCAAACAGACTCTAGGGATTTTCCTTGACCTTGCCAAGGCCTTTCCAAACCTACTCTCCAAATTAGAAGCCATAGGAATAAGAGGATTTCAGTTAAAATTATTCAAAAGTTATTTAGAAGAGCGTACGCTATGTGTTAAGATAAGCCATGTTCTCAGCAATGATCAAAATAACACTTCTTTTGGATTACCAGAAGGTAGTCTATTAGGGCACACATTGTTTTTAATTTACGTAAATGACCTTTGCAGTCTTAAACTTCCTTATGGTAGAATTATCTCCTACGCTGATGACACTGCTCTTCTCTTTTCCGCGGACTCAGATACAGATTTAGTCGTGCATGCTCAAGAGGGATTTAATATTGTAAATAGATGGCTTCAGCACCATTTACTAACACTAAATACAGATAAAACATTTTATATTAAATTTTCCATGCGTAAATCAGAAATTTCCAATTCCAACACAATTATATTAGCTCACACTGCATAACCCTACACGCAATGTTCTTGCCTATTTGTAAAAAAAACTAACAGTATCAAAAACCTTGGTGTGATATTAGATGAAACCTTATCGTTCAAACAACATATTGAAGCACTAACAGGAAGGATACGTAAGTTAATATACGTATTCAAAAAATTGCGTTACATTGCAGAATTTAAACTACTGAGACAAATTTACTTTGCACTGTGCCAGTCAATTCTAACCTATTGCATCACTTAGTGAATGGCGCGTGAAAGACGCTTTTACTAACCATCGAAAGATCCCAGGGAGCCCTGCTTGTCTCTTGCTTCCGCCTTTTCCTATTCCCGACCAGTCGCTTGCTTAAGGAATGTAATGTACTATCAGTTAGACAATTATTTATAATTAACACGGTCCTCAAACAGCACAAAGAATTTCCGAACGACACTAGCGTCACAGACAAACGAAGATAAGATATTCTATGCCCTCAAAATGTAAATACCAAACATGCTTTTACCAATAGATTCTATCTTTTCTTAGGACCATATCTTAATAAAAAGCTCAATAGTAAATTTTAAAATTTCCACAAAATAACCATACTTGCAAAATAACTCTTCAGTACAGAGGCCTACAATCTTTATGTTACGAAGTCACTGAGAACTTACTTGTCGCACTAAAATAGCTATTTCTCATTATTTTAAGTACCTTTAGATTTATAGTTTAACTGTACTTGCATAAAATCCTTTTTTTACCTTTGTTACACTTTTGATTAAAATGTATATTGTATTTCATTGTAAGCTATTTAATGTACCTAGTTTTTATTTTGATTTAGAATAAGTTTGCTAGGACATCGCTTGTTTGCCTGAAACACAGGTTAACCTAGTTCAGGCGCGTATGGTAATTAGGATTAAAAAACCATTGTACTGTATGTGTAAATTCCATTGTTTTTATGAATTAAATATTATTATTGTTATTATGAGGACATAATTTATTGACTTACATTCGGCAGAACAGACAAACTCCAACTATCTGGGCTCTGTGCACGAGACGCTCCACGGCAAGCCGGCAGTCCTCCGGCTCCGTCTATGCGAGCGTTGTTCGGAAGTTAGTCATGCAGAACTAGCGACGCTTTAAACTCACACAACAGAACACAACTAACATTAGAAACTGCGAAAGGGTTAAATGGGGCTGCTTAACAACCAGGTTAAAAGAAATCCACTCGCCGTGTCGGTAGCACTGACGCACATGATCATATCACATAACACTGGCTTTGTCTATCACTCATCGCGCTCACTCGTCATTATAAAACCGCCAACGAGCAAATCACACACAACCGAACTCTACGAGATGCTACAAGCGACTGAACTATGTAAAAAAAACCTATTCTATTCTAAAACAATTTGGCTTTTCGGCAAGTACTAACAAGCCGCCGCCGCGGGGGCTGTGCTGGCCGCGTGCGCCTCCCTCAATCGTCGATTCGTCGGGCGCCAGTCGATTTTCGATGCTCACGCATGCTCCACGTCTCTCGGCTATTCGCTGAGGCCCTAACTGCTTACGCACTTATATTTCGCGATAAAACTAATAGTTTCTATCAGTTTAAATTGTGTGTGCTTTTTATTAAATAATTATTGTAATATAAACCGTAATTAAATTGACAGTGCTAGTTGAAAAAGGTTTTTATTTCTCAAGACTACCATAAAACCACAAATACATAACAATTACCGTACAGAAGCGATACTCTTCACCCCCCTAGAATCAATTACCTCTCCCCAACCCTGGGTCGCCCAGTTTGTAGGCTACTCGTAGGCTCTGACAGGGTGCCAACTATGGCGCGTGACATACTGGGCGCGACTTGTTGCATTCCAACTGAACATCGCGTAATTTTAATATAAACTGTGGTATGGATATATGTAAATAAATACAGCTTTGCAAATCATCTGTTGTTCGGTGATTTCTAATAACGCTAATAATTTACGAAAAATCAGTTATTCCCCATGCATAGTAATCTAACTATGTCAGGTTTTCTCTTGACTGTCCTTGTCCACTTTTATCAAACAAAAAAAGTATGTGTTAAGCTATTATAAGTTAATAATTTTTTACATTACTTTACATGCGACTTTTCGATAAACTCAAGCAAGGAGCAGCGAGCGCGGGGACCTCGCCTCACCTCCGCGAGAAGGAACAGTTGTAATTTTTTGTCTCCTTCTATCGACAGACTGCCGGATCGCGCGTGCGACTGCACCCTTCAGTCTTCACCTCCGCCAGAAGAAAGGGCTGTATGTTATTTTATTTCTTTCTTTCGACGGGTTAGTGCAGACATTGAGCACGCTGCGCGTGTGACGCCACTGTCGATGCTACGAGCCTATGATAGCTACGAAAACCATAACGTGCGAACTACGAGCATCGAAACGTAGCGCGTAGATGCATGTATGCTTAGACCTGCATACATTAGTTAAATCGGTATTTATAAATACCAAGTCAGTAATTTGGCACTACCAAATAATAGAAATATAACCATTCTGAGCACACAAACCAATTTGTAGAGCTGAGTGATATAAAAGTTGAGAAGCAACAATTAATTAAGACAACTGATTACACAAAATGTCCACTTAACATTAACTCACTCGCCACCTCAAACCCGCAAACAGAAACAGGAGTCTAATTTTCCATCTAGGTAAGTGATAACTTCCAAGTCGAGCGCCATCGGATTCAAACCGACATGCTGCCCAGCGAAACACAAACAATCGTCAAGGTAGAGAGAGTGTAGAAAATCTTTAGAATTCACCAACAATGATTCCGTTATTCTTTGATTTTATCTTAAAAATCAAAAGCTACAAACAGTCATGACTACAATGAAAGAAATGCAGAGTCAAATGTGCGCTGCACAAAATTCTAAACTTAGAAGAAGCACGTCTTGCCGACAAAGCTGTCATTAAACAACTTGAGAGCAGGCCATAGTATATGGATCGTACTAGTAAAATGTCTAGTATAGTACCTACCTAACCTAAATAAATAAATAAATATTTCTAACAATCACACCATATTATCTAGCCCAAATTAAGTATCATTAAGAATTTGTGTTATGGATACAAGATAACGGATAAATAAACTTTAGAAATATATAAGCACAAATAGATTTTTTTTCATATATAAATATAAGAAATAAACTTAAATAAACATTATTTAAGTTTATTTCTTATACACATACACATCCATGACTAGAAAGCAAATATAATAAAATATCTGCCTCTACCAGGACTCGAACCCGGGTCCTGTGGCATAGAAGGCACGGGTACTTACCTCCACACCAAACAGGCTGTCGTACTAACCTAACCTAATGAGCAACATTCCGGTAAATAAAGGAGAAATTAAAGACGGCCTCTACAACGCTTTACAGAACATTTGCAATTAAAAAGAAAACATTAGAAACTTAAACAGACAAAACACAAGTAAAAGCACTTATAAACCTTACAAAAACTACAATTTATTGAAGGACCAGAACAGCCAATCTACGTTACAGAACCCCTTACCTTTATCCATAAAAAAGGGCGTATGTCATGGCGTGAGACCTAGCTCGTAAGTACCTCTGTAGATATTGCTGGACCTCGCAGGGAACCGTCTGCCTACGTAAACGGAGGGGTCGCGGGCGATACGCATACACGAAGACAGCGATTTGAACCCTAATAGGCAAATGACTCACTTATTCACTCAACATCAAACGCACACGACACTGTATTACTTAAACTGTTAATATACAGTTAGAGATACAAGACATACTCTTAATTTTCACTACCCTAAAATTTACTTTTCAGTAGTTTTTCAGTAAATTCCTTTTAACCACCAATTAGTGAGACAGTCTACACTACCTACTTACATTCGCGAATTCAAGCGGAGATAATTTAGTTGAAGTTGACAATGTAGACATTTCGTATAGATGTAGATTTCATGAGCTCTGGTCGTGACACCCTCAGAAACGCCACGATTTTTAACGCCAAATTATGAATCAAAGAAAACCATTTCTATTATATCGGTCAATAGTAGAAATATTAACAAGAATTGGAAAAGGTTCGTGACTTCTATATCTGACTTGAAAATACCTGTCGGTGTCATTGTGCTAACGGAATGTTGGATAAACAAGGACCACTGTTCACCGTCACTAACTGATTATATATCATTTTACACAAAAAACAAACATAATCAAAATGACGGAGTTGTAGTTTACGCAAAGAAAGATATTCCTTCCACATTTATCGAACCTATATTTTTTAATTGTCTAATGCTAACTTTATCACGTGACTATACTTTGATTTACTCGTATAGGTCACCATCCCTGAAAAATACTCATAATTTAATTAATTCTCTCGATTTATTTGTTGTATTAACACATAAAATCAAAAAATATTATCCTATAATATACAATCCAACAAAACCACTAAGTAAAAGCAGGCATTACCGAGGTATTTTCAAGTAAGTATACTATTAATTAAATAATCCAAGTATTACCATGTGATGTATTTTTCTCACCGTCAGTCATAACTTTTTACTTTCAAAATGTAAATAATCAAATTCTGAGAGATACAATTTTATTAATTTAAACAATATATTTTAACAATAAAGTTTAAAATTAAGTTTAAATTACGAAGCTTTCATCTTATAAAACTTCAAGGTATGTTTTCATATGGTATTAAATTTATTGTTCCCGTTTATAGTAACTCTTTTTGGATTCAAAAAGCATTATAAAAACAGAGTTCTCTTGTGAATTCATGCCGCGAAAATGGCCATTTATGATGGTTACTTCAAAACTTGACCAATAATGCAATAGTTTTTTTTTTTGCTTGTCATTTTCCTCCGTCGCTCAGATGAAGGCTGAGTGGCAAAAATGCACGAGCCGACAGGGGGTTTTTAGTGGGTATGGTCCTGGTAGGCGTCGGGACGAGTCCCACATAACTTTGGAATCGCGCCAGAGTATGCGTCAGGGCATTTTTATCCTCCTGCCCTTCCCGCGGAGGGGAACAAAAAAAAAAAAAAATTTGGAAGTCAGTTCGGTGCCTGCAGCGAAGAAAACAACAACTAATAAGAAGAAAGAAAAAGTCTAAGAAGAAAAGTTCAGAAGCTTCCAGTTAGAAGAAAGAAAGTGCTGTTCGGTGAATCCGGAGGCCAGTGAAGACCCAAGAAGACGTAAGCGCTGTTCGGTGTATCCGGAGGCCAGTGAAGAGGTCTGAAGAAAGAAGCTGAACTACAGGAACGATTGCGGTTCATAGGCTTATTTAAACTTAAGGTTTAATTGTATACGCAATAAACGTTCCTACTTTGAAGATTTGTGTTGTTTTCACTGCGCTCCAACCTGCACTCGATCAAGTCGGGTGTCACTCCGTGGTTAGTCAGGTCGTGGTGTCTTCGGGGCCAAAGGGTACATACGGCGGCATGGCGAGAGACCTAGCTCGTAAATATCTCTATAGATATTGCCGGACCTCGCAGGGAACCGTCTGCCTACGTAAACGGAGGGGTCGCCGGCGATACGCATACACGAAGACAGCGATTTGAACCTAATAGGTAAATGACTCACTTATTCACTCACAAACAACTCTCAACATCAAACGCACACGACACTGTATTACTTAAACTGTTGATATACAGTTAGAGATACAAGACATACCCTTAATTTTCACTACCTTAAAATTTACTTTACAGTAGTTTTTGAGTAAATTCCTTTTATCCACCAATTAGTGAGACAGTCTACACTACCTACTTACATTCGCGAATTCTAGCGGAGATAATTTAGTTGAAGTTGACAATGTAGACATTTCGTATAGATGTAGATTTCATGAGCTCTGGTCGTGACACCCTCAGAAACGCCACGATTTTTAACGCCAAATTATGATTCAAATAAAACCATTTCTATTATATCGGTCAATAGTAGAAATATTATCGAGAATTGGAAAAGGTTCGTGACTTCTATATCTGACTTGAAAATACCTGTCGGTGTCATTGTGCTAACGGAATGTTGGACAAACAAGGACCACTGTTCACCGTCACTAACTGACTATAAATCATTTTACACAAAAAACAAACATAATCAAAATGACGGGGTTGTAGTTTACGTAAAGAGAGATATTCCTTCCACATGTATCAAACCTATATTTCCTGAATTGTCTAATGTTAACTTTATCACGTGACCATACTTTGATTTGCTCGTATAGGTCACCATCCCTGAGAAATACTCATAGTTTAATTAATTCTCTCGATTTATTTGTTGTATTAACACATAAAAACAAAAAGTATTATCCTATAATATATAATATACAATCCAACAAAACCACTAAGTAAAAGCAGGAATTACCGAGGTGTTTTCAAGTAAGTATATATAATTAAATGATCCAAGTATTACCATGTGATGTATTTTTCTCACCGTCAGTCATAATTTTTACTTTCAAAATGTAAATAATTAAATTCCGAGAGATACAATTTTATTAATTTAAACAATATATTTTAACAATAAAGTTTAAAATTAAGTTTAAAATTACGAAGCTTTCATCTTATAAAACTTCAAGGTATGTTTTCATATGGTATTAAATTTACTGTTCCTGTTTATAGTTACTCTTTTTGGCTTCAAAAAGCATTATAAAAACAGAGTTCTCTTGTGAATTCGTACCGCGAAAATGGCCATTTATGATGGTTTCTTCAAAACTTGACCAATAATGCAATAGTTTTGCTTGTGGTCATATCAGTTCACAAAATAATCCAACAAAACCACTGATACTGATTGATGCTATTACTGAGTATACGGCGGTAAAACTGGAAAATGTTGCTTTACAGTTTCAAATACATACTTTACTTCTTGTTGGTATGCAGTTCATGATATGACTTACGCTAATATTTATTCCAATCCACCAAACCATTTCAGGGCCGCTATTAGGTAACGCGATAAATCCTATCAGACAGCCACGCCGGAGCCAAACGTCTAATAAACTGATAAAAAAGGTCTAATTTTTAAGCAATTTCAAAATTATTTTTGCGAAAAAAAAAAATCCTTTAATTAATTTCGATACTTACAGTAATTAAGTCTCTGAAAATTTTCGCTGTAGAAATAGTTTAATTGATTCAATTCTAATAACAACTTGGAGGAAATCAATACTTTGTATATTTAGAGGCATTTTATTGTATTGGTGTTTTGAAAGCAAAAGTTATTAGATAATTAGGAATTGAAGGTTCGATTGCAAGTCGTAGCCAGCCGGTTTTATTATTTATTTTAATTTACCTATGAGTAAATTTTCAAATCATCTTAAGTCTGTGAATGACTTAGATCATTATAAATAAACCTTTGAGAAATCTATAAGAATTGATGTTTGCATACATTTTATAATAAATCAATAAAAGAAGAAAAATGTATCTGCAAGTGGTTTTTTTTAAATATATATTTACTAAAACTTTTTAGTGACTTTAGTAACATGTGTTTTGATATTAAACATAACATTCTGGTATTGTTTGGTTTGTAATTATGATTGATAATTTTCATCATATTTTCTTAACGCTTTTCAAAAGGGTTTAAGCATAAGATTTCAAACTAGAAAACCAGTTCTGTTACTACCCTATAAGAAACTGTTATCTTCCCTGATGGCTGGTTTACACGCCTTAAGTAGGTAGTTAAGATGATCACTAAATTTTTAGTTAAAAATTACGTGTAAAATTACAGTCCGTTAATGTACCACGTGTCACTTAACTGGCTGTTTACACGTAATATTTAACTTAAAAAAATATTTAAAATTTAGTTACCAACTGAACTATTTCTCGCATGTAATCTAGCCATGACTGTGCCTATTCTAGCATCTATCTTATCTTTTTGTCTGAGAAGCTGCCGCGGTGCTAATGGGTCTTGTTTCTTGACAAAGTTGTTCTGCAAATTAAGTAATTTCAAACAATTGTTACAACTTTCAAAAGCATACTTCGTTAAAAAAGCAATTATTTTGGTCAATAGAGTTTAGTGAAGTTATTTCAAAACAAAAGATAAAAAGATAAGCCAGCTGATTTATGACCTTGTTTACGTTCGATGAATAGGATTGGCAGGGTCTGTAGCGCAACTCGCGAAACTGTGGTTAGTAAATGCATTAAAATATTATATGACTTATTAATATTGAAAACAGGTTCGGTTTTCAATTGTGAAAATAGCTTATATTACAACAGTCCTTATTATATATTTTCCAACCTAAACTAATGAAATTAGAAAATTACCAATGTGGTAATGGTAATAGAATGGGCAGTTCAATCAAGGTAGAGTTCTTTCATTGTGTAAATCCATCACTTTGCTAAAGAACGTTATGCCCAGAAACACAGAAACATAATCGCTTTCATATAAGAAAAAATCATATTTAGCGTTTCCTTGGTCGTCTTCGTCAAGAATTTGCGCTCGCTTTGTGACTGAACTTTATTATCCAATTAAAGTTAACTTTACACAGTTTACTGTATATTGTAAAGGCAAGCAAAATGTGTGCTTTCAAATACAATACGAACGATACGAAATGAAGCGCTATGTGTGCGTGAGGGGCGGCGCGTCGCTAACAAAATCGAAGCGAGCAACTTACGACTTAACGCTGATTCATATTGGAACATTTTCGACTGAGCAACCTATGGAAGATTTCATGGGTGTGGTCACTAGGCGACATTATCAATATCCATTTTACATTATATCTTTTCGTGGTACACACTGAGGAACAAATGCATACCTGCGTACATTAACTAATCTTTCATGAAAATATGTATTTTTTTAGTAGAATACCGCTACAATACCGGAAATACTTCATATTTGGAAGCAGTTATTTTGCCCTGTATTTATTTTTGTAGTGTTACTATAAGTTATGATTAGCTGTATGTTAGGTAAAGTGTTTAGTAAGAGTGAAAAAGCTTAATAATTGTATTATACTAGAACAGACGGTATAACAACCTGCAACTTCTCTGCCATGTATTATATTGATCAAGGTGTCCCGATAATACTGTATCCAAACGACGGATGGCCACAGTATTGATCGTGAATACCACAAAACCAAATACATATAAGTAACCAAAACCTGAATATTATAACAGTCTTCGTATGCAGCCCTTGGTTTATGAATCAAAGGATTCTACGTCATTCATTCATCAGTAACGCTGTTTTAACGAATGTAAGAAGATAGTTGAAGCTTCGATACGAAATTAATAAATTTCTTATGTCATGGGAGTGATTAGTAACGAACTTAAATTAACTATGCGAAGAGGCATAACGTAATTAAGAACGTAAATCCTTTTTTTGGATGCTATTGCACTATGATTAGTTTCACGATAACTAAATAGGAAGGTAACTCTATTGATGACTTGTGAAAAAAATTCATTTCATCACAATGGATTTTTTAGAATAGGTATACAATTAACATAATCTTATTATAAGGACATTACATATTGACTTACATTCGGCAGTGCAGACAAACTCCAGTTATCAGGGCTCTGTGCACGAGACGCTCCACGGCAAGTTGGCGGTCATCCGGCTCCGTCTATGCGAGCGTTGTTCGGAAGTTAGTCATGCAGGACTAGCGACACTTCAAACTCACACAACCGAGCACAACTAACATTAGTAACTGCGAAAGGGTTAAATGGGGCTGCTTATCGACCAGGTTAAAAGAAAGATCCACTCGCCGTGTCGGTAGCACTGACGCACATGATCATATCACAAAACACTGGCTTTGTCTATCACTCATCGCGAATACTCGTCATTCTAAAACCGCCAACGAGCAAATCACACACAACTGAACTCTACGAGATGATACAAGCGACTGACTGAACTATGTTAAAAACAAAAATATTCATTTCTAAAACAATTTGGCTTTTCGGCAAGTACTGACAAGCCGCCGCCCTATGCTCCGACACACAGTACTTACGGCGGCGAACATCACAGGCGCCCGGCCGGCTAGCGACGCTTGCACGTGCATTGCGCTCAGCTTATGTGTGGTAAGAATGACGACTCACCAAGAGCGGGATGATGTTGTATGTAAGCTAATTCATGGATTTATATAAAGGAATGCCGTGTCTTGGGGTTTGTTGGACGAATTATACAAAGACACGCACCGTAGAACAACTTTGGGACTTATTATTAGAGATACATGTTATAATTGTGGCAAGATTTGTTATTATTATTAAGTGGATTTGAATATATTTAAAATATAGCCGGTCGCCGCGCGCCTGTCGATTTTCGATGCTCACATATTATGCTCAACGTCGCTTGACCATTTGCTGGAGCCCTAACTGCTTACGAACTTTTATTCCGCAATTAAAACTTATAGTTTCTATTAGCTTAAATCGTATGTGCTTTTTCTCTTCGTCTTATTGCCTTGAACTATTGCTTCTTCTTTATTCACTGTTGTGCAGTGTTATTAAATAACTAATGCAATATAAACTGTAATTAAATTGAGAGTACTAGTTGAAGTAGGTTATTATTAAAATGTCAAGAGTGCATAAAACCACAAATACATAACAAATACCGTACAGAAGCGACACTCTCCACCCCACTAGAATCAAATACCTCTCCCCACCCCCGGGTCACCCTGAGCATTGTCATATGTCGCTTCAATCTGAATGTTGAATGATAACACTATGTTCAATCAATGATGTACGGTTTTCGGTTATCTTTCAATGTTTTAATTATGTTAAAACTACTTTTATTACATTAAAACTTGAAATTGGCACAAATAGTTACTGCAGCTGATTGCCACAAAACGCAAAATTTAATTTAATTTTTAATCAATCAGCTCGATCTGCCATTACGGTTTCAATGTTTGACGAGTGAAGAGTTTGCGTTGATCAATTTCTGTAACATAACCTCTCAATTCCCAAATACAGTAATTAATTTGCGTTTATGGTGCTACACAATGTACAACAAGCGCTGGTAGGGAATGAGAGAGTAGGCGAAAGGACGTCATTTTCCAAGAACTGAGAGCGGACTTAACATTGAGTACCGTGTCTTAGGCTAATAGTGTTATCTTACAAGGTTTAAGTGTGGTAACATTGAAAGATAACCGAAAACCGTGCATCATTGATTGAACATAGTGTTATCTTTCATCATTCACATTGAAGTGACATATGACAATTGTGCGCTCGATAAATTGCAACGGAGCTGTCAGCATCAAAAAGTTCTAACCATAGACATAGTTCCTAGTTTTTTTTTTGTATGAAGACTACCTGCTATGGTGCAGACATTAAGCACGCACGCTGAGAGTGTGACGCCACTGTCGATGCTACGAGCCTCTGATAGCTACGAACAGCATAACGTGCAAACTACGAGCATCGAAACGTAGCGCGTAGACCTTCATCCATCAGTTATTCGGTATTTATAAATGCCAAGAGGCAGTAATCTGGCACTAACAAATATCTAGTAGCAACATAAACATTCTGAGCACACAAACCAATTTGTAGACCTGAGTGATAAAAACTGATTACACAAAATGTCCACTCAACATTCACTCACTCGCCACCTCAAACCCGCTAACAGAAACACGAATCTAATTCTCCATCTATGTTACAAGTAGGTAAGTGATAACTTCCAAGTCGAGCGCCATCGAATTCTAACCGACATGCTGCCCAGCGATATACAAACAATCGTCAAGGTAGAGAAAGTGTAGAAAATCTTTAGAATTTCTAACAATGATTCCATTATGTCTTTGATTTTATCTCAAAATCAACAGCAAGAAACAATCATGACAATGAAAGAAATGCAAATTTCAAAATCCAGTCTTTGATCCAGTAAATATAATATGAGCTTCTAGATAGATGCGACAACTTAGAAGAAGCGCGGACAAAGCAACTTGAGAGCAGGCTCGAGTGTATGGATCTTACCAGTAAAATATCTAGTATAGTATCAAATGAGAAACCTTCCGGTAAATAAAGGAGAAACTAAAGACGGCCTCTGCAACGCTTTACAGAACATTCGCAATACTGTGAGCATCCCAATTAAAAAATAAAACATTAGAAACTTGTACAGACAAAATACAAGAGAAACAAGTAACAAACCTGTTCGGTCCACGAACATTATGTATTGCTAAGCATCAGCACTGTAGGTACCGCGGCGGTCGGAGTTATCGATTTATCAACTAGTATACAATGAAGTGTCGTCCGCGTCGCGTGGACTCATATCATATCAATTTAGCTTATTCATCAACATTATATGTCCTAAGTATTTTAAGGAATAAACCTATTAACCTATCTGTTAATTTTTAACTGAACTTCTAAACCCTACAAAACCTAAATTTTTTTGAAGTACCAGAACAACCGATCTACGTTACAGAACTCCTTACCCTTATCAATATAAGGGCGTATGCCATGGCGAGAGACCTAGCTCGTAAGTACCTCTGTAGATATTGCTGGTCCTCGCAGGGAACCGTCTGCCTACGTAAACGGAGGGGTCGCCGGCGATACGCATACACGAAGACAGCGATTTGAACCTCATAGCAGAGACTAGTAAATAACTATAGACTGACCATCTCCATACAAAAATTCGTGACTCGGAAAAAGCTCAAAATCCAAGCTATTACTAGACGTCGCTCTCAAATAGCTTGGACCAACCTTGTCGTCTTTAATTTTTATATGAATTATTGACAAGAAACGTAATGCAAAATATTTGTATTTATACGGACTAAATGTTAGATGGCGTTGTCAAATAACCTGAAACCTTAGCAAGTACGATTTATTCCTTTCCTGAAATTGGAAAATGTCATCATTTTATATCACTGATTTGGATAATTTTACTCAATAAGAATAGGTAGATAGTAATTTATTCTTACTTTATAGATGATAAAATAACAACTAAAAAAGACCATAAACATACTGGTAAAAGTTTATTTTGTTCAGAGACGCCTGGGCACTACCATCCTCCTTATTTTAACTGCCATAATAACCTATTTTTAAAAGCTTTTTTTATCACAGTTGTGATAAACGCACATGTTATACGATATATGTAGCAGCCAAAACGTAAACTTAATCAAGGTCTATAAAATTTGCACGAGTCACAGTAGGCGAGCAGAAATATTGCGAATTCAAAGAAATGCAGCGAAAAGTTCCAAAACAAACACACACCCATAGCTACAACAATAAACGACAAAGAATTCAAATTGTCAAACAAATAAAATGTTGTCATAAAATGAACAAAAAAAGTTGATGGATAAAGAACATTTTTTTTTAAATAATAATCCAGCAAGAAAATACTTTTTTAACTACTGCAAAATAGTTATGCAAATAGTTATGGAAAATATGCATTATAAATAAAAATGATGCACTTATTAAGACATAATTTTTATCGATATCAAGAAATAAAGTAAAATATTATATACCTATTAATTAAATGCACTGAAATACGTTTTATTATGTTAAGGCAGGTAAGAACAAACTGTGGAGATGAATGCTATATTTTTGTGGGAAAAATTATATACTGGCAATACAGTGACCCCGTTTCACTACAAATAATATCCGGGGTGGTGTAAAGATTTCTGTTACTGAATTATAAGAGCGGCAACATAGCATCAAATAATATAATGCACTAGCTGGCAACGTCTGTTGTCGCCTGATACCTACGGATAGTACTTGCAATGAAATATCAAATGATTTTATAAACAGCTCCATCTTAAGTTTTTTTTACGCATTATTTTGACTAAATTTAAATAATTTGTAAATCTAGTACAACTGACGCCATCTCTCTATCTTAAAAACAACTATTTTTCATGTCACAAAATTTTGTTAGACATGGTTAGTCTATAGTTATTTACTAGTCTCTGCTACAATGAAAGAAATGCAGAGTCAAATGTGCGCTGTACAAAATTCTAAACTTATTGCAAGTCGTAGACAGCCGGTTTTATTAATAACCTATGAGCAGAAACTAGTAAATAACTATAGACTGACCATCTCCATACAACAATTCGTGACTTGGAAAAAGCTCAAAATCCAAGCTATTACTAGATGTCGCTATCAAATAGCTTGGACCAACCTTGTCGTCTTTAATTTTTATATGAATTATTGACGAGAAACGTAATGCAAAATATTTGTTTGTATATTGATACGGACTAAAACTGCTAGATGGCGTTGTCAAATAACCTGAAACCTTACCAAGTAAACAGTTGAGTTCATTCCAGGCCCTCAATAAGCTTTTGATTTCAGTACTTTACGCAAAAAATGACTATACCTTAATTTTTATAACATTTTATAATAATTACTAAAAAGAAAGTCAGAACCAAATTATGTATACAGTGTGGATACCACTCATGGGCAAAAAATGAAACCACAAGTAATAATAGTCCACAGAAGTATAACTCAATCGAATATTACACGAAAAACCGCAAATTAAATAACTTTCATTTTCAAACAAAATAAATAGCGAAATAAATGCAGTATCAGTATAACACTCTGTTTGACAACGTACCTTAGCCTCAGCAGAAGAGTGGCAACGATGCACACGCATAGCGCGATAGACAGCACGGCGCCGCCATCTTCGATTGTTGTTTTACGGTTTGCGACGTAATTAAAAAAAAATCACTTACTTTCATGTTTTTACTGCGCTTTTTTATTTCGTCACGATTTAACTGAACTGAAAATAAACCCAATCATGGCGCACTATCCTATACATTAAAATCATGTATGTATACTCTGCAGCACTGTAAAAATGCTGTTATCGCGGCATTTTGTTAAAACACACACACACACAGAAAAGTAAAGTACCTAGTGTCAATTTCACCATAACAAATAAATACTGAATAAATTAAACTACCTAATAACCACAGTTTACAATAATTACTGCACAATGCGCGAGCGCGAGCCGAGTATCAAAATCTCTGCAATAAGCACATGCGCAGTGGCCCGGAAGTCTAGCGGTGAACTGACGTGACGAGTGCGAGTGAGTGACAAAACATGACTTCCCAGTTGGCAAAAAAACATAAGTCATAAATAGTGCAATTGGTGCAATTGTTAGTATTCAATACTTATTTACAATTACGTACCTAAGGAAAGGAACTATGATAATCATCAATGCACTAAAATAAGAGTATGTTTGCGTTATTAGAGTTTTTATTATTATTGTTATTAACAATTAACAAATTATTTTAAGGAAAGGTCTATGTACCTATTATAATGAATGTTTATTCTTTTTGTTTTTACGATTTAATTTATGAATTTTAACAGGAGCAATTCGACTCGTCCAGTCTAGGCCTAACACGTAAAAACAATTCATAAGATTTCACTGTCTACTTCTTTATTTATTTTATCTCTAATTACACATAATCATTTTTAATAAGAACGCTTTTAAGTACAGTTATGATAATTTTAAAAACACTATGTACTGAGTGATTAAAGCTAAACATTATAAACATAATCTCGAATCATTTTCTCTTTCAACTTATTTATTAACCGATTATTATTCCCTTTACAAAACAGTGGTAACTAACTGATTATAACATGCTATCTTACATACAACTTTAGAAAACAAGTTTGTCGGGTTATTGTTTTTTTCTCAAAAATATGATTTTGTACTTAGCATCCTTTTACGGTAGGGCGGCAGGTGTGTCCACCCTGCACGCGCCCCGCTCAGGGGAATTCCCGCGCTCGGCAAATAACGCACTACGTGGCAACGTCGCTTTTCTCCAACTAAGTACCTAAATAATGTTAATTCAAGTTCATTGACTCATTGACCTAGTGTAGCAAATCTACAGAGTGTGTCTCTACGAATTTGCTCAAAATTAAAACTCTGGTTTTTGACCTAATTACTGGACCGATTTCTTTCATTTTTTGTATACTGTTAGAAAGGACGATAACAAGTATGAGGTTTAATTTATTGCACATAAGTGGTATCCATACTGTATAAATATATAAAAGACATAAAAGCAAATCAAAGAATATGTAACTGCGTGCATCTTTACCGATAGAGACAAGGTTCTCGAACTATAGGTGAATCATTATGGAAAAAGAAATACTTGAGGTAATCTTTATGATTTAAAATAGATGACATAGATATTCAGTTGTATTAATTACTTTAAAAAGTGTCAAAATCATAACATATTAAATAATATCACAAAAAATATATTTATGTCAGCTTTGTAGTCAAATATTTTATTTTGTGCTTTTTATTTGTTTGGATTTATGTGCGAAATTATTTTCTTTGATCGGCACGAGTCACAGTAGGCGAGCAGAAAAATTGTGAATTCAAAGAAATGCAGGGAAAAGTTCCAAAACAAACACACACCCATAGCAACAATAATAAACGACAAAGAATTCAAATTGTCAAACAAATAAAATGTTGTCATAAAAAGAACAAAAAAAGTTGATTTAAGTAATAAGTGTCTAAATACAATATTTACAAAATATTTCAAAATCCATCCAGCAAGAAAATATTTTTTTAACCACTGCAAAATAGTTATGCAAATAGTTATGGAAAATATGCATTATAAATAAAAATTATGCACTTATTAAGACATAATTTTTATCGATATCAAGAAATAAAGTAAAATGTTATATACCTATTAATTAAATGCACTGAAATTCGTTTTATTATGTTAAGGCAGATAAGAACAAACTGTGGAGATGAATGCTATATTTTTGTGGGAAAAATTATATATTGGCAATACAGTAATCCAGTAACACTACAAATAATATCCGGGGTGGTGTAAAGTTTTCTGTTACTGAATTATAAGAGCGGCAACATAGCATCTAATAATATAATGCACTAGCTGGCAACGTCTGTTGTCGCCTGATACCTACGGATAGTACTTGCAATGAAATATCAAATGATTTTGTAAAGAGCTCCATCTTAAGTTTTTTTACGCATTATTTTGACTAAATTTAAATAACTTGTAAATCTAATACAACTAACGCCATCTCTCTATCTTAAAAACAACTATTTTTCAAGTCACAAAATTTTGTTAGACATGGTTAGTCTATAGTTATTTACTAGTCTCTGCTATGAGTAAATTTTCAAATCATCTAAGTCTGTGAGTCTCGCGCGAGCCGTCACTGCGAACGGACACGTTGAAGACAATTATTTTTGTTTTTTGATTTTGCAAGTTACCCACAATAAGTACACAATAATTGGTTAATGGATAATAACCATATAACTGAAGAATGTGATTCGAGTGGAAATGATTCCTGTATTATAAAGGAATGCGAGAGAGAATTACACGATATGGAGCAAAGAACAAACGGTGTAAAAAAAATCGTGCCAACAAAAAGGAAAGAGCCAGACCAAGAGAGCAGCGAAGACAATGAAGAATTTACGAAAGTGATAAGGAGAAAAAAGAAAATAACGAATCAATATACCAAATGTGTTATTCTGAGTCGTACTGGAAGATCTAGTGAAATGAGTGTACAAGATGTTATTAACGATTCAACGGAAGTAAGTGTTACCTCTACAGATATTCTACCGAAACAAATGGCATTTGCAAAGCTATTGAAATTAGAAAACATAACAAATATTATTAGAATTCGTTACAGAGGTCCGTATAAAGTTTTAGTTTTATTTGAAAATAAAGAACACGCAGAAAAGTTGCTAAAATGTCAGAAATTGAAGACCAAGGATTTAAAATCCAGTTAACTTATGAAACCACTTTATTCTATGGTGTTGTAAAGGGTGTAGAATTAGAAATGTCATATGAAGAGATAAAGAAAATTTTTGAAAGTGATTTCCAAATTGTATCAGTTAAACGTCTTAAGCGTATGGGCTTGGATGGGAAATGGATAGACTGTGAAACCATCAGACTTTGCTTTGAGAGCAGTTCTTTGCCACCATACGAAACAGCTTTTGGGTGTCGTTTCGTTGTCGAACTATATGTTTTTCCAGTAACTCAGTGTTCTGGTTGCTGGAAATTTGGTCATGTAGTAAAGTTTTGCCCCAGCAGGAAAAAATTGTGCCCCAAGTGTGGATGTGAACACGATAATTGTGATTAAACTCAATTTAGATTTCTAAGCTGCAAGGGCCCTCACATGGCTCTGGATAAAACCTGTCCCATGTTCTTAAAAGAAAAAGCAATTCGATCATTGATGAGCAAAGAAAACCTTACGTATCGAAAGGCCCTTCAGAACTATTTGGAGAAAAATAGACCAATAGAAAAGTCCCTGTTGCAACCTTCGACACAACATACTCAGAGAGAAGATGTTCCTAAAATACCGATCAATAATAAAAGGTCATACAGAGATATTGTTGTGAATGACACAGTACATCAAAAGTCAACTAACGCGGGAGAGAAAATCAAACAAAATACAACTAATGGAAAGAAAAAGGAAAGAGAGATCCCTAAGAAAAAAGAAGCTGTGTCAGAGTATGATGTGCAAAAATGTACGTCTTCCACAGAAGAGGACATTAGCAATGGCTATAAGAAAGCAGAAAGAAGAAATGTGTTTCAGTTAAAGACATTTTAATGAAGTTAAAGAATATAGTGTTTACTGAAGGTAAAATTGAAGAAAAAATCGTATCTATTTGTAAGGTAATTTTGGATGATTTTAAAGTATTTATTGTAAAATTTTTAGCTGATAGTGAATTCTTGTGTAACTTTTTCACCTAATGGATAAAAGTTCCAAAACTATAAACATTCTCCAATGGAATGCGCAAAGTCGTACACCTAAGTTAGTAGCATTTAGTGATTTATTGAACCAGGAAAATATACATATAGGTATAATAAGTGAAACTTGGTTAGGTGGCGAAGATATTGTAAAAATTAGAGAATATAATATTTTTAGACAGGATAGGCCTGACTCCTACGGTGGTGTAGCTTTTATATGTCATAAAACGATTAAAGCCCAAGCTAGTGATTTAATTGTCAAAAATTCAGATATACAAGTCATGCATATTAATCTCTTAAACTGCCACGAATTAGAAAACGTAATCTTAATTTACTGTCCGTCATCTGTACACACTCAAATTTCTGATTGGGAAGAAATTTTTTCAGCTTTCTCTAGGAGGACATTGGTCGTTGGTGACTTTAATGGCCACCATGCTAGTTGGTCTACTAGAACAGACACTAGAGGTAGACAATTGCTGGATGCCTCGCTAGAATACGGGTTTTTCACGCTTAATGATAGTTCTCATACACGCATAAAACTAGTTAATGGTGTGTTACAAAAGTCTTCACCAGATATTTCATTTGTTTCAAATGATATTGCTGTGAAATTTGATTGGAGAGTTCTTAATGAAAATATAGGAAGTGATCACTTAATAATAAAATTTAAATTTAATTACCAAACAAATAACAATATTTTATTTGAAAAGTTAAATTTTAAAAATGCTGACTGGTTTAAATATAAGGAATATCTTTTAGAGATATTTTCAAATTGGGAAGATAATGTTTTCACAAATTCACAAATGTCCAAGATATGTATGATTTCTTTATCGGGAAAATAAAATTAGCTGCTGAAAATAGTATACCTAAAATTAAAATATGTACGGACCCTACCAGGAAATTTATTTCTAGCGAATATTGGAGTCCTTTTCTGTCGAGGTTGGTGGCTGAACGAAGACTAAATCTACGAAATTTTCGTAGAAACCCAACTCCACAAAATCTCGATAAATTGAATCAAAAGGTAGAAGAGAGTTGCGTTAAAATTCGTAAAGCAAAAACAAATAACTGGCATAAATTCTGTTCTTCTATTGAAGAGGAAACTTCTCCCACGGAAATGTGGAATCGTATGAAGTGGATAAAGGGTTGCAAACAGAGTAGAGCTTATCCCCCTAAAGATACATTGAATAACCTTTTACGTGCTTTAGCTCCAGACTCTTTACGGAATAGAACTCCAATATTCACGTCCTCAATGGCGAGATATTCAAATTGGTCCTATTCCAAAAAATAATAGTGAACTCAGCACTAATACTAAACTAAGACCAATATCATTGATTTCTTGTCTTTGTAAATTATTTCATTTAATGTTATGTAAAAGAATTGAATGGTTTATAGAAAAAGAGAAGGTTTTATCTACATCTACGGTTGGATTCAGAAAGGCTCAGTCCTGTATTGATTTACTCGTTCGTTTAATAACAACTATCCAGATTGGATATTCTCAAAATATTCCCACTTTAGTTTGTTTCTTGGATATTGAAAATGCCTATAACAATATATCAGTCCAAAAAACTGTTGAAATATTAGACGAATTGCAAGTGGGCACTAAGATATGTAAATATCTTTGGGCATTTTTGAGTGATAGGTGTCTACATATTAAGCAAGAAAGCGTGAATGTTTCACTATGTAGATGGTCACATCAAGGACTGGCTCAGGGTGATCCGATTTCTCCTTTACTCTTTAATATTACAACATATAAAATATGCCAACTAATTGAAAATGTATATATCAGCCAGTATGCAGATGACTTTGTCTTGTACACCAATAACAGTAATTTAAATATTTGTGAAATAAATATGCAAGGGGCTTTAAATTGTCTCATAAGTATGTTAGGGGAATTAGGTCTTACTCTATCTCGCACTAAATCACGATGTATCACCTTTAGTAGAGGCCGTAGAAAAGTTTTACCATCCTTAAACATTGAAGGTCAAACCCTAAATTCAACAGAATCCGTACGTTATTTGGGTATGTGGCTAGATGCAAAATTGTTGTGGTCTAAGCATATAAATGAGATGACTGAGAAATGTTCAAGGTACTTAAGTCTTCTAAAAATACTTAGTGGCTCTGCTTGGGGTGTACACCCTAAACACATTCGCCGTCTTTATATCTCTTTAATAAGAAGTCGGTTTGACTTCGGATGTTTTCTATACAATAATTGTGCAGACACACATCTCTCCAAACTAGACAAAGTCCAAAATCAAGCTTTGAGGATCATAGGAAGCTTTATTAAAACTACCCCTATTCATGTAATGGAAAGCGAGTTAAGCATCCCTCCATTGAAAATAAGAAGAATATATCGTGCATTTAAGTACTGTGCTTAAGCTTTATCTTGGTCGAACAATAAAAATATTAGGCTACTTTTGGAACTTAACTCGCTTTGCCAAAACAATTATTGGAACAGGAAGAAAAAACCACTTCTAGTTTTTGTTTTTGATGACGTTAGAAATAAGCAAATTAGTTCTAGTCCTATTCACCCTATGTTTGGTTTGGATATTTGGGTCTCTTCTGTTGACATGAATTCAGTTTCTTGTCCATCTTTACAATCAACTGGCAACCGTAGCAAAGAAAGTTTTGAAAACAATACGTTAAAATTAGAAGTAATACGGGAAATTGATATTAAATACTCTTATTGGCATCAATTATATACTGATGGTTCCAAAAACGAAGATGGACAAGGGGCTGCTTTTTATGACCCTGCTTTAGGTACTTTCAAGTTATAGTCAATAAAGTCAATAATTGTTTATCAGTCATGTCGCTGGAACTTGTTGCAATCTCAGAAGCTCTGCACATGCCTGCAACCAGGAATGGAACAAAATTGTTATACTTTCTAATAGTAAGAGTGCTATTCAGCATTTGGCTCGATGTACCTCTGGCTTCAGAGGAACATCGATAGCCTACAAAATTATTCAAAATATTTATAATTTGTTAAAAAATAACAAAGATGTGAGATTGCAATGGGTCCCAGCACATATTGGTTTGAGAGGAAATGAGGAGGCTGACAGATTGGCAAAAAAAGCGTGTAAGGAGGGTGCAGATTTCGAATTTTTACCATGCTATTTCCATTATCTACCAGAATTCAAACGTATGACCTACAACATCTGGAAAGAACATTTTGATAAAAGATCTGTGGAGAAAGGAATTTGGCACAAAACAATTCAATGTCAGCCTCTTCATTTTCCCTGGTTTGGCCACGGTAGAATTGTAAGGAGGTACCTAAAGGTTATATTAAGATTGCGCTCTGGCCACTATCCCACAAACAAGTTCGCTTACTTAATGAAAAAACATAACTCCCCAAATTGTGATTCTTGTAATAAAGTAGAAGATGTGCAGCACTTGTTGGTTGAGTGTACCAGAAATGTCACAGAGAGAAGTTCTCTATTGGGCGCGATGAACATGACACTACTGAGCGTTGGCATATTTCAATCTCTTCTGTCAGAACCAAATTCGGGCGCTGCGAGGCTAGTGTGTGACATGGTCATCGCGTCACATAGACAATAAATGAATTTGTGTATTAATAAAATGTATTAATTTAAGAAATTTAATGGGGTTGACATATCCGGATGGATAAAAATCCCTTAATAAATAAAGATAAAAAAAAAAATCTTAAGTCTGTAAATGTCTTAGATCATTACAAATGAACCTTTTTAGAAATCTATACGAATTGATGCTTGCGTACATTTTATAATAAATCTATATAAGAAGAAAAATTTATCTGCAAGTGGTTTTTTTTTAAATATATATTTACATAAACTTTTTAGGAACGTAAGTAACATGTGTTTTAATATTAAACATAACATTCTGGTATTGTTTGGTTTGTAATTATGATTGATAATTTTCTTCATATTTTCTTAACGCTTTTCAAAAGGGTTTAAGCATAAGATTTCAAACTAGAAAATCATGAAACCCTGATGGCTGGTTTACACGCCTTAAGTAGGTAGTTAAGATGATCACTAAATTTTTAGTTAAAAATTACGTGTAAAATTACAGTCCGTTAATGTACCACGTGTCACTTAACTGGCTGTTTACACGTAATATTTAACTTAAAAAAATATCTAAAATTTAGTTACCAACTGAACTATTTCACGCATGTAATCTAGCCATGACTGTGCATATTCTAGCATCTATATTATCTATTTGCCTGAGAAGCTGCCGCGGTGCTAATGAGTCTTGTTTCTTGACAAAGTTGTTCTGCAAATTAGGTAATTTCAAACAATTGTTACAACTGTCGAAAACATACTTCGTTAAAAAGCAATTATTTTGGTCAATAGAGTTTAGTGAAGTTATTTTAAAACAAAAGATAAAAAGATAAGCCAGTTGTTTTATGACCTTGTTTACGTTCGATGAATAGGATTGGCAGGGTCTGTAGCGCAACTCACGAAACTTTGGTTAGTAAATACATGCTTTAAAATATAATGTAAATTATTGATTTAGAAAACCGAACCTCACTTGTGAAAATAACTTATATTACTAAAGTCCTTATAATATAGTTATTTTCCAACCTTAACTGATGGAATTAGTAAATTACTGATATGGTAATGGTAATTTAATGGACAGTTCAAATAAGGTAGAATTCTTTTATTGTTTAAATCCATCACTTTATTACAGAAAGCTGTGCGCCGTTGGGTTCATTGTGAATATCGTTCGTTTCATCACAACGGGTTTTCAGGAATCTACAATTACCACACTTAACCTTATTATAAGGACATTTATTGACTCACATTCGGCAGTACAGACAAACTCCAACTATCTGGGCTCTGTGCACGAGACGCTCCGCGGCAAGTTGGCTGTCATCCGGCTCCGTCTTTGCAAGCGTTGTTCGAAAGTTGTCATGCAGAACTAGAGACACTATAAACTCACACAACACAACACAACACAACTAACATTATAAACTATGAAAGGGTTAAATGGGGCTGCTTAACAACCAGGTTAAAAGAAATCCACTCGCCGTGTCAGTAGCACTGACGCATAAGATCATATTACAAAACACTGGCTTTGTCTATCACTCATTGCGAACACTCGTCATTCTAAAACCGCCAACAAGCAAATCACACACAACTGAACTCTACGAGATGATACAAGCGACTGACTGACTGAACTATTATAAAAACAAAAATATTCATTTCTAAAACAATTTGGCTTTTCGGCAAGTACTGACAAGCCGCCGCCCTATGCTCCAACACACAACACTTACGGCGGCGAACATCACAGGCGCCCGGACGGCTAGCGACGCTTGCACGTGCATTGCGCTCAGCTTATGTGTGGTAAGAATGACGACTCACCAAGAGCGGGATGATGTTGTATGTAAGCTAATTCATGGATTTATATAAAGGAATGCCGTGTCTTGGGGTTTGTTGGACGAATTATACAAAGACACGCACCGTAGAACAATTTTGGGACTTATTATTAGAGATACATGTTATAATGGCAAGATTTGTTATTATTATTAAGTTGATTTGAATATATTTAAAATATAGGTATATATCTCTTAGTGTATAAACTCATATTATATCTATTCATATAAATATATGTTACATACATAAATAGCCATCAATAATATAATAATATACTTCAACGATAAATAATGTAATGGACAAAAGCAATGCCAACTGTCTACTAATGATATTAGTAAATAGGAACTAATCCATCATATTGCAGTTCAACGGACAAACAGCCTCACGTAAATCCATTTATTATTAGTAGATAATTGCACGGCGCGTACTCGCAAAACCGGTTGGGCGGGGGCTTCGCTGGCGGCCGGTAGCCGCGCGCAAGTCGATTTTCGATGCTCACATATTATGCTCTACGTCTCTTGACCATTCGCTGGAGCCCTAACTGCTTACGAACTTTTATTCCGCAATTAAAACTTATAGTTTTTATTAGCTTAAATCGTATGTACTTTTTCTCTTCGTCTTTCTGTCTTGAACTATTGCTTTTTCTTTATTCACTATTGTGCAGTGCTATTAAATAACTAATGCAATATAAACCGTAATTAAATTGAGAGTACTAGTTGAAATAGGTTATTATTAAAATGTCTCAAGAGTGCATAAAACCACAAATACATAACAAATACCGTACAGAAGCGACACTCTCCACTCCCCTAGAATCAATTACCTCTCCCCACCCCCGGGTCACCCTGAGTTTGTAGGCTAGGCGTAGGCTCTGACATGCAGCCAACTATGGCGCGTGACACACGGTGCGACTCGTTGCATTCAAACTGAAGCATTGATATGTGTGAATCGATAGAGCTTTTGAAAATTATCTTGTGATTCGGTGATTTCTAATAAAACTAATATTTTACAAAAAATCTGTGTTTCCCCATTAATAATAATCTAGCAAATTACTTAGCAAATTACTTTTTGATGATCATGTTAACAATATAATAAACAAAGCTTCTAAAGCGCTAGGTTTCATTTTGCGTTTGTCTAATAACTTCAACTCAATTAAAACGGTAAAGATATTATATTGCGCGTTTGTGCGCTGTCACTTGGAGTACGCTTCACAAATATGGAACCCGTTGTATAATGTTTATATTAAGCGGATCGAACAAATTCAAAAACGGTTTTTAAGGTATCTCCAATTTAGAGTTAAATCTTATGTACCTAACTATAATAGGCGTTGCCAAAAGTTTCACATACTACCTTTACAGGAGAGAAGGCGTATAGCAGACCTTGCCTTTTTGCTTAATATAGCTAACGGCTCGGTTGATTGCCCTGAGTTATTAGAACGTGTATATTTATATGTTCCTGGCAAATCTCTGAGAAATCCAAATATCCTCCACGTACCTTTTGCTTCGACAAATTACAGGCAAAATTCTTACTTATTAAGAGCAAGCAGGTGTTTCAATAAACTGTGCAGAAGTCATGATATAGATCTTTATAATACTTCTGTTGGGCAGCTTAAGCGGTTATTTACTAATCGCTTCTTTATGTAAAAACTTTATGAAAAAATAATATGTATGTGGTAGTGTTATTTTTTTTTTTTTTTTTGTCTATTTGTATTTGTTTTAATGTACATGATATTGGCTAATCTTCTACATTTTGTATGCAATAGGTAATGTGATCACCTTTGTTTTGATTTTTACTATTTACTTGTCTGTGGAAATTTGTAATTGGCCTTCTGTATCTATCTTTCTGTAAAAAAAAAAAAAAAAAAAAAATAGTAGCTGTAAATTTCCCCAATATTGTTAAATAAATAAATAAATAAATCTTTTACTTTAGTAATCTACTTTAACACTTTTATCAGTAACTTAACGTAATAATAATTACTTTCCTTAATTTCTTCATTTTTCTTATTTTGCGTTTTATATAAATTAACGAGTTTTCTTATTATTATTTTGTAATATAAAAAGCTATGTTCACGCGTTTATTTAAATTTGTATGGGAATGGCGCTGCAATCCTTATAGTCCTTCCATTCCTACTCTGTGTTCCTTTCCCTTTCCTACAAGCAGCACTACTAATAGGTGCGAAAGGGATGGATGGCGTGATAATCGCAAATGCAGCGATGCCGAGCTGCGCATACGCTGCGGAGACGACGTGAACTGTCATATATACTTCGATGTTCGAATAAGAAACCGCACGCTACGCACCGCTTTCTGTTTAAATAACCTTTTCTATCAAATTGAACTTTATGTGATTTAACTATATGTTGTAAAGTGTACCTAACAGTGTTCGATAGACAAAGTGCACATAGTTTAGTAACTAAGTAAGACTTCCTGAAGGAGTTGCCGCCGCCCGCTGGATGCCACGCTGACATCCAGATACGTGTATTACGAGTGACACCAGGTTAGTGCTGCTTTTCTTAAGTGCCTATCCTTCCATCCGCATTTATCCAAACTCCAGCGACCCCGCACGCCATTCTTACTAAATACGCGCATCCCCAAGTAAAAAAGGCAAAATCAGCATTAAAAAAGTTACTTGGAAAGCGAACGAACGTAAATGTCAGATTCATTCGTTTATTTAGTTTATAATGTAATATCGTATTTAAATGTTTAACAAAGAGGGACAAACAAAATTGTTAATTTCATTTTATCTTTATTCCATTTATAGCAAGCAACAAGTTTTTAAATGTTTTGGCCACATTTAGCGGGTATTCAAATCAAATCAAATCATGTTATTGATTCGTACTATATTAAAAATATATGTATTAAGCCGTTGGCTCTATAACATGACAGATGTTAATAATCGATTCTAGAGCCTAATTAGAGTACCCAAGTGGTGTTACATGGAGTCCTATAACGCATAATTGTCGAGATATTCAGAAGATGGTTTTGTGGCATGCGTAAGAGCATTTTTATGGGTGCCTAAAAGATGTACAAGAATCAAAAAAAATTATTTGTTAAGTTATTATAAGTAAAAAATTACATTACTATACGTGTGACTTTTCGATAAACTTAAGTTTTAGATCATTTAGAATATTCCACTGTGCATCGACACTCGAGCGGCGGTGCACGGAGCAGCGAGCGCGGGGACCTCGCTTCACCTCCGCGAGAAGGAACAGTTGCAATCTTTTGTCTCCTTCTAACGACTGCCGGCCAGCGCTTGCGACTGCACTCTTCAGTCTTCACCTCCGCGAGAAGAAACGGCTGTAAGTTTATTTCTTTCTTTCGACGGGTTAGTGCAGACATTGAGCACGCTGCGCGTGTGACGCCACTGTCGATGCTACGAGCCTCTGATAGCTACAACACCATAACGTGCAAACTACGAGCAACGAAACGTAGCGCGTAGACCTACAGACATTAGTTAAATCGGTATTTGTAAATACCAATAGTCAGTAATTTGGCTCTACTAAATAGTAGCAATATAGCCATTCTGAGCACACAAACCAATTTGTAGAGCTGAGTGATAAAAAAGTTGAGAAGCGACAAATTACATAAGACAAGTGATTACACAAAATGCCCACTCAACATTCACTCACTCGCCACCTCAAACCCGCTAACAGAAACAAGAGTCGAATCCTCCATCTTTGTTGCAAGTAGGTAAGTGATAACTCGCCACCACAAACCCACACGGGTACTTACCTCCACACCAAACAGGCTGTCGTACTAACCTAACCTAATGAGCAACATTCCAGTAAATAAAGGAGAAACAAAAGACGGCCTCTACAACGCTTTCCAGAACATTTGCAATTAAATAGAAAACAAAACAGACAAAACACAAGTAAAAACACTTATAAACCTTACAAAAACTACAATTTATCGAAGGACCAGAACAGCCAATCTACGTTACCGAACCCCTTACCTTTATACATAAAAAAGGGCGTATGTCATGGCGAGCGACCTAGCTCGTAAGTACTAGAGGTGCGCAAATCATGTCCCGGACCGGATCGAACATGGAACGGTTCTTTTTACTGTCGGAACTAGGTCCAGGAAACATGTCCACGGAACTATATATCCATGGAGTTAAATTTTACTTCATGTCCATGTTCTTTCATAGTTCATACGATTGGATGGAACTAAGAAGAATGCTTTATTATTACATTTCTTTCGAGCTCATCGGTTGTATCGAATATACCTAGTAGAAAAACAGACATTCTTAACACTCGTATTTGTAATTTTTTAATTTGTTTGACTTTTTTTAATAACCTACAAATAAGTTTATGAAAATTGTAAATAAGGAAAGTAAAGTACATAGCCACAGTTCTTTTCGCTTACACTATTTATGCAAACTATTTATACTACTAACTAAGTTAGTTTATCTTTTAACTGAAATAACATACGATATATAAAACACAAACTGACAAGAAGAACTAACAAACTAATATTAAAAAAAGGAAATGCATAAATTATTATGCAGTACTAATATTGGGAACAAACTGTGCAAGCAATGAGCTTTTTTTTAAATAATTGCGTCGCGTAAACAAACATCGCTTAAAAAGTTAAAGTTAAAAAGTTATTTCGCCATAAAAATCTTAAAATTTTTCAATCATTTATCAACCTTAATACCGCAGCACGAGGTTTATTGTTTCATATCACGTAGTTCTTACATATATATACCTTTCTTGTATACACCTGCTAAACATGATCGCGCGCGCTCGCTTTAGCATTCACTCGGTCCTACTCGGTTTTTCGTTCCATGTGCAACGACTGGACAAGGAATGAAAGAACTATGAACCTATTTATATTGATGTATCGGACCGGAACGATATCGTTCCATTGTCGGACATAGTTCTTGGAACTTTTACGGTCCGGAACTACACATGTCTAGTAAGTACCTCTGTAGATATTGCTGGACCTCGCAGGGAACCGTCTGCCTACGTAAACGGAGGGGTCGCCGGCGATACGCATACACGAAGACAGCGATTTGAACCTAATAGGTAAATGACTCACTTATTCACTCAACATCAATCGCACACGACACTGTATTACTTAAACAGTTAATAAACAGTTAGAGATACAAGACATACCCTTAATTTTCACTACCTTAAAATTTACTTTACAGTAGTTTTTGAGTAAATTCCTTTTATCCACCAATTAGTGAGACAGTCTACACTACCTACTTACATTCGCGAATTCTAACGGAGATAACTTAGTTGAAGTTGACAATGTAGACATTTCGTATAGATGTAGATTTCATGAGCTCTGGTCCTGACACCCTCAGAAACGCCACGATTTTTAACGCCAAATTATGATTCAAAGAAAACCATTTCTATTATATAGGTCAATAGTAGAAATATTAACGAGAATTGGAAAAGGTTCGTGACTTCTATATCTGACTTGAAAATACCTGTCGGTGTCATTGTGCTAACGGAATGTTGGACAAACAAGGACCACTGTTCACCGTCACTAACTGACTATAAATCATTTTACACAAAAAACAAACATAATCAAAATGACGGGGTTGTAGTTTACGTAAAGAGAGATATTCCTTCCACATGTATCGAACCTATATTTCCTGAATTGTCTAATGTTAACTTTATCACGTGACTATACTTTGATTTGCTCGTATAGGTCACCATCCCTGAGAAATACTCATAATTTAATTAATTCTTTCGATTTATTTGTTGTATTAACACATAAAAACAAAAAATATTATCCTATAATATATAATATACAATCCAACAAAACCACTAAGTAAAAGCAGGAATTACCGAGGTGTTTTCAAGTAAGTATATATAATTAAATGATCCAAGTATTACCATACGATGTATTTTTCTCACCATCAGTCATAACTTTTTACTTTCAAAATGTAAATAATTAAATTCCGAGAGATACAATTTTATTAATTTAAACAATATATTTTAACAATAAAGTTTAAAATTAAGTTTAAATTACGAAGCTTTCATCTTATAAAACTTCAAGGTATGTTTTCATATGGTATTAAATTTACTGTTCCCGTTTATAGTTACTCTTTTTGGCTTCAAAAAGCATTATAAAAACAGAGTTCTCTTGTGAATTCGTGCCGCGAAAATTGCCATTTATGATGGTTTCTTCAAAACTTGACCAATAATGCAATAGTTTTGCTTGTGGTCATATCAGTTCACAAAATAATCCAACAAAACCACTAATACTGATTGATGCTATTACTGAGTATACGGCGGTAAAACTGGAAAAGGTTGCTTTACAGTTTCAAATACATACTTTACTTCTTGTTGGTATGTAGTTCATGATATGACTTACGCTAATATTTATTCCAATCCACCAAACCATTTCAGGGCCGCTATTAGGTAACGCGATAAATCCTTTCAGACAGCCACGCCGGAGCCAAACGTCTAATAAACTGATAAAAAAGGTCAAATTTTTAAGCAATTTCAAAATTATTTTTGCGAAAAAAAAAACACCTTTAATTAATTTCGATACTTACAGTAATTAAGTCTCTGAAAATTTTCGCTGTAGAAATAGTTTAATTGATTCAATTCTAATAACAACTTGGAGGAAATCAATACTTTGTAAATTTAGAGGCATTTTATTGTATTGGTGTTTTGAAAGCAAAAGTTATTAGATAATTAGGAATTTAAGGTTCGATTGCAAGTAGTAGCCAGCCGGTTTTATTAATAACCTATGAGTAAATTTTCAAATCATCTTAAGTCTGTGAATGACTTAGATCATTACAAATGAACCATTTTAGAAATCTATACGAATTGATGCTTGCATACATTTTATAATAAATCAATAAAAGAAGAAAAATGTATCTGCAAGTGGTTTTTTTTTTAAATATATATTTACTAAAACTTTTTAGTGACTTTAGTAACATGTGTTTTGATATTAAACATAACATTCTGGTATTGTTTGATTTGTAATTATGATTGATAATTTTCATCATATTTTCTTAACGCTTTTCAAAAGGGTTTAAGCATAAGATTTCAAACTAGAAAATCAGTTCTGTTACTACCCTTTAAGAAACTGTTATATTTCCTGATGGCTGGTTGACACGCCTTAAGTAGGTAGTTAAGATGATCACGAAATTTTTAGTTAAAAATTACGTGTAAAATTACAGTCCGTTAATGTACCACGTGTCACTTAACTGGCTGTTTACACGTAATATTTAACTTAAAAAAATATCTAAAATTTAGTTACCAACTGAACTATTTCTCGCATGCAATCTAGCCATGACTGTGCCTATTCTAGCATCTATCTTATCTATTTGTCTGAGAAGCTGCCGCGGTGCTAATGGGTCTTGTTTCTTGACAAAGTTATTCTGCAAATAAAGTAATTTCAAACAATTGTTACAACTGTCAAAAGCATACTTCGTTAAAAAGCAATTATTTTGGTCAATAGAGTTTAGTGAAGTTATTTTAAAACAAAAGATAAAAAGATAAGCCAGCTGATTTATGACCTTGTTTACGTTCGATGAATAGGATTGGCAGGGTCTGTAGCGCAACTCGCGAAACTGTGGTTAGTAAATGCATGCTTTAAAATATTATATGACTTATTAATATTGTAAATAGGTTCGGTTTTCAATTGTGAAAATAGCTTATATTACAACAGTCCTTATTATATATTTTCCAACCTAAAGTAATGAAATTAGAAAATTACCAATGTGGAATCAGAAAATTACCAATGTGGTAATGGTAATAGAATGGGCAGTTCAATCAAGGTAGAGTTCTTTCATTGTGTAAATCCATCACTTTGCTAAAGAACGTTGAACCCAGAAACATAATCGCTTTCATATAAGAAAAAATCATATTTAGCGTTTCCTTGGTCGTCTTCGTCAAGAATTCACGTCTCGCTTTGTGACTGAACTTTATTATCCAATTAAAGTTAACTTTACACAGTTTACTGTATATTGTAAAGGCAAGCAAAATGCGTGCTTTCAAATACAATACGAACGATACGAAATGAAGCGCTATGTGTGCGTGAGGGGCGGCGCGTCGCTAACAAAATCGAAGCGAGCAACTTACGACTTAACGCTGATTCATAATGGAACATTTTCGACTGAGCAACCCAGTCTCGGTCTGCGTGCGTTCTCGAGCGCACGTCGATCGCAGACGCCTTCCCGCTCTTTTAGCCCCCGCGCTAATTGAGCACCCAAATTTCATAGTTGTTTACCGTATTAAGTTTCTAACGCCGTTTTCACGGCGGACAGTGGCTCGTTAACCGTACTTCTAATAAGTTTCTAACGCCGTTTTCACGGCGAATAGTGGCTTGTTAACCGTACTTCGTGGAACGTGAGCTTCGTCGACGGGAATTCGTTGTTCCAGGACTTCAAGTGCCGTGTTCGAGTAAGTTATCCGCGTCGTTCTCAACCGCCCTACTGCGTGTAGGGTGGTTTTAGGAAGTTAGTCATCGTCGATAGGTTCATATTATATATATTTATATATTGTCGTCCCTCCCCAACCCCTCCGCAATGGCTTCCCTAAGCCCTGAGGAGCTCCTGAATAAGCTGATCGCTGATTACGACGCCCAAGGCACTTACTGCGCCCCTCATATGATTCGCACACTGCAATCATTTCTCCCTCTAATCATGCCACTAATCACACCGGCCCCTCAGGCCACCCCAGTTCCCCAGACCCCTCAGGTCTTAGGCCCTCCCGCGTCCCCTTCCTCCAGTGACATGGAGTGCGAAGTAGACGCCCCTCTGCGCCGCAAGCGCGCACCCGCGACTGAGTCTTCCTCGGACGCCACCCCAACTGGCCCTGAGCCTCCCTCTTTCACCCTTGTTAAGAAGCGCTCTAAGAAGCGCTCGAAACAAGACCCGGCGCCCTCCACGCCCGTCCCTACACCCCCTGCGGCGTCCTCAACGCCAGCTGCCCCGGTGTCTTCAACACCCGCTCCGGCCCCAACTTCTGTCAAGGCCAAGGTCCCACCACCCGTTTTCCTTCGGGAAAAGGGTAAATGGACTGAGGTCTCGACACTGTGCAATGAGCACAAGATCCTTTACACCCGAGCGGTAAACTCGGGTGAATCTATTAAAATCACTGTCTCGTCGATAGACGATTTCCGAGCTTTGACTAAGCTCCTCACCGATAAGCAATATGCTTATCACACTTATGCTCTGTCAGAAGAGCGTAAGATCAGAGCGGTACTCAGGGGAATCCCGTTCGAATTATCGAACGAGGCCATCCTGGAGGATCTGCAGTCCCAAGGCTTCCCAGCACTCGCGGTGCATAAAATGCACAGCAAGTACGGGAGGCAACACCCTCTCGCTTTGGTGATTCTCGCCAACGTCCCCAAGTCCAGAGAGATCCTGAAAGGGGTTAGCTCTATTTGCGGCCTCTCTGGGATCTCAATCGAGGCGCCTCATCGCCGCGGTCATCCCGGTCAGTGCCATCGGTGCCAGTTGTACGGGCACGCGGCAGCCAACTGCCGCGCACCGCCTAGGTGCGTCAAGTGCCTGGTCCCGCACTTCACTAAGGAGTGCAATCGCACTCCTGAAACTCCCTCTCCTCCCGATTGCGTGCTTTGTGGCCAGTCCGGCCACACCGCAAACTACAGGGGCTGCCCTCGTGCACCCCGTTGTATGCGCTCCAATTTCAAAAGGGCGGCTCCCAAACAGGCCCCGCGCCTTTCTCAAGAAAACTTTCCGCCGCTGCGTAGCCGGGTTCCTCCGGCTGCAAAGCCAGAAAACTGGAGGCAGCGTCCCGCATCGAATCCCATCCCGGCTCCTCGCCCATACAAACCCACTCCTCAATCCTCCGTAGCAGACGATATGCGTATCGTCTGCGACGCTATTAAAAATGTCGATGTTAGTGAAATCGCAGTCTTAGCCCGTAAACTTAGGGCTTCACGTACTCCGACAGAGCGTTTGCTAGCTCTGGCGGAGCATAGTTCCCTTCTCAATTCATTGTAGGTTCATTTAAATGAATTGATCCCTAAATCATGCTTCGGCCGACCTCTGCCCAGCCCCGGCTTCACCGGAGGCTGCCCAGAACGGCCACCAACTCATGTCCCTTTGAGCACCTTCAGTGCAACTTTCACTACAGGCGGAAGACCCGCTAGCGGGTCTCCGCCAGCGCGCCCAACTTCCCGACGGGTGTCGCTTCCGATGAAGGCTAAAGGTATACGCTTACCACAGCCAACAGGTGGTTTTTAGTGGGTAGGTGCCATTCTGGTGAGTCCCACATAACCCCCCCGCAGAGGAATTTACCTGCGGGCGGGTATGCATGACGCATCTTCCACCTCCCTCCCGCGAGGGTGCCTCGGCAGCAAAAAAAAAAAAAAAAAAAAAAACTGAGCAACCTAAGGAAGATTTCATGGGTGTGGTCACTAGGCGACATTATCAATATCCATTTAACATTATATCTTTTCGTGGTACACACTGAGGAACAAATGCATACCTGCGTACATTAACTACTCTTTCATGAAAATATGTATTTTTTTAGTAGAATACCGCTACAATACCGGAAATACTTCATATTTTGAAGCAGTTATTTTGCCCTTTATTTATTTTTGTAGTGTTACTATAAGTTATGATTAGCTGTAGGTAAGGTAAGTGTTTTGTTAGAGTGAAATAGCTTAATAATTGTATTATACTAGAACAGACGGTATGACCACCTGCAACTTCTCTGCCATGTATTATATTGATCAAGGTGTCCCGATAATACTGTATCCAAACGACGGATGGCCACAGTATTGATCGTGAATACCACAAAACCAAATACATATAAGTAACCAAAACCTGAATATTATAACAGTCTTCGTATGCAGCCCTTGGTTTATCAATCAAAGGATACTACGTCATTCATTCATCAGTAACGCTGTTTTAACGAATGTAAGAAGATAGTTGAAGCTTCGATACGAAATCAATAAATTTCTTATGTCATGGGAGTGATTAGTAACGAACTTAAATTAACTATGCGAAGAGGCATAACGTAATTAAGAACGTAAATCCTTTTTTTGGATGCTATTGCACTATGATTAGTTTCACGATAACTAAATAGGAAGGTAACTCTATTGATGACTTGTGAAAAAAATTCATTTCATCACAATGGATTTTTTAGAATAGGTATACAATTAACATAATCTTATTATAAGGACATTACATATTGACTTACATTCGGCAGTGCAGACAAACTCTAGTTATCAGGGCTCTGTGCACGAGACGCTCCACGGCAAGTTGGCGGTCATCCGGCTCCGTCTATGCGAGCGTTGTTCGGAAGTTAGTCATGCAGGACTAGCGACACTTCAAACTCACACAACCGAGCACAACTAACATTAGTAACTGCGAAAGGGTTAAATGGGGCTGCTTATCGACCAGGTTAAAAGAAAGATCCACTCGCCGTGTCGGTAGCACTGACGCACATGATCATATCACAAAACACTGGCTTTGTCTATCACTCATCGCGAATACTCGTCATTCTAAAACCGCCAACGAGCAAATCACACACAACTGAACTCTACGAGATGATACAAGCGACTGACTGAACTATGTTAAAGACAAAAATATTCATTTCTAAAACAATTTGGCTTTTCGGCAAGTACTGACAAGCCGCCGCCCTATGCTCCGACACACAGTACTTACGGCGGCGAACATCACAGGCGCCCGGCCGGCTAGCGACGCTTGCACGTGCATTACGCTCAGCTTATGTGTGGTAAGAATGACGACTCACCAAGAGCGGGATGATGTTGTATGTAAGCTAATTCATGGATTTATATAAAGGAATGCCGTGTCTTGGGGTTTTTTGGACGAATTATACAAAGACACGCACCGTAGAACAATTTTGGGACTTATTATTAGAGATACATGTTACAATTGTGGCAAGATTTGTTATTATTATTAAGTTGATTTGAATATATTTAAAATATAGGTATATCTCTTAGTGTATAAACTCATATTATATCTATTCATATAAATATATATTACATACATAAATAGCCATCAATAATATAATAATATACTTCAACGATAAATAATGTAATGGACAAAGGCAATGCCAACTGTCTACTAATGATATTAGTAAATAGGAACTAATCCATCATATTGCAGTTCAACGTACAAACAGCCTCACGTAAATCCATTTATTATTAGTAGATAATTGCACGGCGCGTACTCTCAAAACCGGTTGGGCGGGGGCTTCGCTGGCGGCCGGTCGCCACGCGACTGTCGATTTTCGATGCTCACATATTATGCTCTACGTCTCTTGACCATTCGCTGGAGCCCTAACTGCTTACGAACTTTTATTCCGCAATTAAAACTTATAGTTTCTATTAGCTTAAATCGTATGTACTTTTTCTCTTCGTCTTTCTGCCTTGAACTATTGCTTCTTCTTTATTCACTATTGTGCAGTGTTATTAAATAACTAATGCAATATAAACCGTAATTAAATTGAGAGTACTAGTTGAAATAGGTGATTATTAAAATGTCAAGAGTGCATAAAACCACAAATACATAACAAATACCGTACAGAAGCGACACTCTCCACCCCCCTAGAATCAAGTACCTCTCCCCACCCCCGGGTCACCCTGAGTTTGTAGGCTAGGCGTAGGCTCTGACAGGCTGCCAACTATGGCGCGTGACAGACGGCGCGACTCTTTGCATTCAAACTGAAGCATTGATATGTGTGAATCGATAGAGCTTTTGCAAATTATCTTGTGATTCGGTGATTTCCAATAAAACTAATATTTTACAAAAAATCTGTGTTTCCCCATTCATAATAATCTAACTTTTACTTTAGTAATCTACTTTAACACTTTTATCAGTAACTTAACGTAATAATAATTACTTTCATTATTTTCTTCATTTTTCTTATTTTGCGTTTTATATAAATTAACGAGTTTTCTTATTATTATTATTATCATGAAATATAAAAAGTAAAAAAGGTAAAATCAGCATAAAAAAATTACTTGGAAAGCGAACGGACGTAAATGTCAGATTCATTCGTTCATTTAGTTTATAATGTAATATCGTATTTAAATGTTTAACAAAGAGGAACGAACAAAATTGTTTTAATTTCATTTTATCTTTATTCCATTTATAGCAAACAACAAGTTTTTACATGTTTTGGCCACATTTAGCGGGTATTCAAATCAAATCAAATCATGTTATTGATTCGTACTATATTAAAAATATATGTATTACGCCGTGGGCTCTATAACTTGACAGATGTTAACAATCGATTCTAGAGCCTAATTAGAGTACACAAAGTGGTGTAACATGGAGTCCTATAACGCATAACTTTCGAGATATTCAGTAGCTGGTTTTGTGGCATGCGTAAGAGCATTTTATGGGAGCCTAAAAGATGTACAAGAATCCAAAAAAATTATGTGTTAAGTTATTATAAGTTAAAAGTTACATTACTATACGTGTGACTTTTCGATAAACTTAAGTTATAGAACATTTAGAATATTCAACTGTGCATCGACACTCGAGCGGCGGTGCACGGAGCAGCGAGCGCGGGGACCTCGCTTCACCTCCGCGAGAAGGAACAGTTGCAATGTTTTGTCTCCTTCTAACGACTGCCGGCCAGCGCATGCGACTGCACTCTTCAGTCTTCACCTCCGCGAGAAGAAACGGCTGTAAGTTTATTTCTTTCTTTCGAACTTCTTTTGCACTTTTGACTGAACTTTAACATCCAGTTAAAGTTAACTTTACACAGTTTACTGTATATTGTAAAGGCAAGCAAAATGCGTGCTTTCAAATACAGTACGAACGATACAAAATGAAGCGCTAAGTGTGCGTGAGGGGCGGCGCGTCGCTAACAAAGTCGAAGCATTCACGCGCAAGCAACTTTCGACTTAACCCTGATTCACACTGGAACGTTTTCGACTGAGCAACCTTAGGGAGATTTCAAGGGTGTGGTCACTCACTAGGCGACATTATCAATATCTATTTTACATTATATCTTTTCGTTGTACATATTGAGTAACAATTGCATGTCTGCGTACATTGACTAATCTTTTATGAAAATGTGTTTTTTTGAGTAGAATACCGCGGAAATACCGGGAATACTTCGTATTTGAGAGCAGTTATTTTGTTCTTTATTTATTTTTATAGTGTGACTATAAGTTATAACTAGCTGTAGGTAAGGTAAGTGTTTTGTTAGAGTGAAATAGCTTAATAATTGTATTATACTAGAATACATAGTATGACCACCTGCAACTTCTCTACCATGTATAATATTGATCAAGGTGTCCCGATAATACTGTATCCAAACAACGGATGGCCACAGTATTGATCGTCAATACCACAAAACCAAATATAACCAAAAACTGAATATTATAACAGTCTTCGTATGCAGCCTTTGGTTTATCAATCAAAGGATACTACGTCATTCGTTCATCAGTAACGCTGTTTTAACGAATGTAAGAAGATAGTTGAAGCTTCGATACGAAATCAATAAATTTCTTATGTCATGGGAGTGATTAGTAACGAACTTAAATTAACTATGCGAAGAGGCATAATGTAATTAAGAACGTTAATCCTTTTTTTTTTGGATGATATTGCACTTTGATTAGTTTCATCAAAACTAAGTAGGAAAGTAAATCTACTTTATAGATGACTTGAGTACGGACGTGTTGATTTCACTTGACTAAAAATTGTGACCTACATTACTAATCAAGCGTAGTATATAGTGATTTATGCAATATAAATTGAAAAGAGTTTGTTAATGTGAAATGATCTAGCTGAAAGTAAATGAATGAATAGCTAAAAGTACCAAATAAAAAAAATTAAAAATGGAGGGCACTACCTTCAATAATAGTACTATAGCTAATCGTAGTCCTCCGCCGAAGCCTGCTCCTCGACCTCCAGCGCTCTGTGAAGATGAAATTATTACCACTACAGAAATCCAGGGTTGGATGACTTCATTTTTATGAACAGTGCCTGAGTGAGGTATGCTCCATCGCAAATGAAGGAAAACTTAACTCGGACCAAAAACTTAGAATTTGTTAATTCTAAGTTTTTGGTCCTTTGCCACAAAGTAGCTCATGGAACTTCCTAAATGGCAGTCCAATACCAGTCCCTGAAACTTGAAGCCGTCCAAGCCCACTCAACAAAACAAACCCTTAAAGAAAATCGTGACCTTTCTCAGCGACTCCATGACCTCAAACAGTGGACGAATTGACGAATCCTCAAAACCCTTCATCTCCTTCCTCATCGACCTTCTCTTTCGCCGACATTGTTAAAAAAGGGACCAACACCTTCTTACAGCCAAATAACCTGAGTTCCATTGCCATATATCCAAATGACAAGCAGAAGGAAAGTCGACACAACGTCACTTGTTCAAAATATTATTTGTCCAGAGCATATGAAACTCCAGATCAGAATCCTACGTAAGACTACGAATGGAGGTGTGATAATAAACACTGAGTCCAAGGAAGACATAGAGAAGTAAAACATTCGAGACAACTCAAGACATCTGGCCTTACAGTCGACGAGCCTCATAAGCGCAGACCTAGAATAGTAGTGGTTGGAGTGCCCACCTCGATGAAAGAAAAGGAAGTATTTGCTAAACCTGGAGGATGAACTAGATGGTACATCACTTGAACAGTTCCTGTCTGAGATCAAACTGAGCCACACATCAGGTAAGAAAGACATGGAGACCTGTAACTATGTCCGGGTTTTACCTGCTTCAATTCGCAAAGTCTTAATATTTAACCAAGGAATATTTGTGAATTGGTCTTCTTACCCTGTAAATGATTACACTATAGTAACAAGATGTTTCAAGTGCCAACAGTACGGCCATGCAGCCAAGTCAAATCAAATCAAATCATTCAAATCATTTATTCATTCATAATCATAGGTAATACAAAGGTGGTAGACAATTTAATAATGAGTACAGCTATGATTCGCCGAAGTAGCATATGAAATTATATATTTGAAATTGTAACCATGTCAGTTAAATGTATCTAAATTTTTTACAATACATATTATTATTAGTGCTCATGTCGAGACAAAAAGAAACAAGGAATAAACATTAATTGGTAATCAGATTTAAAAAATATAACAATTATAGAGCAACATTAAATAATTCACATAACATGTCAAAAATAAAATAAAAACATAATAACTGAGAAAAATAAAAAGAATACAGCCATTATTTAGATGTCATGTCTTGAAAAAAATCATTTATATTATAATATGCCTTTTCAGCAAGGAAACCATTGAATGCAGATTTAAATAAGTTGTCATTTGTTATGGATCTTATGGACTTTGGAATTTTATTGTACACCTTTGGTGCCATGCTGTTGATGCTAACTCTTTGTAGTAGGGTTCTACGTGTGTGAGTGACCTTGAGAGTGCCCTCACGACGACTACCTATTGGGTTTGCCTCAAAGTAGTGGGAGTTTTTCCTAACAAAATTAGCAATTTCGCTTAAATAAATTGAAGGTAATGTCAAAATTTTGTAATTTCTAAAATACGGCTTACAGGAGTCAATTTGCTTTAACCCAAACATTGACCTAAGACACCGCTTTTCAAGTCGTGCCGGGAGACTTCTCACATCTGTAGTCATTGCGGTGACCAAGGCTACAGTATGGACGTGTGCAAGGCTAAGCTAGAAGCCCCGAAATCTGCTACCTGCCTGCGCTTCAAAAAGCCATGCAACCATGCCACTGGCGCTAGTAACTGTCCAAATAATGGCCGAAAAACGATATATTAATTCTATAGATTATGGAGGCGCCTAAGAGCGCTACACGTTATTTTTTTTCTCTGCATTTTTATTCTTGTATATATTTATATAATGACTGATCAATTAATTAACGATTTAGACAACTTCTTATCATCTGAGAGTCGAAAGCTTATGAGGCAGAGAGCTGCAAACAATATCTTTCTGCTTTTAAAAATCCACTAACCATACTAACACAGAATATTCGTAGTATATATACAAATTGTGATAATTTTTGTACTTTACAACAAAGATTAGATTTAAATCAAGATATAATTATTTTAACTGAATGCTGGTTAAATAAACAGCATAGCTTGCATAGTAGCGAATTCAACTACAATCAAAATGATGGGTTGGCAGTTCGTGTTAATAATTATCAAAATATCTCGGTAGTAGAACCGAATATACAAGGCTGTAATTGATTACTTATTACAATTGATGCATACACATGATACAAATGATTACTTATTGAACTGAAACATACAGATAACTTACATAAAAGGGCATAGTTACACCCCGATAATTTAAACTTACAAGTAACATACAAAAGATACCGGAATTTAATAATAAGTAATAATCTTCTGAGAAAATACCTAAATAAATTATGCAAAATTGCAAAAAGTCGGTCATGCCAGCCGCCTATGAGCAACAAACACACAACCAACGCTAATTTAACCTCATTTGCTTTATTTAGTACTGACGAAAGCGAGGTGGAAATGATAACTATGGGTCTAAAAGAGGATCGTGGCGTTGTATGGGATGCTATATAGAGCAAAATTTGTAAAATATTTAAGCATATTTTAATTCCACCTTTGACTCATATTTTCAATAGCTGTTTATCAGAAGGTATTTTTCCAAAATGTCTCAAAAAAGCTGTTATTATTCCGGTATATAAATCTGGTAGTAAAGACGATGTTAATAACTACAGACCTATCTCTTTACTTCCATCCACATCAAAAATCCTTAGAAAAAATAGTGAATAAAAGGTTAGTAAATTATTTGCAGAAAATATCATATTTCTCAGAAGCACAGTTTGGTTTTAGGTCAAAGATGTCAACATCCGACGCGGTCCATCAATTAACTAATCACTTACTTCAGGAACTTGACAAAGGCAAACAGACTCTAGGGATTTTCCTTGACCTGGCCAAGGCCTTTAGTACTGTTTCTATACCAAACCTACTCTCCAAATTAGAAGCCCTAGTAGAGGTGTTATATTAGGCTCAAATATTCGTATTCCTATTATCGAATATAACGCTTTACCAATATTAGGTTATCAAGCCTATTATTTGGTAATAGTCTGGTAATAGTCAAATAATAGGGTTAGTTTTCCGTCCGATGTTGTTCTAATAATACGCTATATTCATTTAACCATATTTGTTTGCGTGTATATTAGTTATACGAGAGATAGTTATATAAGAAAATCGCATATTTTAGACTTATATTATAAATTGGAAAGTTTGCTTATTTATTCGTTTATATGTACTGTTTGGCAGATTCGATTTTAATGTTTGGTATGGTATTGGATTTCTTGGATTAGGCCTCGGATAAACAACCGACAAAATAATGTGTTAATATAGCTAGCTACTCTTAATAATGATTAAGAGTGATTAAATTTGCCTTCATACTTTAACAGGCATTAACATTAAACACGTCTAACTAAACTAAATGAACATAAAATCTATCTAAAAAATTGGGCGTTATTACTATTACTCAGATTATTATCAAAATATTGCGCATTTTTAACAATTTTTTTTTACATTGATGTCGATTACGTGCTGTCTGTCTGCTTATCCATGAAACTTCCATACAAAACGCAAAGTGTATGCAACGCATAGATAATGTTCTATCGAATACGTCCTTGGTACACTACCGCGTAGCGCTGCGCGGCCCGGCGAAGAGTGCGAGCGATGGATAACACGCAAGTTTGGCAACGTCGCATTCTCCTGTGACGCGACGAACGTCACTCACTATTATTTGACTATTATAGAATAACCCTATATCATAACGTTCATATTACCTAATATGTGATTTGGTCCGTGTAACTATTACGTATAACTATTACGAATATATTAGTCACACCTCTAAGCCATAGGAATAAGAGGAAGAAAATTATTCAAAAGTTATTTAGAAGAGCGTACCCTATGTGTTAAGATAAGCCATGTTCTCAGCAATGATCAAAATAACACTTCTTTTGGATTACCAGAAGGTAGTCTATTAGGGCACACATTGTTTTTAATTTACGTAAATGACCTTTGCAGTCTTAAACTTCCTTATGGTAGAATTATCTCCTACGCTGATGACACTGCTCTTCTCTTTTCCGCGGACTCAGATACAGATTTAGTCGTGCATGCTCAAGAGGGATTTAATATTGTAAATAGATGGCTTCAGCACCATTTACTAACACTAAATACCGATAAAACATTTTATATTAAGTTTTCCGTGCATAAATCAGAAATTTCCAATTCCAACACAATTATATTAGCTCACACTGCATAACCCCTGCCTACACGCAATGTTCTTGCCCATTTATAAAAACAACTAACAGTATCAAAAACCTTGGTGTGATATTAGATGAAACTTTATCATTCAAACAACATATTGAAGCACTTACAGGAAGGATACAAAAGTTAATATATGTATTCAAAAAATTGAGTTACATTGCAGAATTTAAACAACTGAGACAAATTTACTTTGCACTTTGCCAGTCAATTCTAACCTATTGCATCACTTAGTGAATGGCGCGTGAAAGACGCTTTTACTAACCATCGAAAGATCCCAGGGAGCCCTGCTTAAAGTCTCTAGCTTCCACCTTTTCCTTTTCCCGACCAGTCGCTTGTGTAAGGAATGTAATGTACTATCAGTTAGACAATTATTTATAACTAACACGGTCCTCAAACAGCACAAAGAATTTCCGTACGACACTAGCGTCACTGACAAACGAAGATAAGATATTCTTTGCCCTCAAAATGTAAATACCAAACATGCTTTTACCAATAGATACTATCTTTTCTTAGGACCATATCTTAATAAAAAGCTCAATAGTAAATTTTAAAATTTCCACAAAATAACCATATTTGCAAAATAACTCTTCAGTACAGAGGCCTACAATCTTTATGTTACGAAGACACTGAGAACTTACTTGTCGCACTAAAATAGCTATTTCTCATTATTTTAAGTATCTTTAGATTTATAGTTTTACTGTACTTGCATAAAATCTTTTTTTAACCTTTGCTACACTTTTGATTAAAATGTAAATTGTATTTCATTGTAAGCTATTTAATGTACCTAGTTTTTATTTTGATTTAGAATAAGTTATGCTAGGACATCGCTTGCTTGCCTGAAACACAGGTTAACCTAGTTCAGGCGCGTATTGTAATTAGGATTAAAAATCCATTGTACTGTATGTGTAAATTCCATTGTTTTTATGAATAAAATATTATTATTGTTATTATGAGGACATAATTTATTGACTTACATTCGGCAGTACAGACAAACTCCAACTATCTGGGCTCTGTGCACGAGACGCTCCACGGCAAGTTGGCAGTCCTCCGGCTCCGTCTATGCAAGCGTTGTTCGGAAGTTAGTCATGCAGAACTAGCGACACTTTAAACTCACACAACTAACATTAGAAACTGCGAAAGGGTTAAATGGGGCTGCTTAACAACCAGGTTAAAAAAATCCACTCGCCGTGTCGGTAGCACTGACGCACATGATCATATCACATAACACTGGCTTTGTCTATCACTCATCGCGCTCACTCGTCATTATAAAACCGCCAACGAGCAAATCACACACATTCGAACTCTACGAGATGCTACAAGCGACTGAACTATGTAAAAAAAAACTATTCTATTCTAAAACAATTTGGCTTTTCGGCAAGTACTAACAAGCCGCCGCCGCGGGGGCTGTGCTGGCCGCGTGCGCCTCCCTCAATCGTCGGGCGCCAGTCGATTTTCGATGCTCACGCATGCTCCACGTCTCTCGGCTATTCGCTGAAGCCCTAACTGCTTACGCACTTATATTTCGCGATAAAACTAATAGTTTCTATCAGTTTAAATTGTATGTGCTTTTTGTTAAATAATTATTGTAATATAAACCGTTATTAAATTGACAGTGCTAGTTGAAAAACCACAAATACATAACAAATACCGTACAGAAGCGACACTCTTCACCCCCCTAGAATCAATTACCACTCCCCAACCCCGGGTCGCCCTTCGTTTGTAGGCTAGTCGTAGGCTCTGACAGGGTGCCAACTATGGCGCGTGACACACTGGGCGCGACTCGTTGCATTCAAACTGAACATCGCGTAATTTTAATATAAACTGTGGTATGGATATATGTAAATAAATAGAGCTTTGCAAATCATCTGTTGTTCGGTGATTTCTAATAAAGCTAATAATTTACGAAAAATCAGTTATTCCCCATGCATAGTAATCTAACTTTGTCAGGTTTTCTCTTGACTGTCCTTGTCCACTTTTATCAAACAAAAAAAGTATGTGTTAAGCTATTATAAGTTAATAATTTTTTACATTACTTTACGTGCGACTTTCCGATAAACTTACTCTATACACAAGCAAGGAGCAGCGAGCGCGGGGACCTCGCCTCACCTCCGCGAGAAGGAACAGTTGTAATTTTTTGTCTCCTTCTATCGACAGACTGCCGGCCCGCGCGTGCGACTGCACTCTTCAGTCTTCACCTCCGCGAGAAGAAAGGGCTGTATGTAATTTTATTTCTTTCTTTCGACGGGTTAGTGTAGACATTGTGCACGCTGCGCGTGTGACGCCACTGTCGATGCTACGAGCCTCCGATAGCTACGAAAACCATAATGTGCGAACTACGAGCATCGAAACGTAGCGCGTAGATGCATGTAATAAATGCACAAACCAATTTGTAGAGCTGAGTGATATAAAAGTTGAGAAGCGACAAATTAATTAAGACAACTGATTACACAGAATGTCCACTAAACATTAACTCACTCGCCACCTCAAACCCGCACGGGTACTTACCTCCACACCAAACAGGCTGTCGTACTAACCTAACCTAATGAGCAACATTCCGGTAAATAAAGGAGAAACAAAAGACGGCCTCTACAACGCTTTCCAGAACATTTGCAATTAAAAAGAAATCATTAGAAACTTGAACAGACAAAACACAAATAAAAACACTTATAAACCTTACAAAAACTACAATTTATTGAAGGACCAGAACAGCCAATCTACGTTACCGAACCCCTTACCTTTATCCATAAAAAAGGGCGTATGTCATGGCGAGCGACCTAGCTCGTAAGTACCTCTGTAGATATTGCTGGACCTCGCAGGGAACCGTCTGCCTACGTAAACGGAAGGGTCGCCGGTGATACGCATACACGAAGACAGCGATTTGAACCTCATAGGTAAATGACTCACTTATTCACTCAACATCAAACGCACACGACACTGTAATACTTAAACTGTTAATAAACAGTTAGAGATACAAGACATACCCTTAATTTTCACTACCCTAAAATTTAATTTTCAGTAGTTTTTGAGTAAATTCCTTTTAACCACCAATTAGTGAGACAGTCTACACTACCTACTTACATTTGTGAATTCTAGCGGAGATAACTTAGTTGAAGTTGACAATGTAGACATTTCGTATAGATGTAGATTTCATGAGCTCTGGTCGTGACACCCTCAGAAACGCCACGATTTTTAACGCCAAATTATGATTCAAAGAAAACCATTTCTATTATATCGGTCAATAGAAGAAATATTAACGAGAATTGGAAAAGGTTCGTGACTTCTATATCTGACTTGAAAATACCTGTCGGTGTCATTGTGCTAACGGAATGTTGGACAAACAAGGACCACTGTTCACTGACTATAAATCATTTTACACAAAAAACAAACATAATCAAAATGACGGGGTTGTAGTTTACGTAAAGAGAGATATTCCTTCCACATGTATCAAACCTATATTTCCTGAATTGTCTAATGTTAACTTTATCACGTGACCATACTTTGATTTGCTCGTATAGGTCACCATCCCTGAGAAATACTCATAGTTTAATTAATTCTTTCGATTTATTTGTTGTATTAACACATAAAAACAAAAAATATTATCCTATAATATATAATATACAATCCAACAAAACCACTAAGTAAAAGCAGGAATTACCGAGGTGTTTTCAAGTAAGTATATATAATTAAATGATCCAAGTATTACCATGTGATGTATTTTTCTCACCGTCAGTCATAACTTTTTACTTTGAAAATGTAAATAATTAAATTCCGAGAGATACAATTTTATTAATTTAAACAATATATTTTAACAATAAAGTTTAAAATTAAGTTTAAATTACGAAGCTTTCATCTTATAAAACTTCAAGGTATGTTTTCATATGGTATTAAATTTACTGTTCCTGTTTATAGTTACTCTTTTTGGCTTCAAAAAGCATTATAAAAACAGAGTTCTCTTGTGAATTCGTGCCGCGAAAATGGCCATTTATGATGGTTTCTTCAAAACTTGACCAATAATGCAATAGTTTTGCTTGTGGTCATATCAGTTCACAAAATAATCCAACAAAACCACTGATACTGATTGATGCTATTACTGAGTATACGGCGGTAAAACTGGAAAAGGTTGCTTTACAGTTTCAAATACATACTTTACTTCTTGTTGGTATGTAGTTCATGATATGACTTACGCTAATATTTATTCCAATCCACCAAACCATTTCAGGGCCGCTATTAGGTAACGCGATAAATCCTATCAGACAGCCACGCCGGAGCCAAACGTCTAATAAACTGATAAAAAAGGTCTAATTTTTAAGCAATTTCAAAATTATTTTTGCGAATTAGCCGGTTTTATTAATAACCTATGAGTAAATTTTCAAATCATCTTAAGTCTGTGAATGACTTAGATCATTATAAATAAACCTTTGAGAAATCTATAAGAATTGATGTTTGCATACATTTTAAAATAAATCAATAAAAGAAGAAAAATGTATCTGCAAGTGGTTTTTTTTAAATATATATTTACTAAAACTTTTTAGTGACTTTAGTAACATGTGTTTTGATATTAAACATAACATTCTGGTATTGTTTGGTTTGTAATTATGATTGATAATTTTCATCATATTTTCTTAACGCTTTTCAAAAGGGTTTAAGCATAAGATTTCAAACTAGAAAACCAGTTCTGTTACTACCCTATAAGAAACTGTTATCTTCCCTGATGGCTGGTTTACACGCCTTAAGTAGGTAGTTAAGATGATCACTAAATTTTTAGTTAAAAATTACGTGTAAAATTACAGTCCGTTAATGTACCACGTGTCACTTAACTGGCTGTTTACACGTAATATTTAACTTAAAAAAATATCTAAAATTTAGTTACCAACTGAACTTTTTCTCGCATGCAATCTAGCCATGACTGTGCCTATTCTAGCATCTATCTTATCTATTTGTCTGAGAAGCTGCCGCGGTGCTAATGGGTCTTGTTTCTTGACAAAGTTGTTCTGCAAATTAAGTAATTTCAAACAATTGTTACAACTTTCAAAAGCATACTTCGTTAAAAAAGCAATTATTTTGGTCAATAGAGTTTAGTGAAGTTATTTCAAAACAAAAGATAAAAAGATAAGCCAGCTGTTTTATGACCTTGTTTACGTTCGGTGAATAGGATTGGCAGGGTCTGTAGCGCAACTCGCGAAACTGTGGTTAGTAAATGTATTAAAATATTATATGACTTATTAATATTGAAAACAGGTTCGGTTTTCAATTGTGAAAATAGCTTATATTACAACAGTCCTTATTATATATTTTCCAACCTAAACTAATGAAACTAGAAAATTACCAATGTGGTAATGGTAATAGAATGGGCAGTTCAATCAAGGTAGAGTTCTTTCATTGTGTAAATCCATCACTTTGCTAAAGAACGTTATGCCCAGAAACAGAGAAACATAATCGCTTTCATATAAGAAAAAATCATATTTAGCGTTTCCTTGGTCGTCTTCGTCAAGAATTTGCGCTCGCTTTGTGACTGAACTTTATTATCCAATTAAAGTTAACTTTACACAGTTTACTGTATATTGTAAAGGCAAGCAAAATGCGTGCTTTCAAATACAGTACGAACGATACGAAATGAAGCGCTATGTGCGCGTGAGGGGCGGCGCGTCGCTAACAAAATCGAAGCATTCACGCGCAAGCTACTTTCGACTTAACGCTGATTCATATTGGAACATTTTCGACTGAGCAACCTAAGGAAGATTTCATGGGTGTGGTCACTAGGCGACATTATCAATATCCATTTTACATTATATCTTTTCGTGGTACACACTGAGGAACAAATGCATACCTGCGTACATTAACTAATCTTTCATGAAAATATGTATTTTTTTAGTAGAATACCGCTACAATACCGGAAATACTTCATATTTGGAAGCAGTTATTTTGCCCTGTATTTATTTTTGTAGTGTTACTATAAGTTATGATTAGCTGTATGTTAGGTAAAGTGTTTAGTAAGAGTGAAAAAGCTTAATAATTGTATTATACTAGAACAGACGGTATGACCACCTGCAACTTCTCTGCCATGTATTATATTGATAAAGGTGTCCCGATAATACTGTAACGACGGATGGCCACAGTATTGATCGTCAATACCCCAAAACCAAATACATATAAGTAACCAAAACCTGAATATTATAACAGTCTTCGTATGCAGCCCTTGGTTTATGAATCAAAGGATTCTACGTCATTCATTCATCAGTAACGCTGTTTTAACGAATGTAAGAAGATAGTTGAAGCTTCGATACGAAATCAATAAATTTCTTATGTCATGGGAGTGATTAGTAACGAACTTAAATGAACTATGCGAAGGGGCATAACGTAATTAAGAACGTAAATCCTTTTTTTGGATGCTATTGCACTATGATTAGTTTCACGATAACTAAATAGGAAGGTAACTCTATTGATGTTGTGTGAAAAAAATTCATTTCATCACAATGGATTTTTTAGAATAGGTATACAATTAACATAATCTTATTATAAGGACATTACATATTGACTTACATTCGGCAGTGCAGACAAACTCCAGTTATCAGGGCTCTGTGCACGAGACGCTCCACGGCAAGTTGGCGGTCATCCGGCTCCGTCTATGCGAGCGTTGTTCGGAAGTTAGTCATGCAGGACTAGCGACACTTCAAACTTACACAACCGAACACAACTAACATTATAAACTATGAAAGGGTTAAATGGGGCTGCTTATCGATATCAGGTTAAAAGAAAGATCCACTCGCCGTGTCGGTAGCACTGACGCACATGATCATATCACAAAACACTGGCTTTGTCTATCACTCATCGCGAATACTCGTCATTCTAAAACCGCCAACGAGCAAATCACACACAACTGAACTCTACGAGATGATACAAGCGACTGACTGAACTATGTTAAAAACAAAAATATTCATTTCTAAAACAATTTGGCTTTTCGGCAAGTACTGACAAGCCGCCGCCCTATGCTCCGACACACAGTACTTATAGCCGGTTTACACGCGTTAAGTGGTTAAGTTGGTAACTAAATTTTAACTAAATTTTAAGTTACTGCATGTCACTTGTGTGTCCAAACGGATTAAGTAGTTAAGTTCATAAGTTCAATGAAGATGAGCAGTGATGAATCTCAAGGAATTCGTCAATTCTGTACTTAGATATATAGTAAATGTGATTTTGGACAAATTCAGAGAAGAATTTTATTCCAAAAATAAAATCTTTACAAGAATATGTTTTTTTCTAAATGTTTATTCTACAAGCATATCTATTTTATATATTCTTCAACAAATTTTAAAGTCGAAACTAAACTCCACTCCAACATTTAAAAAAAAAAGAGTAAATGCGAAATAAATACGAGCTCTTGCCGCCACCAGCTTTGTCAACTTATGCACTTAACTAAATAATCACGTCCAAACGTGTTAAGTGAGAAGCCCCGCCCACCCACTTATACGAAAAATAGAACGAATCCTAATCTACTTAATCACTTGCGTACTAAATTTTAAGTTACCACTTGTCACTTAACTGACTGTTTACACGCAACTTTTAACTTAAAATTTAGTTAAAATTTAGTTACCAACTTAACCACTTAACTCGTGTAAACCGGCCATTACGGCGGCGAACATCACAGGCGCCCGGCCGGCTAGCGACGCTTGCACGTGCATTGCGCTCAGCTTATGGGTGGTAAGAATGACGACTCACCAAGAGCGGGATGATGTTGTATGTAAGCTAATTCATGGATTTATATAAAGGAATGCCGTGTCTTGGGGTTTGTTGGACGAATTATACAAAGACACGCACCGTAGAACAATTTTGGGACTTATTATTAGAGATACATGTAATAATTGTGGCAAGATTTGTTATTATTATTAAGTTGATTTGAATATATTTAAAATATAGGTATATCTCTTAGTGTATAAACTCATATTATATCTATTCATATAAATATGTATTACATAAATGAATAGCCATCAATAATATAATAATATACTTCAACGATAAATAATGTAATGGACAAAGGCAATGCCAACTGTCTACTAATGATATTAGTAAATAGGAACTAATCCATCATATTGCAGTTCAACGTACAAACAGCCTCACGTAAATTTATTTATTATTAGTAGATAATTGCACGGCGCGTACTCGTAAAACCGGTTGGGCGGGGGCTTCGCTGGCGGCCGGTCGCCGCGCGCGTGTCGATTTTCGATGCTCACATATTATGCTCTACGTCTCTTGACCATTCGCTGGAGCCCTAACTGCTTACGAACTTTTATTCCGCAATTAAAACTTATAGTTTCTATTAGCTTAAATCGTATGTGCTTTTTCTCTTCGTCTTTCTGCCTTGAACTATTGCTTCTTCTTTATTCACTGTTGTGCAGTGTTATTAAATAACTAATGCAATATAAACTGTTATTAAATTGAGAGTACTAGTTGAAGTAGGTTATTATTAAAAGGTCAAGAGTGCATAAAACCACAAATACATAACAAATACCGTACAGAAGCGACACTCTCCACCCCACTAGAATCAAATACCTCTCCCCACCCCCGGGTCACCCTGAGCATTGTCATATGTCGCTTCAATCTGAATGTTGAATGATAACACTATGTTCAATCAATGATGTAGGGTTTTCGGTTATCTTTCAATGTTACCACACTTAAACCATGTAAGATAACACTATTAGCCTAAGACACGGTACTCAATGTTAAGTCCGCTCTCAGTTCTTGGAAAATGACGACCTTTCGCCTACTCTCTCATTCCCTACCAGCGCTTTCATTCACTACCGTACATCATTGATTGAACATAGTGTTATCTTTCATCATTCACATTGAAGTGACATATGACAATTGTGCGCTCGATAAATAGCAACGGAGCTGTCAGCATCAAAAAGTTCTAACCATAGACATAGCTCCTAGTTTTTTTTTGTATGAAGACTACCTGCTATGGTGCAGACATTAAGCACGCACGCTGCGAGTGTGACGCCACTGTCGATGCTACGAGCCTCTGATAGCTACGAACAGCATAACGTGCAAACTACGAGCATCGAAACGTAGCGCGTAGACCTTCATCCATCAGTTATTCGGTATTTATAAATGCCAAGAGGCAGTAATCTGGCACTAACAAATATCTAGTAGCAACATAAACATTCTGAGCACACAAACCAATTTGTAGACCTGAGTGATAAAAACTGATTACACAAAATGTCCACTCAACATTCACTCACTCGCCACCTCAAACCCGCTAACAGAAACACGAATCTAATTCTCCATCTATGTTACAAGTAGGTAAGTGATAACTTCCAAGTCGAGCGCCATCGAATTCTAACCGACATGCTGCCCAGCGATATACAAACAATCGTCAAGGTAGAGAAAGTGTAGAAAATCTTTAGAATTTCTAACAATGATTCCATTATGTCTTTGATTTTATCTCAAAATCAACAGCAAGAAACAATCATGACAATGAAAGAAATGCAAATTTCAAAATCCAGTCTTTGATCCAGTAAATATAATATGAGCTTCTAGATAGATGCGACAACTTAGAAGAAGCGCGGACAAAGCAACTTGAGAGCAGGCTCGAGTGTATGGATCTTACCAGTAAAATATCTAGTATAGTATCAAATGAGAAACCTTCCGGTAAATAAAGGAGAAACTAAAGACGGCCTCTGCAACGCTTTACAGAACATTCGCAATACTGTGAGCATCCCAATTAAAAAATAAAACATTAGAAACTTGTACAGACAAAATACAAGAGAAACAAGTAACAAACCTGTTCGGTCCACGAACATTATGTATTGCTAAGCATCAGCACTGTAGGTACCGCGGCGGTCGGAGTTATCGATTTATCAACTAGTATACAATGAAGTGTCGTCCGCGTCGCGTGGACTCATATCATATCAATTTAGCTTATTCATCAACATTATATGTCCTAAGTATTTTAAGGAATAAACCTATTAACCTATCTGTTAATTTTTAACTGAACTTCTAAACCCTACAAAACCTAAATTTTTTTGAAGGACCAGAACAACCGATCTACGTTACAGAACTCCTTACCCTTATCAATATAAGGGCGTATGCCATGGCGAGAGACCTAGCTCGTCCATGCTCATAGCAGAGCATGGACTTGTCGTCTTTAATTTTTATATGAATTATTGACAAGAAACGTAATGCAAAATATTTGTATTCATACGGACTAAATGTTAGATGGCGTTGTCAAATAACCTGAAACCTTAGCAAGTAGGATTTATTCCTTTCCTGAAATTGGAAAATGTCATCATTTTATATCACTGATTTTGATAATTTTACTCAATAAGAATAGGTAGATAGTAATTTATTCTTACTTTATAGATGATAAAATAACAACTAAAAAGACCATAAACATACTGGTATAAGTTTATTTTGTTCAGAGACGCCTGGGCACTACCATCCTCCTTATTTTAACTGCCATAATAACCTATTTTTAAAAGCTTTTATTATCACAGTTGTGATAAACGCACATGTTATACATATATAACATATATGTAGCAGCCAAAATGTAAACTTAATCAAGGTCTATAAAATTTGCACGAGTCACAGTAGGCGAGCAGAAACATTGCGAATTCAAAGAAATGCAGCGAAAAGTTCCAAAACAAACACACACCCATAGCTACAACAATAAACGACAAAGAATTCAAATTGTCAAACAAATAAAATGTTGTCATAAAATGAACAAAAAAAGTTGATGGATAAAGAACATTTTTTTTAAATAATAATCCAGCAAGAAAATACTTTTTTAACTACTGCAAAATAGTTATGCAAATAGTTATGGAAAATATGCATTATAAATAAAAATTATACACTTATTAAGACATAATTTTTATCGATATCAAGAAATAAAGTAAAATATTATATACCTATTAATTAAATGCACTGAAATACGTTTTATTATGTTAAGGCAGATAAGAACAAACTGTGAAGATGAATGCTATATTTTTGTGGGAAAAATTATATACTGGCAATACAGTAACCCCGTTTCACTACAAATAATATCCGGGGTGGTGTAAAGTTTTCTGTTACTGAATTATAAGAGCGGCAACATAGCATCAAATAATATAATGCACTAGCTGGCAACGTCTGTTGTCGCCTGATACCTACGGATAGTACTTGCAATGAAATATCAAATGATTTTATAAACAGCTCCATCTTAAGTTTTTTTTACGCATTATTTTGACTAAATTTAAATAATTTGTAAATCTAGTACAACTGACGCCATCTCTCTATCTTAAAAACAACTATTAGGTCTTTACCTATGAAATTGCCGTTTTTCACGAAATAAATGAAGCGTAATTTTTTTATATATTTTTTATTTCTATTAATCAAAGTAATCACCCATGATATCAATGCATCTTTGCCAACGCATTGGTAGCTTATTGATGCCTTTCTTGAAGAAATCAGCTGGACGGGAGGCAACAAATTCTTCAAAGGCATTTTGAACTGCCTCTCGGGTATTGAATTTTTTTCCCGCCAAGAAGTTATCCAAATTCTGGAAAAAGTAGAAGTCTGTAGGCGCAAGGTCTGGTGAGTACGGCGGATGACGGAGAACTTCCAACCCCAACTCTTGTAGCTTGGAGACCGTCTGCTGTGCAGTATGAGGTCAGGCGTTGTCGTGCAGGAGCAGTGGACCGAACGATTGACCAAAGCTGGTTGGAGACGTGCTAGCTTCTCCATCATTGTGTTCAGTTCTTCACAGTATACATCTGCAGTAATGCTTGTCCCGTTTGGCAAGAAGCTGTGATGAATTACACCCGCGTTAGACCACCAAACAGTGACCATCACTTTTCTAGGGGTAAGTTTTCGTTTAGGGCATTGTTTGGGTGCTGAACCAGGGTCCAACCAACTTGCTGAGCGCTTACGATTGTCAAACAGGATCCATTTCTCGTCACAAGTAACAATGCGGTTCAGAATTCCTTCATTTGTATGCCTGCTGAGCAGTGCAAGGCACGTCTCCACGCGTACTTCGCGCTGGCGGTCATTGAGTTCGTGGGGTACCCATTTGTCAAGCTTTTTTACCTTGCCAATTTGACACAAATGGACCAATATTGTTTTGATGCTAACGTCGAAAGCTGCTGCTAATTCAGCCGTGGATTGAGTTTCATCAGCTTCCACAATTGCCTTTAATTCGTCATTGTCGACCAAAGTTTTCGGACGACAACGGGGTTCATTTTTCAGGTCAAAATTTCCAGAACGGAAGCGGGTAAACCAATAACGGGTGGTGCGTTCGTTTGTAGTGTTTTCTCCGTAAACGTCGTTGATGTTGCGTGCCGCTTGTGCCGCTTTGCTGCCACGACGGTACTCATACTCCATAATTACTCGAATTTTTAACTTATCCATGATGACGAAAAATGTTCGAATGCGTTGAAAACAAAACACTCACTATTAAACAAATGACGATTTTAGAAAAAGAATTCCATGTTTGTCAAATAAAATTAATTTCAAATTAGAATTATCAGTCAAAAAAAATATATATTTTCATTTGAAATGGCCAGTACGGCAAAACGGCAGTTTCATAGGTAAAGACCTATTATTTTTCATGTCACAAAATTTTGTTAGACATGGTTAGTCTATAGTTATTTACTAGTCTCTGCTACAATGAAAGAAATGCAGAGTCAAATGTGCGCTGTACAAAATTCTAAACTTATTGCAAGTCGTAGACAGCCGGTTTTATTAATAACCTATTAGCAGAAACTAGTAAATAACTATAGACTGACCATCTCCATACAAAAATTCGTGACTTGGAAAAAGCTCAAAATCCAAGCTATTACTAGATGTATAGGTATAGGTATACGTATAGGTCACCATCCCTGAGAAATACTCATAGTTTAATTAATTCTCTCGATTTATTTGTTGTATTAACACATAAAAACAAAAAATATTATCCTATAATATATAATATACAATCCAACAAAACCACTAAGTAAAAGCAGGAATTACCGAGGTGTTTTCAAGTAAGTATTTATAATTAAATGATCCAAGTATTACCATATGATGTATTTTTCTCACCATCAGTCATAACTTTTTCTTTCAAAATGTAAATAATCAAATTCTGAGAGATACAATTTTATTAATTTAAACAATATATTTTAACAATAAAGTTTAAAATTAAGTTTAAAATTACGAAGCTTTCATCTTATAAAACTTCAAGGTATGTTTTCATATGGTATTAAATTTACTGTTCCTGTTTATAGTTACTCTTTTTGGCTTCAAAAAGCATTATAAAAACAGAGTTCTCTTGTGAATTCATACCGCGAAAATGGCCATTTATGATGGTTTCTTCAAAACTTGACCAATAATGCAATAGTTTTGCTTGTGGTCATATCAGTTCACAAAATAATCCAACAAAACCACTGATACTGATTGATGCTATTACTGAGTATACGGCGGTAAAACTGGAAAAGGTTGCTTTACAGTTTCAAATACATACTTTACTTCTTGTTGGTAAGTAGTTCATGATATGATTTACGCTAATATTTATTCCAATCCACCAAACCATTTCAGGGCCGCTATTAGGTAACGCGATAAATCCTTTCAGACAGCCACGCCGGAGCCAAACGTCTAATAAACTGATAAAAAAGGTCTAATTTTTAAGCAATTTCAAAATTATTTTTGCGAAAAAAAAACACCTTTAATTAATTTGGATACTTACAGTAATTAAGTCTCTGAAAATTTTCGCTGTAGAAATAGTTTAATTGATTCAATTCTAATAACAACTTGGAGGAAATCAATACTTTGTAAATTTAGAGGCATTTTATTGTATTGGTGTTTTGAAAGCAAAAGTTATTAGATAATTAGGAATTTAAGGTTCGATTGCAAGTCGTAGCCAGCCGGTTTTATTAATAACCTATGAGCAGAGACTAGTAAATAACTATAGACTGACCATCTCCATACAAAAATTCGTGACTCGGAAAAAGCTCAAAATCCAAGCTATTACTAGATGTCGCTCTCAAATAGCTTGGACCAACCTTGTCGTTTTAAATTTTTATATGAATTATTGACAAGAAACGTAATGCAAAATATTTGTACGGACTAAAACTGCTAGATGGCGTTGTTAAATAACCTGAAACCTTAGCAAGTAGGATTTATTCCTTTCTTGAAATTGCAAAATGTCATCATTTTATATCATTGAGTTTAATAATTTTACTCAATAAGAATAGGTAGATAGTAATTTATTCTTACTTTATAAATGATAAAATAACAACTACAAAAGACCATAAACATACTGGTATAAGTTTATTTTGTTCAGAGACGCCTGGGCACTACCATACTCCTTATTTTAATTGCCATAATAACCTATTTTTAAAAGCTTTTATTATCACAGTTGTGATAAACGCACATGTTATACATATATAACATATATGTATCAGCCAAAACGTAAACTTAATCAAGGTCTATAAAATTTGCACGAGTCACAGTAGGCGAGCAGAAATATTGTGAATTCAAAGAAATGCAGGGAAAAGTTCCAAAACAAACACACACCCATAGCAACAACAATAAACGACAAAGAATTCAAATTGTCAAACAAATAAAATATTGTCATAAAAAGAACAAAAAAAGTTGATGGATAAAGAACATTTTTTTATATAATAATCCAGCAAGAAAATTTATTTAACTACTGCAAAATAGTTATGAGTTATATGCATTATAAATAAAAATTATGCACTTATTAAGACATAATTTTTATCGATATCAAGAAATAAAGTAAAATGTTATATACCTATTAATTAAATGCACTGAAATTCGTTTTATTATGTTAAGGCAGATAAGAACAAACTGTGGAGATGAATGCTGTATTTTTGTGGCAAAAATTATATACTGGCAATACACTAACCCAGTAACACTACAAATAATATCCGGGGTGGTGTAAAGTTTTCTGTTACTGAATTATAAGAGCGGCAACATAGCATCAAATAATATAATGCACTAGCTGGCAACGTCTGTTGTCGCCTGATACTTACGGATAGTACTTGCAATGAAATATCAAATGATTTTGTAAACAGCTCCATCTTAAGTTTTTTTACGCAATTTTTTGAGTAAATTTAAATAACTTTAAATCTAATACAACTAACGCCATCTCTCTATCTTAAAAACAACTATTTTTGAAGTCACAAAATTTTGTTAGACATGGTTAGTCTATAGTTATTTACTAGTTTCTGCTATGAGTAAATTTTCAAATCATCTAAGTCTGTGAGTCTCGCGCGAGCCGTCACTGCGAACGGACACGTTGAAGACAATTATTTTTGTTTTTTGATTTTGCAAGTTACCCACAAAAAGTACACAATAATTGGTTAATGGATAATAACCGTATAACTGAAGAATGTGATTCGAGTGGAAATGATTTCTGTATTATAAAGGAATGCGAGAGAGAATTACACGATATGGAGCAAAGAACAAACGGTGTAAAAAAAATCGTGCCAACAAAAAGGAAAGAGCCAGACCAAGAGAGCAGCGAAGACAATGAAGAATTTACGAAAGTGATAAGGAGAAAAAAGAAAATAACGAATCAATATACCAAATGTGTTATTCTGAGTCGTACTGGAAGATCTAGTGAAATGAGTGTACAAGATGTTATTAACGATTCAACGGAAGTAAGTGTTACCTCTACAGATATTCTACCGAAACAAATGGCATTTGCAAAGCTATTGAAATTAGAAAACATAACAAATATTATTAGAATTCGTTACAGAGGTCCGTATAAAGTTTTAGTTTTATTTGAAAATAAAGAACACGCAGAAAAGTTGCTAAAATGTCAGAAATTGAAGACCAAGGATTTAAAATCCAGTTAACTTATGAAACCACTTTATTCTATGGTGTTGTAAAGGGTGTAGAATTAGAAATGTCATATGAAGAGATAAAGAAAATTTTTGAAAGTGATTTCCAAATTGTATCAGTTAAACGTCTTAAGCGTATGGGCTTGGATGGGAAATGGATAGACTGTGAAACCATCAGACTTTGCTTTGAGAGCAGTTCTTTGCCACCATACGAAACAGCTTTTGGGTGTCGTTTCGTTGTCGAACTATATGTTTTTCCAGTAACTCAGTGTTCTGGTTGCTGGAAATTTGGTCATGTAGTAAAGTTTTGCCCCAGCAGGAAAAAATTGTGCCCCAAGTGTGGATGTGAACACGATAATTGTGATTAAACTCAATTTAGATTTCTAAGCTGCAAGGGCCCTCACATGGCTCTGGATAAAACCTATCCCATGTTCTTAAAAGAAAAAGCAATTCGATCATTGATGAGCAAAGAAAACCTTACGTATCGAAAGGCCCTTCAGAACTATTTGGAGAAAAATAGACCAATAGAAAAGTCCCTGTTGCAACCTTCGACACAACATACTCAGAGAGAAGATGTTCCTAAAATACCGATCAATAATAAAAGGTCATACAGAGATATTGTTGTGAATGACACAGTACATCAAAAGTCAACTAACGCGGGAGAGAAAATCAAACAAAATACAACTAATGGAAAGAAAAAGGAAAGAGAGATCCCTAAGAAAAAAGAAGCTGTGTCAGAGTATGATGTGCAAAAATGTACGTCTTCCACAGAAGAGGACATTAGCAATGGCTATAAGAAAGCAGAAAGAAGAAATGTGTTTCAGTTAAAGACATTTTAATGAAGTTAAAGAATATAGTGTTTACTGAAGGTAAAATTGAAGAAAAAATCGTATCTATTTGTAAGGTAATTTTGGATGATTTTAAAGTATTTATTGTAAAATTTTTAGCTGATAGTGGATTCTTGTGTAACTTTTTCACCTAATGGATAAAAGTTCCAAAACTATAAACATTCTCCAATGGAATGCGCAAAGTCGTACACCTAAGTTAGTAGCATTTAGTGATTTATTGAACCAGGAAAATATACATATAGGTATAATAAGTGAAACTTGGTTAGGTGGCGAAGATATTGTAAAAATTAGAGAATATAATATTTTTAGACAGGATAGGCCTGACTCCTACGGTGGTGTAGCTTTTATATGTCATAAAACGATTAAAGCCCAAGCCAGTGATTTAATTGTCAAAAATTCAGATATACAAGTCATGCATATTAATCTCTTAAACTGCCACGAATCAGAAAACGTAATCTTAATTTACTGTCCGTCATCTGTACACACTCAAATTTCTGATTGGGAAGAAATTTTTTCAGCTTTCTCTAGGAGGACATTGGTCGTTGGTGACTTTAATGGCCACCATGCTAGTTGGTCTACTAGAACAGACACTAGAGGTAGACAATTGCTGGATGCCTCGCTAGAATACGGGTTTTTCACGCTTAATGATAGTTCTTATACACGCATAAAACTAGTTAATGGTGTGTTACAAAAGTCTTCACCAGATATTTCATTTGTTTCAAATGATATTGCTGTGAAATTTGATTGGAGAGTTCTTAATGAAAATATAGGAAGTGATCACTTAATAATAAAATTTAAATTTAATTACCAAACAAATAACAATATTTTATTTGAAAAGTTAAATTTTAAAAATGCTGACTGGTTTAAATATAAGGAATATCTTTTAGAGATATTTTCAAATTGGGAAGATAATGTTTTCACAAATTCACAAATGTCCAAGATATGTATGATTTCTTTATCGGGAAAATAAAATTAGCTGCTGAAAATAGTATACCTAAAATTAAAATATGTACGGACCCTACCAGGAAATTTATTTCTAGCGAATATTGGAGTCCTTTTCTGTCGAGGTTGGTGGCTGAACGAAGACTAAATCTACGAAATTTTCGTAGAAACCCAACTCCACAAAATCTCGATAAATTGAATCAAAAGGTAGAAGAGAGTTGCGTTAAAATTCGTAAAGCAAAAACAAATAACTGGCATAAATTCTGTTCTTCTATTGAAGAGGAAACTTCTCCCACGGAAATGTGGAATCGTATGAAGTGGATAAAGGGTTGCAAACAGAGTAGAGCTTATCCCCCTAAAGATAAATTGAATAACCTTTTACGTGCTTTAGCTCCAGACTCTGTACGGAATAGAACTCCAATATTCACGTCTTCAAATGATCTCCTCGAATCGAAATTTAATTTGCTAGAACTAAATAATTGTCTCAAGAAAAAAGACACTGCACCTGATCCGGATGGGGTTAGTTATTCAATGATCTTTAATCTTCCAGAGAGTGCCAAAAGGTATCTTTTTATATCTATATTTCATACAGGATCTCTACCGTTTCAATGGCGAGATATTCAAATTGTTCCTATTCCAAAAAATAATAGTGAACTCAGCACTAATACTAAACTAAGACCAATATCATTGATTTCTTGTCTTTGTAAATTATTTCATTTAATGTTATGTAAAAGAATTGAATGGTTTATAGAAAAAGAGAAGGTTTTATCTACATCTACGGTTGGATTCAGAAAGGCTCAGTCCTGTATTGATTTACTCGTTCGTTTAATAACAACTATCCAGATTGGATATTCTCAAAATATTCCCACTTTAGTTTGTTTCTTGGATATTGAAAATGCCTATAACAATATATCAGTCCAAAAAACTGTTGAAACATTAGACGAATTGCAAGTGGGCACTAAGATATGTCAATATCTTTGGGCATTTTTGAGTGATAGGTGTCTACATATTAAGCAAGAAAGCATGAATGTTTCACTATGTAGATGGACACATCAAGGACTGGCTCAGGGTGATCCGATTTCTCCTTTACTCTTTAATATTACAACATATAAAATATGCCAACTAATTGAAAATGTATATATCAGCCAGTATGCAGATGACTTTGTCTTGTACACCAATAACAGTAATTTAAATATTTGTGAAATAAATATGCAAGGGGCTTTAAATTGTCTCATAAGTATGTTAGGGGAATTAGGTCTTACTCTATCTCGCACTAAATCACGATGTATCACCTTTAGTAGAGGCCGTAGAAAAGTTTTACCATCCTTAAACATTGAAGGTCAAACCTTAAATTCAACAGAATCCGTACGTTATTTGGGTATGTGGCTAGATGCAAAATTGTTGTGGTCTAAGCATATAAATGAAATGACTGAGAAATGTTCAAGGTACTTAAGTCTTCTAAAAATACTTAGTGGCTCTGCTTGGGGTGTACACCCTAAACACATTCGCCGTCTTTATATCTCTTTAATAAGAAGTCGGTTTGACTTCGGATGTTTTCTATACAATAATTGTGCAGACACACATCTCTCCAAACTAGACAAAGTCCAAAATCAAGCTTTGAGGATCATAGGAAGCTTTATTAAAACTACCCCTATTCATGTAATGGAAAGCGAGTTAAGCATCCCTCCATTGAAAATAAGAAGAATATATCGTGCATTTAAGTACTGTGCTAAAGCTTTATCTTGGTCGAACAATAAAAATATTAGGCTACTTTTGGAACTTAACTCGCTTTGCCAAAACAATTATTGGAACAGGAAGAAAAAACCACTTCTAGTTTTTGTTTTTGATGACGTTAGAAATAAGCAAATTAGTTCTAGTCCTATTCACCCTATGTTTGGTTTGGATATTTGGGTCTCTTCTGTTGACATGAATTCAGTTTCTTGTCCATCTTTACAATCAACTGGCAACCGTAGCAAAGAAAGTTTTGAAAACAATACATTAAAATTAGAAGTAATACGGGAAATTGATATTAAATACTCTTATTGGCATCAATTATATACTGATGGTTCCAAAAACGAAGATGGACAAGGGGCTGCTTTTTATGACCCTGCTTTAGGTACTTTCAAGTTACATAAAGACAATAATTGTTTATCAGTCATGTCGCTGGAACTTGTTGCAATCTCAGAAGCTCTGTCACATGCCTGCAACCAGGAATGGAACAAAATTGTTATACTTTCTAATAGTAAGAGTGCTATTCAGCATTTGGCTCGATGTACCTCTGGCTTCAGAGGAACATCGATAGCCTACAAAATTATTCAAAATATTTATAATTTGTTAAAAATAACAAAGATGTGAGATTGCAATGGGTCCCAGCACATATTGGTTTGAGAGGAAATGAGGAGGCTGACAGATTGGCAAAAAAAGCGTGTAAGGAGGGTGCAGATTTCGAATTTTTACCATGCTATTTCCATTATCTACCAGAATTCAAACGTATGACCTACAACATCTGGAAAGAACATTTTGATAAAAGATCTGTGGAGAAAGGAATTTGGCACAAAACAATTCAATGTCAGCCTCTTCATTTTCCCTGGTTTGGCCACGGTAGAATTGTAAGGAGGTACCTAAAGGTTATATTAAGATTGCGCTCTGGCCACTATCCCACAAACAAGTTCGCTTACTTAATGAAAAAACATAACTCCCCAAATTGTGATTCTTGTAATAAAGTAGAAGATGTGCAGCACTTGTTGGTTGAGTGTACCAGAAATGTCACAGAGAGAAGTTCTCTATTGGGCGCGATGAACATGACACTACTGAGCGTTGGCATATTTCAATCTCTTCTGTCAGAACCAAATTCGGGCGCTGCGAGGCTAGTGTGTGACATGGTCATCGCGTCACATAGACAATAAATGAATTTGTGTATTAATAAAATGTATTAATTTAAGAAATTTAATGGGGTTGACATATCCGGATGGATAAAAATCCCTTAATAAATAAAGATAAAAAAAAAAATCTTAAGTCTGTAAATGTCTTAGATCATTACAAATGAACCTTTTTAGAAATCTATACGAATTGATGCTTGCGTACATTTTATAATAAATCTATATAAGAAGAAAAATGTATCTGCAAGTGGTTTTTTTTTAAATATATATTTACTTAAACTTTTTAGGAACGTAAGTAACATGTGTTTTAATATTAAACATAACATTCTGGTATTGTTTGGTTTGTAATTATGATTGATAATTTTCTTCATATTTTCTTAACGCTTTTCAAAAGGGTTTAAGCATAAGATTTCAAACTAGAAAATCATGAAACCCTGATGGCTGGTTTACACGCCTTAAGTAGGTAGTTAAGATGATCACTAAATTTTTAGTTAAAAATTACGTGTAAAATTACAGTCCGTTAATGTACCACGTGTCACTTAACTGGCTGTTTACACGTAATATTTAACTTAAAAAAATATCTAAAATTTAGTTACCAACTGAACTATTTCACGCATGTAATCTAGCCATGACTGTGCATATTCTAGCATCTATATTATCTATTTGCCTGAGAAGCTGCCGCGGTGCTAATGAGTCTTGTTTCTTGACAAAGTTGTTCTGCAAATTAGGTAATTTCAAACAATTGTTACAACTGTCGAAAACATACTTCGTTAAAAAGCAATTATTTTGGTCAATAGAGTTTAGTGAAGTTATTTTAAAACAAAAGATAAAAAGATAAGCCAGTTGTTTTATGACCTTGTTTACGTTCGATGAATAGGATTGGCAGGGTCTGTAGCGCAACTCACGAAACTTTGGTTAGTAAATACATGCTTTAAAATATAATGTAAATTATTGATTTAGAAAACCGAACCTCACTTGTGAAAATAACTTATATTACTAAAGTCCTTATAATATAGTTATTTTCCAACCTTAACTGATGGAATTAGTAAATTACTGATATGGTAATGGTAATTTAATGGACAGTTCAAATAAGGTAGAATTCTTTTATTGTTTAAATCCATCACTTTATTACAGAAAGCTGTGCGCCGTTGGGTTCATTGTGAATATCGTTCGTTTCATCACAACGGGTTTTCAGGAATCTACAATTACCACACTTAACCTTATTATAAGGACATTTATTGACTCACATTCGGCAGTACAGACAAACTCCAACTATCTGGGCTCTGTGCACGAGACGCTCCGCGGCAAGTTGGCTGTCATCCGGCTCCGTCTTTGCAAGCGTTGTTCGAAAGTTGTCATGCAGAACTAGAGACACTATAAACTCACACAACACAACACAACACAACTAACATTATAAACTATGAAAGGGTTAAATGGGGCTGCTTATCGACCAGGTTAAAAGAAGTCCACTCGCCGTGTCGGTAGCACTGACGCACATAATCATATTACAAAACACTGGCTTTGTCTATCACTCATCGCGAACACTCGTCATTCTAAAGCCGCCAACGAGCAAATGACACACAACTGAACTCTACGAGATGATACAAGCGACTGACTGACTGAACTATTATAAAAACAAAAATATTCATTTCTAAAACAATTTGGCTTTTCGGCAAGTACTGACAAGCCGCCGCCCTATGCTCCAACACACAACACTTACGGCGGCGAACATCACAGGCGCCCGGCCGGCTAGCTACGCTTGCACGTGCATTGCGCTCAGCTTATGTGTGGTAAGAATGACGACTCACCAAGAGCGGGATGATGTTGTATGTAAGCTAATTCATGGATTTATATAAAGGAATGCCGTGTCTTGGGGTTTGTTCACAGTCTCGGTCTGCGTGCGTTCTCGGGCGCACGTCGATCGCAGACGCCTTCCCGCTCTTTTAGCCCCCGCGCTAATTGAGCACCCAAATTTCATAGTTGTACCGTATTAAGTTTCTAACGCCGTTTTCACGGCGGACAGTGGCTCGTTAACCGTACTTCTAATAAGTTTCTAACGCCGTTTTCACGGCGCATAGTGGCTTGTTAACCGTACTTCGTGGAACGTGAGCTTCGTCGACGGGAATTCGTTGTTCCAGGACTTCAAGTGCCGTGTTCGAGTAAGTTATCCGCGTCGTTCTCAACCGCCCTACTGCGTGTAGGGTGGTTTTAGGGAGTTAGTCATCGTTGTTAGGTTCATATATTGTCCCTCCCCAACCCCTCCGCAATGGCTTCCCTAAGCTCTGATGAGATTAGGAAGAAGTTAGTTGATAGTACCGGTGCTGAAGGCATACATATAAATGCTGACAAGTTCCGATTCCTTGATTCTCTTATCCCGCATATCATGGCGTTAATTCCACCAATGGCCCCTCAGGCCACCCCAGTCCCCCAGACCCCTCTGGTCTTAGGCTCTCCAGCGTCCCCTTCCTCCAGTGACATGGAGTGCGAAGTAGATGCCCCTCCGCGACGCAAGCGCGCACCCGCGACCGAGTCATCCTCGGACGCCACCCCAACTGACCCTGAGTCTCCCTCCTTTACGCTTGTTAAGAAGCGCTCTAAGAAGCGTTCAAAACAAGACCCGGCGCCCTCGACGCCCGTCCCTACACTTCCTGCGGCGTCTTCAACGCCAGCTGCCCCGGTGTCTTCAACACCCGCTCCGGCCCCAACTTCTGTCAAGGCCAAGGTCCCACCACCCGTTTTCCTTCGGGAAAAGGGTAAATGGACCGAGGTCTCGACATTGTGCAATGAGCACAAAATCCATTACATCCGAGCAGCCAACTCGGGTGAATCTATTAAAATCTTAGTCTCGTCGATAGACGACTTTCGAGCTTTAACAAAGCTCCTCACCGATAAGCAATATGCTTATCACACTTATGCTCTGTCAGAAGAGCGTAAGATCAGAGCGGTACTCAGGGGAGTCCCGTTCGAATTATCGAACGAGGCCATCCTGGAGGATCTGCAGTCCCAAGGCTTCCCGGCACTCGCGGTGCATAAAATGCACAGCAAGTACGGGAGGCAACACCCTCTCGCTTTGGTGATTTTCGCCAACGTCCCCAAGTCCAGAGAGATCCTGAAAGGGGTTAACTCTATTTGCGGCCTCTCTGGGATCTCAATCGAGGCGCCTCATCGCCGCGGTCATCCCGGCCAGTGCCATCGGTGCCAGTTGTACGGGCACGCGGCAGCCAACTGCCGCGCACCGCCCAGGTGCGTCAAGTGCCTGGTCCCGCACTTCACTAAGGAGTGCAATCGCACTCCTGAAACTCCCTCTCCTCCCGATTGCGTGCTTTGTGGCCAGTCCGGCCACACCGCAAACTACAGGGGCTGCCCTCGTGCACCCCGTTGTATGCGCTCCAATTTCAAAAGGGCGGCTCCCAAACAGGCCCCGCGCCTTTCTCAAGAAAACTTTCCGCCGCTGCGTAGCCGGGTTCCTCCGGCTGCATAGCCTACTCAGCCCAAGCCTGCTCCAGAAAACTGGAGGCAGCGTCCCGCATCGAATCCCATCCCGGCTCCTCGCCCATACAAACCCACTCCTCAATCCTCCGTAGCAGACGATATGCGTATCGTCTGCGACGCTATTAAAAATGTCGATGTTAGTGAAATCGCAGTCTTAGCCCGTAAACTTAGGGCTTCACGTACTCCGACAGAGCGTTTGCTAGCTCTGGCGGAGCATAGTTCCCTTCTCAATTCATTGTAGGTTCATTTAAATGAATTGATCCCTAAATCATGCTTCGGCCGACCTCTGCCCAGCCCCGGCTTCACCGGAGGCTGCCCAGAACGGCCACCAACTCATGTCCCTTTGAGCACCTTCAGTGCAACTTTCACAACAGGCGGAAGACCCGCTAGCGGGTCTCTGCCAGCGCGCCCAACTTCCCGACGGGTGTCGCTTCCGATGAAGGCTAAAGGTATACGCTTACCACAGCCAACAGGTGGTTTTTAGTGGGTAGGTGCCATTCTGGTGAGTCCCACATAACCCCCCCGCAGAGGAATTTACCTGCGGGTGGGTATGCATGACGCATCTTCCACCTCCCTCCCGTGAGGGTGCCTCGGCAGCAAAAAAAAAAAAAAAAAAGGGGTTTGTTGGACGAATTATACAAGGCACGCACCGTAGAACAATTTTGGGACTTATTATTAGAGATACATGTTATAATGGCAAGATTTGTTATTATTATTAAGTTGATTTGAATATATTTAAAATATAGGTATATATCTCTTAGTGTATAAACTCATATTATATCTATTCATATAAATATATGTTACATAAATAAATAGCCATCAATAATATAATAATATACTTCAACGATAAATAATGTAATGGACAAAAGCAATGCCAACTGTCTACTAATGATATTAGTAAATAGGAACTAATCCATCATATTGCAGTTCAACGGACAAACAGCCTCACGTAAATCCATTTATTATTAGTAAATAATTGCACGGCGCGTACTCACAAAACCGGTTGGGCGGGGGCTTCGCTGGCGGCCGGTAGCCACGCGCAAGTCGATTTTCGATGCTCACATATTATGCTCTACGTCTCTTGACCATTCGCTGGAGCCCTAACTGCTTACGAACTTTTATTCCGCAATTAAAACTTATAGTTTCTATTAGCTTAAATCGTATGTGCTTTTTCTCTTCGTCTTTCTGTCTTGAACTATTGCTTCTTCTTTATTCACTATTGTGCAGTGCTATTAAATAACTAATGCAATATAAACCGTAATTAAATTGAGAGTACTAGTTGAAATAGGTTATTATTAAAATGTCTCAAGAGTGCATAAAACCACAAATACATAACAAATACCGTACAGAAGCGACACTCTCCACCCCCCTAGAATCAAGTACCTCTCCCCACCCCCGGGTCACCCTGAGTTTGTAGGCTAGGCGTAGGCTCTGACATGCAGCCAACTATGGCGCGTGACACACGGCGCGACTCGTTGCATTCAAACTGAAGCATTGATATGTGTGAATCGATAGAGCTTTTGAAAATTATCTTGTGATTCGGTGATTTCTAATAAAACTAATATTTTACAAAAAATCTGTGTTTCCCCATTAATAATAATCTTTTACTTTAGTAATCTACTTTAACACTTTTATCAGTAACTTAACGTAATAATAATTACTTTCCTTAATTTCTTCATTTTTCTTATTTTGCGTTTTATATAAATTAACGAGTTTTCTTATTATTATTTTGTAATATAAAAAGCTATGTTCACGCGTTTATTTAAATTTGTATGGGAATGGCGCTGCAATCCTTATAGTCCTTCCATTCCTACTCTGTGTTCCTTTCCCTTTCCTACAAGCAGCACTACTAATAGGTGCGAAAGGGATGGATGGCGTGATAATCGCAAATGCAGCGATGCCGAGCTGCGCATACGCTGCGGAGACGACGTGAACTGTCATATATACTTCGATGTTCGAATAAGAAACCGCACGCTACGCACCGCTTTCTGTTTAAATAACCTTTTCTATCAAATTGAACTTTATGTGATTTAACTATATGTTGTAAAGTGTACCTAACAGTGTTCGATAGACAAAGTGCACATAGTTTAGTAACTAAGTAAGACTTCCTGAAGGAGTTGCCGCCGCCCGCTGGATGCCACGCTGACATCCAGATACGTGTATTACGAGTGACACCAGGTTAGTGCTGCTTTTCTTAAGTGCCTATCCTTCCATCCGCATTTATCCAAACTCCAGCGACCCCGCACGCCATTCTTACTAAATACGCGCATCCCCAAGTAAAAAAGGCAAAATCAGCATTAAAAAAGTTACTTGGGAAGCGAACGAACGTAAATGTCAGATTCATTCGTTTATTTAGTTTATAATGTAATATCGTATTTAAATGTTTAACAAAGAGGGACAAACAAAATTGTTTTAATTTAATTTTATCTTTATTCCATTTATAGCAAGCAACAAGTTTTTAAATGTTTTGGCCACATTTAGCGGGTATTCAAATCAAATCAAATCATGTTATTGATTCGTACTATATTAAAAATATATGTATTAAGCCGTTGGCTCTATAACATGACAGATGTTAATAATCGATTCTAGAGCCTAATTAGAGTACACAAAGTGGTGTTACATGGAGTCCTATAACGCATAATTGTCGAGATATTCAGAAGATGGTTTTGTGGCATGCGTAAGAGCATTTTTATGGGTGCCTAAAAGATGTACAAGAATCAAAAAAAATTATGTGTTAAGTTATTATAAGTAAAAAATTACATTACTATACGTGTGACTTTTCGATAAACTTAAGTTTTAGATCATTTAGAATATTCCACTGTGCATCGACACTCGAGCGGCGGTGCACGGAGCAGCGAGCGCGGGGACCTCGCTTCACCTCCGCGAGAAGGAACAGTTGCAATCTTTTGTCTCCTTCTAACGACCGCCGGCCAGCGCTTGCGACTGCACTCTTCAGTCTTCACCTCCGCGAGAAGAAACGGCTGTAAGTTTATTTCTTTCTTTCGACGGGTTAGTGCAGACATTGAGCACGCTGCGCGTGTGACGCCACTGTCGATGCTACGAGCCTCTGATAGCTACAACACCATAACGTGCAAACTACGAGCAACGAAACGTAGCGCGTAGACCTACAGACATTAGTTAAATCGGTATTTGTAAATACCAATAGTCAGTAATTTGGCTCTACTAAATAGTAGCAATATAGCCATTCTGAGCACACAAACCAATTTGTAGAGCTGAGTGATAAAAAAGTTGAGAAGCGACAAATTACATAAGACAAGTGATTACACAGAATGTCCACTCAACATTAACTCACTCGCCACCTCAAACCCGCACGGGTACTTACCTCCACACCAAACAGGCTGTCGTACTAACCTAACCTAATGAGCAACATTCCGGTTAATAAAGGAGAAACAAAAGACGGCCTCTACAACGCTTTCCAGAACATTTGCAATTAAAAAGAAAACAAAACAGACAAAACACAAGTAAAAGCACTTATAAACCTTACAAAAACTACAATTTATCGAAGGACCAGAACAGCCAATCTACGTTACCGAACCCCTTACCTTTATCCATAAAAAAGGGCGTATGTCATGGCGAGCGACCTAGCTCGTAAGTACCTCTGTAGATATTGCTGGACCTCGCAGGGAACCGTCTGCCTATGTAAACGGAAGGGTCGCCGGCGATACGCATAAACGAAGACAGCGATTTGAACCTAATAGGTAAATGACTCACTTATTCACTCAACATCAAACGCACACGACACTGTATTACTTAAACTGTTAATATACAGTTAGAGATACAAGACATACCCTTAATTTTCACTACTCTAAAATTTACTTTTCAGTAGTTTTTGAGTAAATTCCTTTTATCCACCAATTAGTGAGACAGTCTACACTACCTACTTACATTCGCGAATTCTAACGGAGATAATTTAGTTGAAGTTGACAATGTAGACATTTCGTATAGATGTAGATTTCATGAGCTCTGGTCCTGACACCCTCAGAAACGCCACGATTTTAAACGCCAAATTATGATTCAAAGAAAACCATTTCTATTATATCGGTCAATAGTAGAAATATTATCGAGAATTGGAAAAGGTTCGTGACTTCTATATCTGACTTGAAAATACCTGTCGGTGTCATTGTGCTAACGGAATGTTGGACAAACAAGGACCACTGTTCACTGACTATAAATCATTTTACACAAAAAACAAACATAATCAAAATGACGGGGTTGTAGTTTACGTAAAGAGAGATATTCCTTCCACATGTATCAAACGTATATTTCCTGAATTGTCTAATGTTAACTTTATCACGTGACCATACTTTGATTTGCTCGTATAGGTCACCATCCCTGAGAAATACTCATAGTTTAATTAATTCTCTCGATTTATTTGTTGTATTAACACATAAAAACAAAAAATATTATCCTATAATATATAATATACAATCCAACAAAACCACTAAGTAAAAGCAGGAATTACCGAGGTGTTTTCAAGTAAGTATATATAATTAAATGATCCAAGTATTACCATGTGATGTATTTTTCTCACCGTCAGTCATAACTTTTTACTTTGAAAATGTAAATAATTAAATTCCGAGAGATACAATTTTATTAATTTAAACAATATATTTTAACAATAAAGTTTAAAATTAAGTTTAAATTACGAAGCTTTCATCTTATAAAACTTCAAGGTATGTTTTCATATGGTATTAAATTTACTGTTCCTGTTTATAGTTACTCTTTTTGGCTTCAAAAAGCATTATAAAAACAGAGTTCTCTTGTGAATTCGTGCCGCGAAAATTGCCATTTATGATGGTTTCTTCAAAACTTGACCAATAATGCAATAGTTTTGCTTGTGGTCATATCAGTTCACAAAATAATCCAACAAAACCACTGATACTGATTGATGCTATTACTGAGTACACGGCGGTAAAACTGGAAAAGGTTGCTTTACAGTTTCAAATACATACTTTACTTCTTGTTGGTATGCAGTTCATGATATGACTTACGCTAATATTTATTCCAATCCACCAAACCATTTCATTCTCGCTCCGATCGCCACGCGGTGCGGACGTGCAAGACCCCGTTCTCCGTTGATCGGTCCTTTCCCGTTATTCCGTGGCGCTCAGTCTACTGACGTCACAGTTTAGCGTGTTGGTTCCGTGCTACGGGTTTCAAGGTTTTTCTACTCCGTCTGAGTGCTATCGAAGTGCGATTTTTCTTTGCGACTAAGCCCCTTAGTCTTCAAAGTGCTGTGCTAAGTTGTGTTGTGCTTGTGCTGAGTGCAGTGTTGTGCCCAGCGTAAGTAGTCTGGTTTCAGTGCAAAGGATACTTAACGGTGACAACGAATTTGTACTGAACCAGTCCTTTTATTTTTATTTTATTTCTCTTCTCTATTTTTTTTTTCTATTTTTCATATTTATTTTTATCATATCTGTGTGTTTTCGTGTGTATTTGTCCTTTCTGTCGGTAAAGGTTGACCCTAACGCGGTCAACTCTTTACCTGCGTACCCTTTTTTAGGTTTCTAGGTAGCGGCCTTCGGCGTACTACTGTTAGTTTTAAGTTTTCCTCCCCAGCCCCCCTACCGCTGGTAGGGAGGTTAGCCGCTAGGATTTTGCTAGGTTTTTAGGAACTAGGCATCTTTTATTATACTTATATTTATTTATATTATTGTCCCAACTCTCCATAATGGATCCGCTAAGCGTTATTAACGCGTTCACCCAGGCGCTTGCTGCGGTAGGCGTCTACATCCCGAAAGACATCATAACGCAGGCCTTGCAGGCATCAATCGCGTCCCCGGCCCCTCAGGCCTCAACCCCGGCCCCTCAGGCCTCAACCCCGGCCCTTCAGGTCTCCAACGTTCAGACCCCTCAGGTCCACAGCTCTCCCGCGTCTCCTGCCTCGTCCGAGATGGACTGCGAATCGGTCGCATCCTCTCACGCGTCGCGTCGTAAGCGTACCGCTCCCGGGAGCGACTCCGAACCCGCGTCTGATACGTCGTCAGATGCCGTTACCTTAACCGGCTCTCCTGAGCCCGCGTTTCAACTTGTCGCCAAGCGCTCCAAGAAGCGCTCTAAGAAAGCTTCGGTATCTTCAATACCCGAGCCCTCCCCGGTGTCTTCAACACCAGCCCCCGCGCCGTCAAAATCGCTCGCAGTAACCGCGTATCCGTCGGTCACATCGAAGCCAGCGACGCGCTGCGCTCCCGTCCCGCCGAAACCTCAGCTCCCTCCGTCCGTATTCCTGCGTGAAAAAGCGCGCTGGACCGCGGTTTCTAACTTGTGCAAAGAGCACAAAATTAATTACTTAAAAGCCGCCAACGCTGGCGATACAATCAAAATTCAAGTAGCGACCGTCGACGACTTCCGCGCGTTTACCAGGTTTCTCTCGTTAAATCAAATCGCGTACCACACCTACCGGAGGAGCGTAAGATCCGCGCAGTACTACGGGGCGTCCCGTTCGAACTCAGTAACGAAGACATTCTCGAGGACCTTAAGTGTCAGGGTTTCCCGGCCACAGCAGTGCACAAGATGCACTCCAACCGCGGTAGGCGTTTTCCCTTAGCTCTAGTAATCCTTACCAACACTCCCAACTCGAAGGAGATTTTCAGAGAGGCTCGCACAATTTGCGGACTCTCGAACATCTCCGTCGAGCGTCCCAACCTCCGCGGTCACCCTGGGCAGTGCCACCGCTGCCAGCTATATGGCCACGCAGCGGCTAACTGTTCAGCTCCCCCCAGGTGCGTCAAGTGCCTGGATCCCCACATCACTAAGGAGTGCACTCGCACTCCCGAATCCACTTCCCCCCCTGCCTGTGTGCTATGCGGCCAGTCCGGCCACACAGCTAACTACAGGGGTTGCCCGCGCGCTCCGCGCACCACCGCCAAGAGGGTCGCGCCTAAACCGGCGCCGTCACTCACTCCTGCTAACTTCCCGCCGCTGCGCAACCGGGGTCCCCCGGAAGCAAAGCCCGTTCAGCCAACGCCTACTCCGGCTCTGTCTTGGAGGCAGCGTCCGGCTGTCCCGCCAGCACCTTCCCGACCCATCCCAGCTCCCGTAGCTTCCGTAGGGCCGCTTCCCGCTCCGTTATCCGCACCTCAGTCGTCGTTGGCTGAGGATATGAAGACCGTGTTCGACGTTATTCAAAACGTCGATATTAACGAAATTTCTGTACTCGCACGCAAACTGCGAGCAGCCCGCTCTCCTCAAGAGCGTTTATTCGCGTTAGCCGAGCATCACTCGCTCCTAAGTTCGTTGTAAATTCTTTTAATTTTTGTATAAATTCGTAAATAAGTAAATTATAATGTCTAGACCCGCGAATCCCGCGTCCAGTCGTATTAAACCCAAGGGCTTATCCCTAGTATCTTTTAACGCTCGTAGCCTTAGCACCAACCTTCCCGAGATTAAACTGTTCCTTCAGAACAAAGAACCTGACTTATTCCTTCTCCAGGAGACATGGCTTACTCCAAACCGCTCCAGGGGATACGCTATTCCTAAGTACGCGTTTACTCGCAACGACAGGCCCAACTCCGACGGATACGGCGGCACCGCTATATATTACAAAAGAGGCTTCCATTGCTGTCCTCTCCCTACCCCTCCTCTCCTCAACATGGAGGCCACTGTGTGTAGATTGGCTATGACTGGTCATCCGACCATCATCATAGCTTCAGTCTACATACCGTGCGGCTCCAGACCAATCCGCAGCGACTTTGAGGCCATTCTCGCCCTCGGCCATTCAGTCATTATGTTCGGAGACTTTAACTCCAAACATACTGACTGGACGTGCCTATCGACCAACACCAGCGGTATCGCTCTCCTCGACATCACTAACTCCCTTGACTTAGACGTCATATCCCCCATCACTCCCACTCACTATCCCAACAACCCGACCTATTCTCCTGACATCCTCGACTTAAAAAAAGTTTTAGTAAATATATATTTTAAAAAAAACCACTTGCAGATACATTTTTCTTCTTTTATTGATTTATTATAAAATGTATGCAAGCATCAATTCATATAGATTTCTAAAATGGTTCATTTGTAATGATCTAAGTCATTCGAGACTTAAGATGATTTGAAAATTTACTCATAGGTTATTAATAAAACCGGCTGGCTACTACTTGCAATCGAACCTTAAATTCCTAATTATCTAATAACTTTTGCTTTCAAAACACCAATACAATAAAATACCTCTAAATTTACAAAGTATTGATTTCCTCCAAGTTGTTATTAGAATTGAATCAATTAAACTATTTCTACAGCGAAAATTTTCAGTGACTTAATTACTGTAAGTATCCAAATTAATTAAAGGTGTTTTTTTTTTCGCAAAAATAATTTTGAAATTGCTGAAAAATTTGAACTTTTTTTATCAGTTTATTAGACATTTGGCTCCGGCGTGGCTGTCTGATAGGATTTATCACTTTACCTAATAGCGGCCCTGAAATGTTTTTTTTTTTTTTTTGTTTTTTTTTTGTTTTTTTTTTTGGTTCCCCTCCACGGGAAGGGCAGGAGGACATAAAAAATGCTCTGACGCATACTCCGCGCGCGGGATTGGAGTTATGTGGGACTCGTCCCGACGCCTACCAGAACCATACCCACTAAAAAACCCCCTGTCGGCTCGTGCATTTTTGCCACTCAGTCTTCATCTGAGCGACGGCCAATTGGAGAAAGAGGCCGCGCCAGCGGGGCCCTTAAGGGGTCACCCGCTGAGATTCACATAGCACTGAAGGTGCTCAAAAATGAAAAGTAAAAATAAAAACATTAAAAATGAAAAATAAAATTGCATTAATTCGGATTTACGTTAGAATTAGAATTTACGTTAGAATTAGGATTTGCGGCCTGAAGGGCCTCGAGAGCTAAAGTTAACTGCGTAGGTTCGCCCGTGTGCGCGTTTCTCGGCCTAGCGACTTTGAATTTCGAATCTAACACAGGAGCAGTATATGAGACTGAATCTCGAACAAGATGATTGGGATGGGATTCGGCGAGTTTGAAGAACGATTCTGAGAGTGTTTTGAGGTGCTGTTGCACTGTAGGTAGTTCAAGATCTCTGTGCAGGTCCGCGTTGCGCACATACCAAGGTGCGTCTGTGGCCCTGCGGCAGAAGAGATTTTGAACCACCTGCAGCTTATACAGGACGGAGGGATTGGCGTGGGCAAAGACTGGCGAAGCATATGACATGACATGACTAACGCAGACCTTATAAAGCGTACGTTTATTTCTAAAAGACCTTTTACTTTTTCTACCTATCATACTATTTAAGCGGCTTAAGTAGAAACGCGCGAGTTTCGTTACTCTATCGACGTGTGGCTTGAAAGAAAGCGTCTGATCTAAGGTGACGCCTAAGTATTTGATACTGCGCTTCCAGGGGATGGGAATACCTAACATTCGAATGTGGGGATCGTTGCGGCGATTACGACGTTTGTGGTCGAATAGAATGGCAGAACTCTTTTCTGGGTTGACATCGATACGCCATTTTTGAAACCAAACACCGAGGGCGTTTACGGCCTTTTGGAGTCTGGTGATGTTATACGGGATCCTTTGACCTTTAGTGTAAAGGGCGGTATCGTCTGCAAAGAGGGCGAGTTCGACGCCTTTCGGCGGGATGGGCATGTCATTAGTGTACACGGTGTACAGCAGAGGGGCAAGGACTGAACCTTGCGGGACTCCAGCCTTTATGGGACGAGGCGCGGAGAGCGTGCCTTCATGTTTAAATCGAAACGTACGGTCTTTAAGAAACGACGCGATTAATCTGACTAGGCGAACCGGTAAGCCTATTTTATAGAGTTTAAAAACGAGACCGCTGTGCCAGACTTTGTCGAAAGCCTTGGCTACGTCAAAGAGAACCGCGATTGATTTTTTACGATGCGGATAGAATCCTTCGAGAATGTACTCGACGATTCGATGGACTTGCTGAGGGCAGGAGTGCTTAGCGCGAAAGCCGAACTGGTGGGGAATAATGAGAGGGTCGCCATCCGTTGGAAACAGATGGTTCCGCATTCGAGAGAGTATGACTCTTTCGAGAAGTTTAGACATTGCCTTGAGGAGGCTGATGGGTCTGTGATTAGCCGGGATGTTCAGAGGTTTACCCGGCTTGGGAATGCCTATGACTGTCGCTTCTTTCCAGGCTTTTGGAAAGTAGCTATGGTCGAAGCAGGCATTGAAGATGATAGCTAACAAGGTAAGCACCTGCTGTGGCAGGTGCTTAAGTGCGTGGTTGGAAATTCCATCCGCACCCGGAGCCTTTTTGGACTTTTGCTTTCTAATGAGAAGCAAGATTTCATCATTAGAGACTGTGACGGGGTCGTCGGTGATAGGGAGAGATTCTCTGCGGAGAACTTCGTCCTCCACCGCCTGGATGTGGGAGGGATCCGCGGGTTGCGTGCTGGGCGAACATTGTGCCGCTATGCTGTCGGCGAAGCATTCGGCTTTCTCTTCGACTTCGAAGGCAATGGTGCCGTCGGGACGAGTGAGAGGAGGAACGTGAGAGGCGGTGTCTACGCGTAAAGCTCGGGCCATTCGATAATACGCTTGGTGGGACGGGGAGATATTTTCCATGAGATCATTAAACTGAGTGTCACGGAGTTCCGCGAGGCGAGACCTAACTTTACGTTGAAGCTGATTCGCAGCTATTCTATATGCGGGCGTGGGATATTTCTTGGCTCTCCGGAGAGCCGCGTTCTTAGCTTTAATGAGATTGCTAACGGCTAAGGGAAGCGCGGGTTTGCCTTGCTTAGCAATGATTACGTTGTCGCTGATGGCTGAGTTGATAGCATCAGTGAGATTATCGACTATCGAATCTATTTTAATCGGGCTGTCTAATTGGTCGGGCGAAATCGCGAGCGGAGAGTTCGGTGCCTCTAAGGCTGAAACTAACGTATTTTTAAAGCCTTTCCAGTTGGTAAAGGTCTTAGGAGATTTGACGTTGTCGTTAGGCGCGCCTAGCACGAGGGAGACGGGGCGATGGTCGGAGCCTAGGTCATCGAGCGGTTCGATGGACCTGAGATCAAGATTGATTCGCTTGATAATTGCAAAGTCGAGGATGTCAGGAGAATAGGTCGGGTTGTTGGGATAGTGAGTGGGAGTGATGGGGGATATGACGTCTAAGTCAAGGGAGTTAGTGATGTCGAGGAGAGCGATACCGCTGGTGTTGGTCGATAGGCACGTCCAGTCAGTATGTTTGGAGTTAAAGTCTCCGAACATAATGACTGAATGGCCGAGGGCGAGAATGGCCTCAAAGTCGCTGCGGATTGGTCTGGTACCACTAGGTATGTAGATTGAAGCTATGATGATGGTCGGATGACCAGTCATAGCCAATCTACACACAGTGGCCTCCATGTTGAGGAGAGGAGGGGTAGGGAGAGGACAGCAATGGAAGCCTCTTTTGTAATATATAGCGGTGCCGCCGTAACCGTCGGAGTTGGGCCTATCGTTGCGAGTAAACGCGTACTTAGGAATAGCGTATCCCCTGGAGCGGTTTGGAGTAAGCCATGTCTCCTGGAGAAGGAATAAGTCAGGTTCTTTGTTCTGAAGGAACAGTTTAATCTCGGGAAGGTTGGTGCTAAGGCTACGAGCGTTAAAAGATACTAGGGATAAGCCCTTGGGTTTAATACGACTGGACGCGGGATTCGCGGGTCTAGACATTATAATTGACTTATTTACGAATTTATACAAAAACAAAAGAATTTACAACGAACTTAGGAGCGAGTGATGCTCGGCTAACGCGAATAAACGCTCTTGAGGAGAGCGGGCTGCTCGCAGTTTGCGTGCGAGTACGGAAATTTCGTTAATATCGACGTTTTGAATAACGTCGAACACGGTCTTCATATCCTCAGCCAACGACGACTGAGGTGCGGATAACGGAGCGGGACGCGGCCCTACGGAAGCTACGGGAGCTGGGATGGGTCGGGAAGGTGCAGGCGGAACGGCCGGACGCTGCCTCCAAGACAGAGCCTGAGTAGGCGTCGGCTGAAGGGGCTTTGCTTCCGGGGGACTCCGGTTGCGCAGCGGCAGGAAGTTAGCGGAGGTGAGCGGCGGCGCCGGTTTAGGCGCGACCCTCTTGACGGTGGAGCGCGGAGCGCGCGGGTAACCCCTGTAGTTTGCTGTGTGGCCGGACTGGCCGCACAGCACACAGGCAGGGGGGGAAGTGGATTCGGGAGTGCGAGTGCACTCCTTAGTGATGTGGGGATCTAGGCACTTTACGCACCTGGGGGGAGCTGAACAGTTAGCCGCTGCGTGGCCATATAGCTGGCAGCGGTGGCACTGCCCAGGGTGACCACGGGGGTTGGGACGCTCGACGGAGATGTTCGAGAGTCCGCAAATTGTGCGAGCCCCTCTGAAAATCTCTTTCGAGTTTGGAGTGTTGGTAAGGATTACCAGAGCTAAGGGAAAACGCCTACCGCGGTTGGAGTGCATCTTGTGCACTGCTGTGACCGGGAAACCCTGAGACTTAAGGTCCTCGAGGATTTCTTCGTTCTCGAGCTCGAACGGGACGCCCCGTAGTACTGCGCGGATCTTACGCTCCTCCGGGAGGGCGTAGGTGTGATAAGCTATTTGTTTTAAAGAAAGTAACCGAGTGAACGCGCGGAAGTCGTCGACGGTCGCGACCTGGATTTTAATTGTGTCGCCTGCATTGGTTGCTTTTAAGTAATTAATTTTGTGCTCTTTGCACAAGTTAGAAACTTTTTTAGAGCGCTTCTTGGAGCGCTTGGCGACAAGTTGAAACTCGGGCTCAGGAGAGCCGGTTAAGGTGACGGCATCTGACGACGTATCAGACGCGGGTTCGGAGTCGCTCCCGGGAGCGGTACGCTAGCGACGCGACGCGTGAGAGGATGCGACCGATTCGCAGTCCATCTCGGACGAGGCGGGAGACGAGGAAGAGCTGTAGACCTGAGGGGTCTCGACGTTGGAGGCCTGAGGGGCCGGGTTTGAGGCCTGAGGGGCCGGGGTTGAGGCCCGAGGGGCCGGGGTTGAGGCCTGAGGGGCCGGGGTTGAGGCCTGAGGGGCCGGGGACGCGATTGATGCCTGCAAGGCCTGCGTTATGATGTCATTCGGGATGTAGACGCCTACCGCAGCAAGTGCCTGGGTGAACGCGTTAATAACGGTTAGCGGATCCATAAGGGAGAGTTGGGAAAGTAATATTAATAAATATAAGTATAATAAAAGATGCCTAGTTCCTAAAAACCTAGCAAAATCCTAGCGGCTAACCTCCCTACCAGCGGTAGGGGGGCTGGGGAGGAAAACTTAAAATTAACAGTAGTACGCCGAAGGCCGCTACCTAGAAACCTAAAAAAAGGGTACGCAGGTAAAGAGTTGACCCGTTAGGGTCAACCTTTACCGACAGAAGGGACAAATACACACGAAAACACACAGATATGATAAAAATAAATATGAAAAATAGAAGAAAAATAAATAAAATAGAGAAGAGAAATAAAATAAAAATAAAAAGGACTGGTTCAGTACAAATTCGTTGTCACCGTTAAGTATCCTTGGCACTGAAACCAGACTACTTACGCTGGGCACAACACTGCACTCAGCACAAGCACAACACAACTTAGCACAGCACTTTGAAGACTAAGGGGCTTAGTCGCAAAGAAAAATCGCACTTCGAAAGCACTCAGACGGAGTAGAAAAACCTTGAAAACCGTAGCACGGAACCAACATGCTAAACTGTGACGTCAGTAGACTGAGCGCCACGGAATAACGGGAAAGGACCGATCAACGGAGAACGGGGTCTTGCACGTCCGCACCGCGTGGCGATCGGAGCGAGAATGTGTCCTCCGGCTCCGTCTATGCGAGCGTTGTTCGAAAGTTGTCATGCAGAACTAGCGACACTTTAAACTCACACAACACAACACAACACAACTAACATTATAAACTATGAAAGGGTTTAATGGGGCTGCTTATCAACCAGGGTAAAAGAAATCCACTCGCCGTGTCGGTAGCACTGACGCATAAGATCATATTACAAAACACTGGCTTTGTCTATCCCTCATCGCGAACACTCGTCATTCTAAAACCGCCAACAAGCAAATCACACACAACTGAACTCTACGAGATGATACAAGCGACTGACTGACTGAATTATTATAAAAACAAAAATATTCATTTCTAAAACAATTTGGCTTTTCGGCAAGTGCTAACAAGCCGCCGCCCTATGCTTCGACACGCAGTACTTACGGCGGCGAACATCACAGGCACCCGGCCGGCTAGGGACGCTTGCACGTGCATTGCGCTCAGCTTATGTGTGGTAAGAATGATGACTCACCAAGAGCGGGATGATGTTGTATGTAAGCCAATTATTGCATTTATATAAAGTAATGCCGTGTCTTGGGGTTTGTTGGACGAATTATACAAAGACATGCACCGTAGAACAATTTTGGGACTTATTATTAGAGATAAATGTTATAATTGTGGCAAGATTTGTTATTATTATTAAGTTGATTTGAATATATTTAAAATATAGGTATATCTCTTAGTGTATAAACACATATTATATCTATTCATATAAATATATGTTACATAAATAAATAGCCATCAATAATATAATAATATACTTCAACGATAAATAATGTAATGGACAAAAGCAATGCCAACTGTCTACTAATGATATTAGTAAATAGGAACTAATCCATCATATTGCAGTTCAACGTACAAACAGCCTCACGTAAATCCATTTATTATTAGTAGATAATTGCACGGCGCGTACTCGCAAAACCTCGCAAAAACTCGCTGGCGGCCGGTCGCCGCGCGCAAGTCGTTTTTTTTTTTTGCTGCCGAAGCACCCTCTCTCGGGAGGGAGGTGGAAGATTCGTCATGAATACCACCGCAGCCGTCTGCGGGGTGATGTGGGACTCACCAAAGTGGCACCTACCCACTAAAAACCACCCAAGCGGCTGTAGCATGGGTATGCTGTCAGCCTTCATCGGAGTGACACCCGGGTAGGGAGGTGGGTGCGCAAGCAGGGACCCGCTAGCGGGTCACCCGCTGAGAATACTAATCACTTAAGGTGCAAATGACATTAATATTGATGATTATACGGCCTGGGCAGCCTTAAGCTGGTCCAGATTAGCCGAAAGTTGATCAGGGGGACCCGAGAGTGCATTTCTCGGTCTACGGACTTTGTACCTCGACGGCATGGACGGAGCAGTATAAGCTACTGACTCTCGTATAAGGGGGTTAGGGTGCTCTTCGGATCGCTTAAAAAAAGCGGTGGAGAGCGTCCTAAGGTGTTGTTGTATAGTAGGCAGTTCGAGATCTCTGTGCAGGTCTGCGTTTCGCACGTACCACGGAGCATCTGTGACCCGGCGGCAGAAGAGATTCTGGACTACCTGTAGTTTATACATATTGGAGGGTTTAGCATGTGCAAAAATTGGGGCGGCGTACGTCATGACTGGTCTCACGCAAACCTTAAAAAGCGTTCGCTTGTTCCTAAGAGACATTTTACTGTGCCGGCCTAACATACTGTTAAGGCGGCCCATGTACAGACGGGCGAGTTTGGTAACTCGATGTATGTGAGGTCGGAATGAAAGCGTACGATCGAGCGTTACGCCTAGGTACTTGGTGGTTAGTGTCCACGGGATGGGCGTAACTAGCATTCGGATGTGGGGGTCGTAGGGACGACGGCGTTTGTGATCGAAGCGCATCGCAGAGCTTTTCTCTGGATTTACATCGATACGCCATTTTTTAAACTAGGCTCCGAGGTCATTTACGGCCTTCTGGAGTTTGGTGATGAGTGTGTCGACGTGCACACCCTTGACGTATAGACGCAAGTCGATTTTCGATGCTCACATATTATGCTCAACGTCTCTTGACGTTAGCAGTTAGGGCTCCAGCGAATGGAGCCCTAACTGCTTACGAGCTTTTATTCCGCAATTAAAACTTATAGTTTCTATTAGCTTAAATCGTATGTGTTTTTTCTCTTCGTCTTTCTGCCTTGAACTATTGCTTCTTCTTTATTCACTATTGTGCAGTGTTATTAAATAACTAATGCAATATAAACCGTAATTAAATTGAGAGTACTAGTTGAAATAGGTGATTATTAAAATGTCAAGAGTGCATAAAACCACAAATACATAACAAATACCGTACAGAAGCGACACTCAGTCTCGGTCTGCGTGCGTTCTCGAGCGCACGTCGATCGCAGACGCCTTCCCGCTCTTTTAGCCCCCGCGCTAATTGAGCACCCAAATTTCATATTTGTTTACCGTATTAAGTTTCTAACGCCGTTTTCACGGCGGACAGTGGCTCGTTAACCGTACTTCTAATAAGTTTCTAACGCCGTTTTCACGGCGGACAGTGGCTTGTTAACCGTACTTCGTGGAACGTGAGCTTCGTCGACGGGAATTCGTTGTTCCAGGACTGCAAGTGCCGTGTTCGAGTAAGTTATCCGCGTCGTTCTCAACCGCCCTACTGCGTGTAGGGTGGTTTTAGGAAGTTAGTCATCGTTGTTAGGTTCATATATTGTCCCTCCCCAACCCCTCCGCAATGGCTTCCCTAAGCTCTGATGAGATTAGGAAGAAGTTAGTTGATAGTATCGGTGCTGAAGGCATATATATAAATGCTGACAAGTTCCGTTTCCTTGATTCTCTTATCCCGCATATCATGGCGTTAAATCCACCAATGGCCCCTCAGGCCACCCCATTCCCCCAGACCCCTCTGGTCTTAGGCTCTCCAGCGTCCCCTTCCTCCAGTGACATGGAGTGCGAAGTAGACGCCCCTCCGCGACGCAAGCGCGCACCCGCGACCGAGTCATCCTTGGGACGCCACCCCAACTGGCCCTGAGTCTCCCTCCTTTACGCTTGTTAAGAAGCGCTCTAAGAAGCGTTCGAAACAAGACCCGGCGCCCTCGACGCCCGTCCCTACACTTCCTGCGGCCTCTTCAACGCCAGCTGCCCCGGTGTCTTCAACACCCGCTCCGGCCCCAACTTCGGTCAAGGCCAAGGTCCCACCACCCGTTTTCCTTCGGGAAAAGGGTAAATGGACCGAGGTCTCGACATTGTGCAATGAGCACAAAATCCATTACATCCGAGCAGCCAACTCGGGTGAATCTATTAAAATCTTAGTCTCGTCGATAGACGACTTTCGAGCTTTAACAAAGCTCCTCACCGATAAGCAATATGCTTATCACACTTATGCTCTGTCAGAAGAGCGTAAGATCAGAGCGGTACTCAGGGGAGTCCCGTTCGAATTATCGAACGAGGCTATCCTGGAGGATCTGCAGTCCCAAGGCTTCCCGGCACTCGCGGTGCATAAAATGCACAGCAAGTACGGGAGGCAACACCCTCTCGCTTTGGTAATTCTCGCCAACGTCCCCAAGTCCAGAGAGATCGTGAAAGGGGTTAGCTCTATTTGCGGCCTCTCTGGGATCTCGATCGAGGCGCCTCATCGCCGCGGTCATCCCGGCCAGTGCCATCGGTGCCAGTTGTACGGGCACGCGGCGGCCAACTGCCGCGCACCGCCCAGGTGCGTCAAGTGCCTGGTCCCGCACTTCACTAAGGAGTGCAATCGCACTCCTGAAACTCCCTCTCCTCCCGATTGCGTGCTTTGTGGCCAGTCCGGCCACACCGCAAACTACAGGGGCTGCCCTCGTGCACCCCGTTGTATGCGTTCCAATCCCAAGAGGTCGGCACCCAAACAGGCCCCGCGCCTTTCTCAAGAAAACTTTCCGCCGCTGCGTAGCCGGGTTCCTCCGGCTGCTAAGCCAACACAGTCCAGGCCTGCCCCAGAAAACTGGAGGCAGCGTCCCGCATCGAATCCCATCCCGGCTCCTCGCCCATACAAACCCACTCCTCAATCCTCCGTAGCAGACGATATGCGTATCGTCTGCGACGCTATTATAAATGTCGATGTTAGTGAAATCGCAGTCTTAGCCCGTAAACTTAGGGCTTCACGTACTCCGACAGAGCGTTTGCTAGCTCTGGCGGAGCATAGTTCCCTTCTCAATTCATTGTAGGTTCATTTAAATGAATTGATCCCTAAATCATGCTTCGGCCGACCTCTGCCCAGCCCCGGCTTCACCGGAGGCTGCCCAGAACGGCCACCAACTCATGTCCCTTTGAGCACCTTCAGTGCAACTTTCACTACAGGCGGAAGACCCGCTAGCGGGTCTCTGCCAGCGCGCCCAACTTCCCGACGGGTGTCGCTTCCGATGAAGGCTAACGGTAATAACTACAGCCAACAGGTGGTTTTTAGTGGGTAGGTGCCATTCTGGTGAGTCCCACATAACCCCCCCGCAGAGGAATTTACCTGCGGGCGGGTATGCATGACGCATCTTCCACCTCCCTCCCGTGAGGGTGCCTCGGCAGCAAAAAAAAAAAAAAAAAAAAAAGAAGCGACACTCTCCACCCCCCTAGAATCAAGTACCTCTCCCCACCCCCGGGTCACCCTGAGTTTGTAGGCTAGGCGTAGGCTCTGACATGCAGCCAACTATGGCGCGTGACAGACGGCGCGACTCTTTGCATTCAAACTGAAGCATTGATATGTGTGAATCGATAGAGCTTTTGCAAATTATCTTGTGATTCGTTGATTTCCAATAAAACTAATATTTTACAAAAAATCTGTGTTTCCCCATTCATAATAATCTATTTTTTACTTTAGTAATCTACTTTAACACTTTTATCAGTAACTTAACGTAATAATAATTACTTTCATTATTTTCTTCATTTTTCTTATTTTGCGTTTTATATAAATTAACGAGTTTTCTTATTATTATTATTATCTTGTAATATAAAAAGTAAAAAAGGTAAAATCAGCATAAAAAAATTACTTGGAAAGCGAACGGACGTAAATGTCAGATTCATTCGTTCATTTAGTTTATAATGTAATATCGTATTTAAATGTTTAACAAAGAGGAACGAACAAAATTGTTTTAATTTCATTTTATCTTTATTCCATTTATAGCAAACAACAAGTTTTTACATGTTTTGGCCACATTTAGCGGGTATTCAAATCAAATCAAATCATGTTATTGATTCGTACTATATTAAAAATATATGTATTACGCCGTGGGCTCTATAACTTGACAGATGTTAACAATCGATTCTAGAGCCTAATTAGAGTACACAAAGTGGTGTAACATGGAGTCCTATAACGCATAACTTTCGAGATATTCAGTAGCTGGTTTTGTGGCATGCGTAAGAGCATTTTATGGGAGCCTAAAAGATGTACAAGAATCCAAAAAAATTATGTGTTAAGTTATTATAAGTTAAAAGTTACATTACTATACGTGTGACTTTTCGATAAACTTAAGTTATAGAACATTTAGAATATTCAACTGTGCATCGACACTCGAGCGGCGGTGCACGGAGCAGCGAGCGCGGGGACCTCGCTTCACCTCCGCGAGAAGGAACAGTTGCAATGTTTTGTCTCCTTCTAACGACTGCCGGCCAGCGCATGCGACTGCACTCTTCAGTCTTCACCTCCGCGAGAAGAAACGGCTGTAAGTTTATTTCTTTCTTTCGAACTTCTTTTGCACTTTTGACTGAACTTTAACATCCAATTAAAGTTAACTTTACACAGTTTACTGTATATTGTAAAGGCAAGCAAAATCGTGCTTTCAAATACAGTACGAACGATACAAAATGAAGCGCTAAGTTGCGTGAGGGGCGGCGCGTCGCTAACAAAGTCGAAGTATTCACGCGCAAGCAACTTTCGAACTTTTATAGTGTGACTTTAAGTTATAATTAGCTGTAGGTAAGGTAAGTGTTTTGTTAGAGTGAAATAGCTTAATAATTGTATTATACTAGAATACATAGTATGACCACCTGCAACTTCTCTACCATGTATAATATTGATCAAGGTGTCCCGATAATACTGTATCCAAACAACGGATGGCCACAGTATTGATCGTCAATACCACAAAACCAAATATAACCAAAAACTGAATATTATAACAGTATTCGTATGCAGCCTTTGGTTTATCAATCAAAGGATACTACGTCATTCGTTCATCAGTAACGCTGTTTTAACGAATGTAAGAAGATAGTTGAAGCTTCGATACGAAATCAATAAATTTCTTATGTCATGGGAGTGATTAGTAACGAACTTAAATTAACTATGCGAAGAGGCATAACGTAATTAAGACCGTAAATCCTTTTTTTTTTGGATGATATTGCACTTTGATTAGTTTCATCAAAACTAAGTAGGAAAGTAAATCTACTTTATAGATGACTTGAGTACGGACGTGTTGATTTCACTTGACTAAAAATTGTGACCTACATTACTAATCAAGCGTAGTATATAGTGATTTATGCAATATAAATTGAAAAGAGTTTGTTAATGTGAAATGATCTAGCTGAAAGTAAATGAATGAATAGCTAAAAGTACCAAATAAAAAAAATTAAAAATGGAGGGCACTACCTTCAATAATAGTACTATAGCTAATCGTAGTCCTCCGCCGAAGCCTGCTCCTCGACCTCCAGCGCTCTGTGAAGATGAAATTATTACCACTACAGAAATCCAGGGTTGGATGACTTCATTTTTATGAACAGTGCCTGAGTGAGGTATGCTCCATCGCAAATGAAGGAAAACTTAACTCGGACCAAAAACTTAGAATTTGTTAATTCTAAGTTTTTGGTCCTTTGCCACAAAGTAGCTCATGGAACTTCCTAAATGGCAGTCCAATACCAGTCCCTGAAACTTGAAGCCGTCCAAGCCCACTCAACAAAACAAACCCTTAAAGAAAATCGTGACCTTTCTCAGCGACTCCATGACCTCAAACAGTGGATTGACGAATCCTCAAAACCCTTCATCTCCTTCCTCATCGACCTTCTCTTTCGCCGACATTGTTAAAAAAGGGACCAACACCTTCTTACAGCCCAATAACCTGAGTTCCATTGCCATATATCCAAATGACAAGCAGAAGGCAAGTCGACACAAAGTCACTTGTTCAAAATATTATTGGTCCAGAGCATATGAAACTCCAGATCAGAAGCCTACGTAAGACTACGAATGGAGGTGTGATAATAAGCACTGAGTCCAAGGAAGACATAGAGAAGTTAAAACATTCAAGACAACTCAAGACATCTGGCCTTACAGTCGACGAGCCTCATAAGCGCAGACCTAGAATAGTAGTGGTTGGAGTGCCCACCTCGATGAAAGAAAAGGAAGTATTTACTAAACCTGGAGGATGAACTAGATGGTACATCACTTGAACAGTTCCTGTCTGAGATCAAACTGAGCCACAAATCAGGTAAGAAAGACATGGAGACCTGTAACTATGTCCTGGTTTTACCTGCTTCAATTCGCAAAGTCTTAATATTTAACCAAGGAATATTTGTGAATTGGTCTTCTTACCCTGTAAAAGATTACACTATAGTAACAAGATGTTTCAAGTGCCAACAGTACGGCCATGCAGCCAAGTCGTGCCGGGAGACTTCTCACACCTGTGGTCATTGCGGTGACCAAGGCTACAGTATGGACGTGTGCAAGGCTAAGCTAGAAGCCCCGAAATCTGCTACCTGCCTGCGCTTCAAAAAGCCATGTAACCATGCCACTGGCGCTAGTAACTGTCCAAATAATGGCCGAAAAACGATATATTATTTCTATAGATTATGGAGGCGCCTAAGAGCGCTACACGTTATTTCTTTTTCTCTGCATTTTTATTCTTGTATATATTTATATAATGACTGATCAATTAATTAACGATTTAGACAACTTCTTATTATCTGAGAGTCGAAAGCTTGTGAGGCAGAGAGCTGCAAACAATATCTTTCTGCTTTTAAAAATCCACTAACCATACTAACACAGAATATTCGTAGTATATATACAAATTGTGATAGTTTTTGTACTTTACAACAAAGATTAGATTTAAATCTAGATATAATTATTTTAACTGAGTGCTGGTTAAATAAACAGCATAACTTGCATAGTAGCGAATTCAACTACAATCAAAAGGATGGGTTTGGAGTTTATGTTAATAATTATCAAAATATCTCGGTAGTAGAACCGAATACACAAGACTGTAATTGATTACTTATTACAATTGATGCATACACAGGATACAAATGATTGCTTTTTGAACTGATGTACATATATGTATGTTATACGTAATAAATAGTGTCCAACATGCAATTTCGCGGAATACTCGTAAGATATGCCGGAAGAAATAGAAATTACAACAAAAAGCCGTGGATAACTCCAGGCTTTATGCGCTGTATGAAACATAGAGATAACTTACATAAAAGGGCATAGTTACCCCCCGATAATTTAAACTTACAAGTAACATACAAAAGATACCGGAATTTAATAATAAGTAATAATCTTCTGAGAAAATACCTAAATATATTATGCAAAATTGCAAAAAGTCGGTCATGCCAGCCGCCTATGAGCAACAAACACACAACCAACGCTAATTTAACCTCATTTGCTTTATTTAGTACTGACGAAAGCGAGGTGGAAAGGATAACCATGGGTCTAAAAGAGGATCGTGGCGTTGGATGGGATGCTATATAAAGCAAAATTTTTAAAATATTTAAGCATATTTTAATTCCACCTTTGACTCATATTTTCAATAGATGTTTATCAGAAGGTATTTTTCCAAAATGTCTCAAAAAAGCTGTTATTATTCCGGTGTATAAATCTGGTAGTAAAGACGATGTTAATAACTACAGACCTATCTCTTTACTTCCATCCACATCGAAAATCTTAGAAAAAATAGTGAATAAAAGGTTAGTAAATTATTTGCAGAAAATATCATATTTCTCAGAAGCACAGTTTGGTTTTAGGTCAAAGATGTCAACATCCGACGCGGTCCATCAATTAACTAATCACTTACTTCAGGAACTTGACAAAGGCAAACAGACTCTAGGGATTTTCCTTGACCTGGCCAAGGCCTTTAGTACTGTTTCTATACCAAACCTACTCTCCAAATTAGAAGCCCTAGTAGAGGTGTTATATTAGGCTCAAATATTCGTATTCCTATTATCGAATATAACGCTTTACCAATATTAGGTTATCAAGCCTATTATTTGGTAATAGTCTGGTAATAGTCAAATAATAGGGTTAGTTTTCCGTCCGATGTTGTTCTAATAATACGCTATATTCATTTAACCATATTTGTTTGCGTGTATATTAGTTATACGAGAGATAGTTATATAAGAAAATCGCATATTTTAGACTTATATTATAAATTGGAAAGTTTGCTTATTTATTCGTTGTTATGTACTGTTTGGCAGATTTGATTTTAATGTTTGGTATGGTATTGGATTTCTTGGATTAGGCCTCGGATAAACACCCGACAAAATAATGTGTAAATATAGCTAGCTACTCTTAATATTGATTAAGAGTGATTAAATTTGCCTTCATACTTTAACAGGCATTAACATTAAACACGTCTAACTAAATTAAATGAACTTTCGTAAAAATTAGGCATTATTCTTTTACTCAGATTATTATAAAACTATTGCGTATTTTTTTTACAATTTTTTTTACATTGATGTCGATTACGTGCTGTCTGTCTGCTTATCCATGAAACTTCCATACAAAACGCGAAGTGTATGCAACGCATAGATAATGTTCGATCGAATACGTCCTTGGTACACTACCGCGTAGCGCTGCGCGGCCCGGCGAAGAGTGCGAGCGATGGATAACACGCAAGTTTGACAACGTCGCATATTACCCGATAATAGTCAAATAATAGCGAGCCGATTTAGTATCCGAATCAAACTAATATAGGTGTTATAGTATTTTCGCGATATCTGAACGAATTGCAATGCATCTGTTGCCAGTTTAATACACGATTCGTAACGAATAATCGATATACAGTGATGCATTAGATTTTATAGGTACATATCAATAATATAGTTTCAATAGAGCGATATCAAATAAATAGTTTTAGTAACAGTAAGAGGCAATATTGGATTTTCGATATTCTTGCTATATAATATGATTCGTATTAGTATTATTTATATTCGTAAAGGTTCGTAAAGAGTTTTTACTGTCCTTGAAACTCTATTATAATCGTATGGAATAAAGATTGCGTGCTTTTGTTTTGATTGTTCACTTAAAGTTCATAGAAACTGCGACATGGATACGCCTGCATGAAAAAGACAGCGCGAGCGAGCGCGTTGATGATGACGTATTTCTATTATCGAATATAACGCTTTACCAATATTAGGTTATCGTGCCTATTATTCGGTAACAGTCAAATAATAGGGATAGTTTTCCGTCCGATGTTGTTATTATAATACGCAATATTCATTAAATCTTTATTAGTTTGATTGTATATTAGTTATACGAGTGTAAGAGAATCGCGTACTTATATTAGAATTATATTATAATATGCGAAAGTTTGCTTATTTATTAGTTTTTATGTAGGTACTGTTCAACTGTTTTGCAGGCTCAAACTGCTGAACCGATTTTAATGTTTGGTATGGTACTGGATTTCTTGGATTAGGTCTCAGATTACGAAAAGTACATAGGTACGCTACTTTTCAACCCGAAAAAGTAATGTATTAATAAAGCTAGCGAGTATATAATATTGATTAAGAGTAGTGATTAAATTTGCCTTCATACTTTAACAGGCATTAACATTAAACACGTCTAACTAAACTAAATGAACATAAAATCTATCTACAAAATTAGGCGTTATTACTATTACTCAGATTATTATCAAAATATTGCGCATTTTTAACAATTTTTATTTAATCGATGTCGATTACATGCTGTCACTCTGCTTATCCATGAAACTTCCATACAAAACGCGAAGTGTAAGCTATGCATTGATAATGTTCGATCGAATACGTCCTTGGTACACTACCGCGTAGCACTGCGCGGCCCGGCGAAGAGTGCGAGCGATGGATAACACGCAAGTTTGGCAACGTCGCATTCTCCTGTGACGCGACGAACGTCACTCTCTATTATTTGACTACTATAGAATAACCTAATATCATAACGTTCATATTACCTAATATGTGATTTGGTCCGTGTAACTATTACGTATAACTATTACGAATATATTAGTCACACCTCTAGTTCCGTGCTACGGGTTTCAAGGTTTTTCTACTCCCTCTGAGTGCTATCGAAGTGTGATTTTTCTTTGTGACTAAGCCCCTTAGTCTTCAAAGTGCTGTGCTAAGTTGTGTTGTGCTTGTGCTGAGTGCAGTGTTGTGCCCAGCGTAAGTAGTCTGGTTTCAGTGCAAAGGATACTTAACGGTGACAACGAATTTGTGCTGAACCAGTCCTTTTATTTCTTTTCTCTATTTTATTTATTTTTCTCCTATTTTCATATTTATTTTTATCATATCTGTGTGTTTTCGCGTGTATTTGTCCTTTCTGTCGGTAAAGGTTGACCCTAACGCGGTCAACTCTTTACCTGGGTACCCTTTTTTATGTTTCTAGGTAGCGGCCTTCGGCGTACTACGGTGAGTTTTAAGTTATTCTCCCCAGCCCCCCTAGCCGCTAGGGTTCGCTAGGTTTTTAGGAACTAGGCATCTTTTGATATACTTATTTATACATATAATTGTCCCAACCCTCCCTAATGGATTCGCTAAGCGTTATTAACTTCGCGAACGCGTTCACACAGGCGCTTGCTGCGGCAGGTGTCTCCATTCCGAAAGACATTCTATAGCAGGCCTTGCAGGCACCAATCGCGTCCCCGGCCCCTCAGGCCTCCAACGTCCACACCCCTCAGGTCTATAGCTCTCCCGCGTCTCCCATTCCTTCCGATATGGACTGCGCGTCGGTCTCATCCTCGCGCTCATCTCGTAGGAAGCGTACCGCTCCCGGGAGCGATTCAGACTCCGCCGCGTCCGAAGCTTCGTCGGTCGCCGCCACCTTAACCGGCTCTCCTGAGCCCGCGATCCAGTTAGTTGCCAAACGCTCTAAGAAGCGTTCGAAAAAAGCCGCGGTGTCTTCAACACCCGAGCCCACCCCGGTGTCTTCAACAGCCGCCCCTGCGCCGTTAATGTCACTCGAAGTGACCGCAGGCCATCGGTCCCTTCGAAGCCAGCGTCGCGTTGCGCTCCCGTCCCACCGAAGCCTCAGCTCCCTCCACCCGTCTTCCTCCGTGAAAAAGCGCGCTGGACCGCGGTTTCTAACTTGTGCAAAGAGCACAACATTGATTACTTAAAAGCCGCCAACGCTGACGAAACAATTAAAATTCAGGTCGCGACCACCGACAACTTCCGGTCTTTTACTAGGCTACTGTCGATCAAACAAATTGCGTATCACACCTACTCCCTCCCGGAGGAGCGTAAGATCCGCGCAGTACTACGGGGCGTCCCGTTTGAACTCAATAATGACGACATTCTCGAGGACCTTAAGTCTCAGGGCTTCCCAGCTGAAGCAGTGCACTAGATGCACTCTAACCGCAGTAGGCGTTTTCCACTAGCTTTAGTTATCCTCACAAACACTCCCAACTCGAGGGAGATCTTCAGAGAGGCTCGCACAATCTGCGGACTTTCTAATATCTCCGTCGAGCTTCCACCCTGGGCAGTGCCACCGCTGCCAGCTCTATGGCCACGCAGCGGCTAATTGTTCAGCTCCCCCCAGGTGCGTTAAGTGCCTGGACCCTCATATTACCAAGGAGTGCACTCACACTCCCGAATCCACTTACTCTCCTGCCTGTGTGCTGTGCGGCCAGTCTCGCCACACAGCTAACTACAGGGGTTGCCCGCGCGCTCCGCGCTCTTCAGCTAAGAGGGCTGAGCCTAAGCCGGCGCCGCCACTCACTCCCGCTAACTGCCCTCCGCTGCGCAACCGGGGTCCCCCGGAAGCAAAGCCCGTGCAGCCGACGCCTACTCCGGCTCTGTCCTGGACTGGACTGGACTGTCCCGTCCTATCCCAACTCCCGTAGCTTCCGTAGGCCCGCGTCCCGCTCCGTCGTCTTCACCTCAGTCGTCGTTGGCTGAGGACATGAAGACCGTGTTCGACGTCATTCAATACGTCGACATTAAGGAAATTTCCGTACTCGCACGCATACTGCGAGCCGCCCGCTCTCCTCAAGAGCGTTTATTTGCGTTAGCCGAGCATCACTCGCTTCTAAGTTCGTAATAAATTTTATTTTTTGTTTAAATTCGTAAATAAGCAATATAATGTCTAGACCTGCAAATCCCGCGTCCGGTTGTATCAAACCCAAGGGCTTATCCCTAGTTTCTTTTAACGTTCGTAGCCTTAATACTAACCTTCCTGAGCTCAAACTTTTCCTTCAGAACAACGAGCCAGACTTATTGCTTCTTCAAGAGACGTGGCTAACTCCAAACCGCTCTAGGTGTTGGGGTTTAATCCAACATATAGAAATGTAAAGTAAAGATGTAAATGTAAGGGTGGTTTTAAGTAAGTAAGTAATAATGTAAAGAAAGGCGAGTGCCTGTTTGTAAGTAGTAAGATGTAATAATAAATAAGATCGTATTCTATACTTAAAACTAGGAAATTAAAACTAACCAAAAACGCATATGACCTACAAATCTACATCTGATTGCTGTAACTGCGAATTAATCGATGACAAGTAAATGTACTTTGTACATACTGCCACACCGAAGTAACACAAACCATAAAACATATTTAAAATTAACAATACGTAAAATATAACTTATAACATTATCTAAAATTCAAAGAATGGAAATCGAAATATTTGCAAACTAAACAGTAATCATTTTGTGACATAAGTAAAATATAAAATTAACTAAACTAATGCAATTATGTAACTGTCAATAAATTATTATCTATCACTAAGCAAGTTATGAAACACGTAGGTATTTCTGTAAACAAACGACAGTGTCAATTATCACTCTTTAGATGCACTTAATTGTCAGATTTAGTGTCAAATTTCACTGATGGACCCGGTAGAGTCGCATTCTCTATATTAAATACGACGGGTCGCGGCTTTCCCTGCTGCAATTCCATGCTCTGTCTTCTTCTATAGCTTCCTCGCTCTGTTCTCTGAGACTTGGCGTCCCGTCGACGTGTTTTTATTATCCAGCAAGTAATTAATATAATGCTCAGTAATCCAATTCCAACTATGGTGTAAATCATTATGTAATGGTGCATGTCATGTTTTGATATGTAGGTAACACTGGATTGTTCCTTTAAGATGTTAATGTCCTTCTGAATATTTCGAAATATCTGATCGTGCGACTCAGTTCTTATCTCAGAATATGCTAGGGAGGTATTCATAAGCTCATTTAAAGGTGATATCATAGGCATTGTAACTTTCTCATTGACGTATAACTGACTTGTGTATTCCTTATTAGCATACAACACAAACATATCAGTTTTTACAACGCATCCCTGACCTACGGTAATACGTCCTTTCCCATGTAATCGCTCTGTCGCCAGTCCACAGAAGAATGCTTGGACACAAGATGCGTATCAAGCATTCTTCGCAGCACGCGAACAACCAGGTGTTTTGATTGTTTAACTTGACCCACTTATCAACACAGTGTAATGTTTCAGTTTTACAAAATGTATCATGTTTAATAGTTTCTATTATTTTTAATTGACAAATGGATTGCGTTGGTTTCATATTATAAACAGGTTGATGTAAATGGCAAAGTAGTTTGTTTGTTGAAATCGTAAGGCAAGATGTTATATCAGAGTTCTGTAGCAAAATGAGAGTATCTTTGTTGACATCAAATGCAATGTACTCAGAGGCAGGTATAGCATAGGTTGCTATATTTTTATTAAAGCTCACCGGCAAACTTATCAACTTATTAAGCTCATACTTAGTGTTGCTTAGAAGTGGAATTCTTATTTCAAATATAATAAATTCTTTTGTCATGCGTGCTTGGACTCTCAGTATTTTATAAATATCAATTAATGTACTCGATGTGTCAGGGAGTTGTAAGTCGCGTGATAAGTGGAGTGCTATTTTATTGAATTCTTTTTGTAATTGGGTCGGCGATAATAAATGCATATCTATATGCCCGCGATATAGGTCAGTAAGGCAGTCTAGTAATGACTGCTGAATTTATTTAAGATGTGAGATGATTTTGTCGGCGGCGTAGCTAGCTGTAATAGTATATATTGCATTATCAGAGCTTTGTTTTAAGGAATTTGACTGCAATGTAAGGCTCTTTAGGTGCTCGTTGATTAATATAAACTGGCTGTTCATGAGTTCTTCGTTTCGCGGTATAATATTATTATGTGCCTCGACAATATGCGTCTGGTTTTTTAATAAATTAATGACGTGATTTTCATTTTCATTTTCGTTGACAGTTCGTATATCTTGAGCATATATTTCGGCGAAGCTCTCATCCAAGACTCCAAACAATGCATTTGCTACGTAGCCTACTCCGTTTATCAGCCCTCTTTTGTTTCTCAGGTGTTTTGTTTTCAATAAGGTATTATAATATAGAAATTCGTTGAGGCTCTGATCCAATTGGTTAAAAATAATTTGGTTATGCTTATTGGTAATGTTATAAGGTAAATTCTTTATGTACTTTACGTATTTTACAACTTCATACGTGTTCTCCCAGTAAGATGTCATATTGTAATACATGATAAGCTTCCAGTCATCCTTTATTTCTCTTATCTCTGCCAAGGTATCAAAATATAAAGAATTGTCTTGTTGAAAATAGGTGATGTTGTAACTTTTATCGTTGAAAGCTACAACAGGTGACGATAGAAACAGCCAAAATATACTTATAATACTTAGCATAATATTTTTCCAGGATAAATTATTAGACGTTCTCTTTTTTATTGTTAGTTCGCTGGTTATTGTGCATGTCATTTAATGGTGTAATTGGGTCCTTGTAATCGTCTGTAAGCAGTAATGGTGTCAATTTTACTATCGGTCGCTTTGTCTGCCCATTCTGGGTTTTTAATGTAACTACACGCGTGTGCCCGTCTTTTCCCGTGTGGAGTTCTATTACTCTGCCCATCGCCCATCTACCGATTGGTAGATTGTCATCCTTTATGCAAACAATGTCATTTAATTGTATTTCCCTGCATGGCAATCTCCACTTGGATCTTAATTGTAACTGCTGCAAATATTCTCGCGACCATCGTTTCCAGAATGCCGCTGTCATGGTTTCAAGTAAATGCCACCTCTTTCTTAAGTCTAAGTGATCTTCTTGAACGTTCGGAGGTGTAAGTAGCATTCCTCCTACTAGGAAGTGGCCAGGTGTTAAGGCTTCGATGTCATCGATACTTTCAGTCAAGGGGCATAATGGTCGTGAGTTTAAGCAGGCCTCTATGTCATATAGGATCGTAATGAACTCTTCATAGGTGAGCCGTTGATCTCCTATTACTCGTTTGAGATGGTGTTTCATGCTACGCACTGCTGCTTCCCAAAGTCCTCCTGCACTAGGCCATGCAGGTGCATTGAAATGCCATGTAATTCCCATATCAGAAACCTTATTTAAAAATATTTTATCAATACTGTCCAAACATTCTCTATATTGCATTAGCAGTAAACGGTTGGCTCCAACGAAGTTAGTCCCATTGTCACTGTATACGTGCTGGGGTGTACCTCGTCGTGCACAGAAACGACGGAAGGCTGCGAGAAAAGATGCGCTGCATAATCCTGCTACAAGTTCTAAGTGTATCGCTTTAGTGGCTAAGCACACAAACACACATATGTAGCCCTTGATTGATCTTATTCCTCTTCCTTTGTTTGCTTTGATTTCCACGTGACCTGTGAAATCAACCCCTGTGTGTGTAAACGGTCTAGATACTTGTACTCGAGGCGTAGGGAGGTCGGCCATTAATTGAAACTGCTGTTGGTTGCTGTATTTTCTGCACTTCACACATTTGCGTAATTGTTTTTTGACTTGGCTGTAGCCACTAACAATCGAGTACTGCTGCCGTATGTAATTTAATGTAAGCTTTGCACCCCCATGTAAAGTACGTAAATGCGCTTCGTCTATGATAATTTCCGTTATTTTGCAGTGCTTAGGTGCTTAGGATAGGGTGTTTCGTATTGTGATGTAAACTTGAATTTTGTAATCTACCCCCTACTCGTATAATATTGTCACTGTCTAAGGGGTTGAGGCACAATACTTTGCTGTTCGATTTAAGCTTGCCATTAGTATTCAAATCTGATATTTCTTGACGAAACTCACAACCTTGAACTGCTCTAATTATATAATTTTTACTCGTGTTCAGTTCTGCTGACGTTAAATCTAGGTCTTTGTCAGTCTTACGCTGTAATGCATTATTAACAAAACGTAATATCCAGGCTAGTAATCTTATTACGTGATTAAAATTGCTGTATCGGTCAATTAATTCTAATATTAGAGAAGATTGCTGTAATTGTGTAAAACATGATTTTGATGGTATTATTTTAGATTCTATGTAGGTGACCTCAACCTTAGTGTTATCTTCAAAATTATCTGAATTCTGTAGCCACGAAGGTCCTTTCCACCACATTTGATGGTTGTTAAGTTGAGAAGGAGTGAGACCTCTAGTAGCACAATCCACGGCATTGTCTTCAGATTTCACATGATTCCAACATGATTTTGGTAAAGTTTGATGTATTTCCTGGACTCTATTAGCTACGAATACTTTCCACTTGGTTAGATCTCCATGAATCCAGCTTAAGGTAATCATTGAGTCTGTCCATGCATGAATCGACTTAGGGGTTTGTATATTATCCCAATCAAATGCTTGTAATACCTTATTCATGAGTTTTGATAGTAATACGGCTCCACATAATTCTAAGCGGGGCAAGGTGACCGGTTTGCTTATTGGTGCTAATTTTGACTTGGCAGTAATTAAAGATGTAACGGGTTCATGTGTTTTATTAAATGTTTTTATGTATATAGCACATGCATATACCTTCTCCGAAGCATCACAGAAACCATGTAGCTGAATTGCTGTTGTGGTGTCACCCAACCATCGCGGGATGTTTATTTCTTCAATAATATGAATATCCTTTGTAAACTGTAACCATTCATTTTGTAATTTCTCTGAAATAATTTCATTCCATTCAGTAGTGGTTGTCATAACTCGTTCGAATAGTAATTTTGCTCGTACAGTAACAGGCGTCAGCCAACCCAACGGATCAAAGATCTTCGAGATTTCTGATAATATAAATCGTCTTGTGTATTTTTTATTGCAATTTGTATTTATTTTGTTAGTAAATTTAAACGTATCCGTGGTTGGTATCCATTGTAATCCTAACGTTTTAGTCGATTCTGCGTTTTTAAAGTCAAGTGTTGTAGAGCTTAAGTTATCTGTGCTTATATTTTCTAAGAGTGAAGGCGTATTACTAGTCCATTTTCTTAAGTTTAGACCTGCATTTTTGAAAATTGATATTAACTGTTTTTGCATTTCCTGTGCTTGTTTTAAGTTACTATGACCACTTATGACGTCATCGACATACATGTCATGTCTTATCACATGGTCTGCAAGAGGATAAACGTGACCGTCATCTTCTGCTAGTTTCTGTAAGGTGCGAAGTGCAAGGTAGGGGGCTGCTTTTGTTCCGTATGTAACTGTGCATAAATTGTATTGTTTTAGGGGTGCGCTGGGACTATTGTCATCTTTCCAGACAATTTTCTGCAATTCCTGGTCTTCTTTGGCAACTCGTAGGTATCTATACATTTTCTCACAATCTGCTGTAAACACATATTGATAAAGTCGCCATCTTATCAATAAACTCTGTAAGTCCTTCTGCAGCTTAGGTCCACATTCCATGAGATCATTCAGACTGTAACCTGACGATGTCTTGCTGGATGCATTGAATACGACTCGGAGTTTCGTTGTTGTCGATTCTTCCTTAAAAACTGCGTGGTGTGGCAGATAACAAAATGGTTGCAAGTCATTTTTACTCTCCGTCATATGTCCTAATTCTTCGTATTCTTTGATAAATTCTGAATATCTCTGACCTAGTTCGGGATTTGATGTTAATTTTTTACGTAATTGATGAAATTGTGCTACAGCTTGTGCTTTTGAGGACCCTAAGAAATTTTGATAGTTTTTTTTCATAGGTAGTTTGACCTCGTATTGACCGTTCTTTAACCTGCGTGTAGTGTCAATGTAAAGTTGTTCACAAAATAGCTCACCCGGTGTCAAATTAGTTTTACTGCTATCTTGTCCCCCGATGTCCTCCATCTCCCAGTACGCACTGATATCTTCAATATTATTTAATGTAATGTGACAATTGTAGGATTTAACGGTGCCTGATAATATCCATCCTAACTTTGTGTGCTGCGCCATGGGTTGCGGACTATCACCTTTGATAAGGCCATCCATTAAAATTTGTGCGTAAACGTCAGCATCCAGGAGTATATCTACCCCCCTGGAACTATTGTAATCTGGATCTGCTAATGCAATATGTCGTAATTGGGGCCAGTTTTTCTTTGAAAATGTTTTATTCGGTAAATTATTTACCACGTGTTTCATTACTAGGGCTTCAGTGAAAAATGTGAATTCGTCATAAATTGATTTGCAGCGTAATTGAACTTTGCCCTTAGTTTTATTGGATAATGATCCTATCCCTGAAATATTAGCACTAAAGTGCTTACGTTGTAAACCTAATCTTTGGTCTGCATCTTCTGATATCAAGGTTATTTGAGAGCCTTGATCAATTATAGCTCTTAAAGTAATGTATATTCCGTCATTTCGTAATACTTGTATCATTGCTGTAGGTAATAATATCTCGTCATCATTATTCGACACGTAATAGTTTTGCATTGGCGACCTTTGCTGAGTCTGAATTTGCGAATTGGATCCTGACGGCTGTATTGACCTATTTACAGAAGTTTTAGTAACTGAGTTATTGTAGGCAAATGCGGGATGTAAAATTGTATGATGTCGGGCATTACATTCTTTACAGCGTTTTTCCGATGAACAGTAATTTTTCGGATGTGGGAATAAGCAGTTAATACAACAATTATGTTTTTTAACCATCATAAGCTGTATATCGGATGCCATGCTTAAAAATTTATGACATTGATATAGGGCGTGTTCGGTATTGCATAATGGGCACGTGATTTTTACTGATGTATGAAATGCATTGTTTAGGGCAGGTTTTCTATATTTCGTCAGACTTTGATTTTGTTGCGATGGACTATTGAATTTTTTCGCAGAATTATAACTATTAGAAGGAGTAAATGATTCAATTCTTTTCTTATTTACATTATTACTTACTTAAAACCACCCTTACATTTACATCTTTACTTTACATTTCTATATGTTGGATTAAACCCCAACATTGTTTTTTTTTTTTTTTACTATTTACAGTTTACATAACAATTAATTTTAGTGTCTGTCAATTACATTAAATTAAGTTTTACATCTAGAAGTGTGTGCGTATAATAAATAGTGTCTTTTACAATCAACAAAATACATTTTCATCGGCAATTTACTTGCCACACTGAAGCAAAACAAGCGTCTGTTGGAGCTAAGTTGGCGTGCAGTTGCAGTACAATCGGGACAATCCTGTTCCATACCGTGGTCCAGCAAGTATAAGCCAGTTTACAAGTAAGATCTTTCCATATTACTTTTACATTATCTTCAATTTATCTAAAAATGGAAGGTCTATTGCTACGTCAAAACCAAATCTTCGAAGATATCAAGAAGGTCAAAATTAATTTCAAAAAAGATTCTGCTAGTCGTAAGACCTCAGAATACATTACACTAAAATTATCATTTTTAGATGAACTTTGGAAAGAATTTAGATCAAATGACATTTTATTGATGAAAGAGAAAGACCAGGCTCATCAATATTTTAGTGAAAAGGTGTTTAACATCGTGCAATCAATATATCTTGAGGTGCGTCAATTACTTTTATCTCATAAGACTGATATTTCCGTGCAATTTGATACTCCTTCGGGAGAGTCCTCGTCTTATTCTAATGCTATGGGAGAGAAAATCTCTGAATGGAAACGCGCTCAGTCTGCAAACTTTCGTGCTCTTTTGCGACTTATAAATAATATTGATATTGAGAGTTTAAATGAAAAATGGGAATTAGAAGACAAACTTCAATCTCTTCAAAGTAGGTGGAATACCATAGATACATTACATTTACAATTAGACGGCATTTTGGCAGGGTCAGATGTTTTATATGACGATGAATATACGTTACACGAACAAAAGTTCGAAAGTACTAAGAAAATTTTGCATCAAAGGCTTACTTCTAACTTACATCAATCACAGTCGGTACCGCAAATAGATATACCAACATTTAGCGGCAACTATGTAAATTGGCCTACTTTTGTTAACTTATATTCGACTGCTATACATAACAACCCATCTCTTACAAAAGCTCAAAAAATGCAACATTTAAAAGGCAAACTCTGAGGTGAGGCGGAGAGAATAGTGCAGCATTTACAAGTGACCTCTGAAAATTACGATACATGTTGGGATTTGTTGACCCATAGGTACGATAACAAACAATTATTATTTACAAAGCAATTCCAGCTTTTTATGCGTCAACCAAGCATTCAAAAACAATCAGCGTTTGAATTAAAGAAACTTTATGACGTCACTATGGAGTCTATTCATGCAATTATTTTTTTTTTTTTTTTTGCTGCCGAGGCACCCTCGCGGGAGGGAGGTGGAAGATGCGTCATGCATACCCGCCCGCAGGTAAATTCCTCTGCGGGGGGGTTATGTGGGACTCACCAGAATGGCACCTACCCACTAAAAACCACCTGTTGGCTGTGGTAAGCGTATACCTTTAGCCTTCATCGGAAGCGACACCCGTCGGGAAGTTGGGCGCGCTGGCGGAGACCCGCTAGCGGGTCTTCCGCCTGTAGTGAAAGTTGCACTGAAGGTGCTCAAAGAGACATGAGTTGGTGGCCGTTCTGGGCAGCCTCCGGTGAAGCCGGGGCTGGGCAGAGGTCGGCCGAAGCATGATTTAGGGATCAATTCATTTAAATGAACCTATAATGAATTGAGAAGGGAACTATGCTCCGCCAGAGCTAGCAAACGCTCTGTCGGAGTACGTGAAGCCCTAAGTTTACGGGCTAAGACTGCGATTTCACTAACATCGACATTTTTGATAGCGTCGCAGACGATACGCATATCGTCTGCTACGGAGGATTGAGGAGTGGGTTTGTATGGGCGAGGAGCCGGGATGGGATTCGATGCGGGGCGCTGCCTCCAGTTTTCTGGGGCAGGCCTGGATTGTGCAGGCTTTGCAGCCGGAGGAACTCGGCTACGCAGCGGCGGAAAGTTTTCTTGAGAAAGGCGCGGGGCCTGTTTGGGTGCCGCCCTTTTGAAATTGGAGCGCATACAACGGGGTGCACGAGGGCAGCCCCTGTAATTTGCGGTGTGGCCGGACTGGCCACAAAGCACGCAATCGGGAGGAGAGGGAGTTTCAGGAGTGCGATTGCACTCCTTAGTGAAGTGAGGGACCAGGCACTTGACACACCTGGGCGGTGCGCGGCAGTTGGCCGCCGCGTGCCCGTACAACTGGCACCGGTGGCACTGGCCAGGATGACCGCGGCGATGAGGCGCCTCGATTGAGATCCCAGAGAGGCCGCAAATAGAGCTAACCCCTTTCAGGATCTCTCTGGACTTGGGGACGTTGGCGAGAATCACCAAAGCGAGAGGGTGTTGCCTCCCGTACTTGCTGTGCATTTTATGCACCGCGAGTGCCGGGAAGCCTTGGGACTGCAGATCCTCCAGGATAGCCTCGTTCGATAATTCGAACGGGACTCCCCTGAGTACCGCTCTAATCTTACGCTCTTCTGACAGAGCATAAGTGTGATAAGCATATTGCTTATCGGTGAGGAGCTTAGTCAAAGCTCGGAAATCGTCTATCGACGAGACAGTGATTTTAATAGATTCACCCGAGTTTACCGCTCGGGTGTAATGGATCTTGTGCTCATTGCACAATGTCGAGACCTCAGTCCATTTACCCTTTTCCCGAAGGAAGACGGGTGGTGGGACCTTGGCCTTGACAGAAGTTGGGGCCGGAGCGGGTGTTGAAGACACCGGGGCAGCTGGCGTTGAAGACGCCGCAGGGGGTGTGGGGACGGGCGTCGAGGGCGCCGGGTCTTGTTTCGAGTGCTTTTTAGAACGCTTCTTAACAAGGGTGAAAGAGGAAGGCTCAGGGCCAGTTGGGGTGGCGTCCGAGGATGACTCAGTCGCGGGTGCGCGCTTGCGGCGCAGAGGGGCGTCTACTTCGCACTCCATGTCACTGGAGGAAGGGGACGCGGGAGGGCCTAAGACCTGAGGGGTCTGGGGAACTGGGGTGGCCTGAGGGGCCATTGTGGACATTATCGTCATGAAATGAGGGATGAGAGAATCTAAGAAACGGTACTTGTCGGCATTTATATACATGCCTTCAGCACTGGTACTATCAAGTAACTTCTTCCTAATCTCATCAGAGCTTAGGGAAGCCATTGCGGAGGGGTTGGGGAGGGACAATATATGAACCTAACAACGATGACTAACTTCCTAAAACCACCCTACACGCAGTAGGGTGGTTGAGGACGACGCGGATAACTTACTCGAACACGAAAACTTGAAGTCCTGGAACGACGAAACCCCGTCGACGAAGCTCACGTTCCACGAAGTACGGTTAACAAGCCACTGTTCGCCGTGAAAACGGCGTTAGAAACTTATTAGAAGTACGGTTAACGACCCACTGTCCGCCGTGAAAACGGCGTTAGAAACTTATTACGGTATACAACTATGAAATTATATATTACGACAACAACCAGTGAAATTTGGGTGCTCAATTAGCGCGGGGGCTAAAAGAGCGGGAAGGCGTCTGCGATCGACGTGCGCTCGAGAACGCACGCAGACCGAGACTGATCATGCAATTAAAAATCTAGGCGTTGATATCAGTAGTTGGGATCCTATGTTAGTACACGTGTTATGCGAGAAACTCGATAGTGAAACCTATGGAGATTACATGGAAATACGAAAAGCCCCGCGTGAATTACCTTCGTTTAACGAGTTCATGAAATTTTTAGAAGGAAAATTTACAGCCCTAGAACCATTAAATAAAAAAAAAAAAAAAAAAAAAAAAAAAAAACAATGTTGGGGTTTAATCCAACATATAGAAATGTAAAGTAAAGATGTAAATGTAAGGGTGGTTTTAAGTAAGTAAGTAATAATGTAAAGAAAGGCGAGTGCCTGTTTGTAAGTAGTAAGATGTAATAATAAATAAGATCGTATTCTATACTTAAAACTAGGAAATTAAAACTAACCAAAAACGCATATGACCTACAAATCTACATCAGATTGCTGTAACTGCGAATTAATCGATGACAAGTAAATGTACTTTGTACACTAGGGGATTCGCTATACCCAAGTACGCGTTTATTCGTAACGACAGGCCCAACTCCGACGGTTTCGGCGGCACTGCTATTTATTACAAAAGAGGATTCCATTGCTTTTGGCTATGACTGGTCATCCGATCATCATCATAGCTTCAATCTACATACCTAGTGGCACCAGACCAATCCGCAGCGACTTTGAGGCCATTCTCGCCCTCGGCCGTTCAGTCATTATGTTCGGAAACTTTAAATACAAACATACTGACTGGACGTGCCTGTCGACCAACACCAGTGGTATAACTCTCCTCGACATCACAAACTCACTTGACTTAGATGTCATCTCTCCCATCACTCCCACTCACTATCCCGACAACCCGAACCACTCATCCTCGATTTTGCAATAGTCAAGCGAATCAACCTCGACCGAAAGTCTATCGAACCGCTCGATGACCAAGGCTCTGACCACCGCCCCGTCTCCCTCGTGCTAGGACCGCCTGACGATAACGTCACCTCTCCTAAGACCTTTACCAACTGGAAAGGCTTTAAAAATACGTTAGTTTCAGCCTTAGAGGCCCCGACTTCTCCGCTCGCGATATCGCCCGATCAAATAGATAGTCCGGATAAAATAGATTCATTAGTCAATTCTCTCACTGATGCTATCAACTCAGCCATCAGTGTTAACGAAAAGGTTGCTAAGCAAAGAAAACCCACGCTTCCCTTAGCCGTTAGCAATCTTATTAAAGCCAAGAACGCGGCTCTCCGGAGAGCCAAGAAATATCCCACGCCCGCCTATAGATTAGTTGCGAATCAGCTACAACGTAAAGTTAGGTCTTGCCTCGCAGAACTACGAGACGCTCAGATGAATGATTTAGTGGCGAATATCTCTCCGTCCCACCAAGCGTACTATAGCATGGCCCGAGCCTTACGCGTAGATACCGCCTCTCACGTTCCTCCTCTCACTCGTTCCGATGGCACAACTGCCTTCGAAGTCGAAGAGAAAGCCCAATGCACAATGCTCGCCCAGCACGCAACTCGCGGATCCCTCCCACATCCAGGCGGTGGAGGACGAAGACCTCCCGCAGGGACTCTCTACCCATCACCGCTGACCCCGTGACAGTCTCTAATGATGAAATCTCGCTTCTCATTAGAAGTCAAAAGTCCAAAAAGGCTCCAGGTGCGGATGGAATTTCCAACCACGCACTTAAGCACCTGCCTCAACAGGTGCTTACCTTGTTAACTATCATTTTCAATGCCTGCTTCGACCTTAGCTACTTTCCAAAAGCTTGGAAAGAAGCGACAGTCATGGGCATTCCCAAGCCGGGTAAACCTCTGAATATCCCGGCTAATCACAGACCCATCAGCCTCCTTAAGGCCATGTCTAAACTTCTTGAGAGAGTCATACTCTCTTGAATGCGGAACCAATTCTTTGACGTAGCCAAGGCTTTTGATAAAGTCTGGCACAGCGGTCTCGTCTATAAACTCTACAAAATAGACTTACCGGTTCGCCTAGTTAAGATAATCGCGTCGTTTCTCAAAGACCGTACGTTTCGTTTTAAACATGAAGGCACGCTTTCCGCGCCTCGTCCCATAAAGGCTATAGTCCCTCAAGGCTAAGTCCTCGCCCCTCTGCTGTACACCGTGTACACTAATGACATTCCCATACCGCCGAAAGGCGTCGAACTTGCCCTCTTTGCCGATGACACCGCCCTTTACACCAGAGGCCGCGAGGTCCCGAAGAACTTCACCAGACTCCAAAAGGCCGTAAACGCCCTCGGTGCATGGTTTCAAAAATGGCGTATCGATGTAAACCCAGACAAGAGTTCTGCGGTTTACTTCGACTGCAAACACCGTCGTATCGCCGTTCGAATGTTAAGCATTCCCATCCCCTGGAAGTGCAGTACCAAATACTTAGGCGTCACCTTAGACCAGACGCTTTCTTTCAAGCCACACGTCGATAGAGTAACGAAACTCGCCCGTCTCTACTTAGGCCGCCTATATAGTATGTAAGGTAGGAAAAGTAAAATGTCTTTCAGAAACAAACTTACGCTTTATAAGACCTGCGTTACACCCGTCATGACATATGCCTCGCCAATCTTTGCCCACGCCCAGCCCTCCGTCCTTCACAAACTGCAGGTAGTTCAAAATCTCTTCTGCCGCAGGGCCACAAAGGCACCTTGGTACATGCGTAACACGGACCTGCACAGAGATCTTGAGCTACCTACAGTGCAACAGCACATCAAAACACTCTCTGAACCGTTCTTCAAACGCTCCGAAACCCACCTTAATCCTCTAGTAGAGATTCAGTCTCGTATACTGCTCCTGTCTTAGATCCGAACGTAGCTTACCCAACTAACTCTAGATCTCGAAGCCATTCAGGCCGCAACTTCTAATTCTAATTTAAATTCGAATTAATTCAATGTTTATTTTTCATTTTGAGTACCTTCAGTGCTATGTAATTCCCAGCGGGTGACCCCTTCTGGGCCCCGCTAGCGCGGCCTCTTTCTCCAATTGGTCGTCGCTCAGATGAAGCCTGTGTGGCAAGAAAGTTGCACGAGTCATTCAGGGGTTTTTTAGTGGGTAGGGCTCTGGTAGGCTCTGGAGCGAGTCCCACATATACTCGATCGCGCGCGCGGGGTATGCGTAAGAGCATTTTTTATCCTCCTGCCCTCTCGGTAGAGGGGAACAAAGAGATATCACTCAAATCGCGTTAACGAACTGATCGAATTGGTCCGCGAATTGATTGAAGCACACCCCCACGATAACTACTTGCTGGCGGGTGACTTTAATTTACCGTTTGTAAAATGGAGTATGAGTGGTTTGCATGAAGCTCAACAATTTTAATAACATTGACATTCAGAATTGTATAGAATTATTTTACCGTATTTTATATAATATTATAGACCAATAGATTCCTAAGTCTCGAATATCGGGTAATGATAACTACCCGGTTTGGTACAGCAGTGCCTTGATAAATTTGACTAAAGAGAAATCCAAATTACATGCACGTTGGAAACGTTTTAAAAACCCTAACGATTATAATTCGTTTTCTATTTTAAGAGCAAGGCAGAAAATACTACAATTGTTATGTTTTGAGACTTTACAGAGTGGACACAAAATAGGATAAAATCGTGCTCGAAACATTTTTGGTCCTACATAAAAGCAAAAAAGAATATTAAATCGAGTTATCCTGCTTGCATGCAATATGAAGGTGTATAAGTAACGGTCCTGATATAAGCGCCGCATTAAATAATTTCTTTCAGAAAAATTTTAGAATTAACTCCATATAAAGATTTGCAAATGTCTAGTGAACCCAGTAACAGTAACTCTCCGGGTCAACTTACTATAAATATTGAGTACTGCGAAAATTTTTTATCGCGATTACAAGTTCACAAAGGAGTGGGTAGTGGACTACCTGCTTTATTTTTTGTCAAATGTGCCAAGTCGTTACATCTGGGTATTTTCCAACTGTGTGGAAAATAGCACACATAACATCCATACATAAGAAAGGGTCTAAGATAATAATAGATAATTACAGGCCTATATCTAAATTGAACGTACTTAGTAAAGTGGCTGAGAGGATATTGTATAGTCACATTTACCCGACGATTAGCTGCCTTATTCCCCAACAGCAGCATGGAATTATGAAAGGTCGCTCCACGCAAACTAATTTAGCAATCTTTACCCAAGATGTTCTAACGGGAATGGAAGGCGGTGGACAGGTCGACGTCATCTACACAAACTTCGAAAGGGCTTTCGATCGTGTGGATCATGTCATCCTTCTCCGGAAGCTCCAACAGGTAGGTAAATCCGGTAATCTGAGATGGCTAGATTCATACCTAAGAAATCAAAGTCAGGCAGTTGTGGTTGGTGGTTATCGCTCTAATTATGTTTCTGTGCCATTCGGGGTACCACAGGGATCGGTACTGGGACCGTTGCTTTATTCTATTTATTTATATGACATTATTCATTCTGACTTTATTATGTATGCTGATAACATGAAGATTTATAATAAAATTCATAACCTGACTGAACCCAATAAATTACAAGCAGATCTTGACCGACTTTATGGCTATTTCTGCAATAATAGTGTTACCGCCATATTTAAATTATAAATTCGCGATATTGTCAGAGTTAACTCCCGCCGCGTATTAGCCAGTCACATTGCTCGATGTAGGGAACTACCTTAAATCTTCAAATATCACGCACCTTCGGCCAACGGAAGGAATCAAGATGGAGGGAGTCTGCAGCTACCACGGCTCGCGCGAGGACGCTCGCTCGCAGCCCTTGTATCCGCCACACCCGACTTGTTGGCAATTATCAAGATTTTATTGTTATATCGTTGGACGTTGTGACAGCCTGGCCAGTGCTTTAGACATTCAACGAACTGTTTGTGTAGTGCAGTGAAACCTAACTGAAAGCCGCTAAGAAGATAGCAAGGTGCGGGCTAGTTTTATTTGGTTTAACATTATATTTGCATTCGAATATTCGCGAATTAAAATCTTTTGTTTACCAGCTATCCTGTGATTAGTCCACTTTTCGAAGATACTTTTAACCCATAAATACTCTTTCCCTTAGGGATTAGGATGCCGCGCCGCCAAATACAGTCCATTTCAATATTGAACTTTATATTTCTTTCCCGCGCTGCTTCATTGTTTGGCCCATGCGAGCCTGATAATTTGTTAATTCGCGAATCGCTCACTTAACTTCCATTTTTTTCTTTCGCTTAAACCGCAGGTAGTTATAAATTTATTTGCAGACTCAACCCGCTACGCCCTTATATGGTTGCCTTTATATATTTACTTATTAAACCGCATTTAATTAAGGTATATAAGTGTATTCTATAACCCCACATTTATATTTTAGTTTATTTTATCCGCGCTAGTTATAGCTATAAAGGTTGCCTAACTTATTCCATAAGTTGCAGTTCTACCGTCACTCGCTTGCGTGAATACCTATTAGGTTCACATTATTTGTTCGCTTATAATCCCTCTTTATTTTAATGCAAAAATAGTTATTCACCTCATTCGATTGCTTCTCTTTTGTACTGGGTGCACTCACGAACAAGTAAACTAAAACGAACAAGTAAAAAGTATCCTAGTAAGATACCTACATGCTTATCTTCGTAAAAGAGTCAGTGTATTAGGTATTAGTAAATTATGCCGCGTAACGAAAAACTTACTTGTCCGTCAAGTCCCCAAATAGTTGTTTTAGAAGCTAAACGTAATGTACTTTATGAACGTATCCAATACATTTATGAACAAACAAATGTAGCTCTTGTCTCAGAAGAGAAAAGACAATCGTTCGTTAATTCATGCATTACTATTGATAGCATTCGCAGTACCTTTCATGATGTGCTGGATGAATATAATGAGAAGTTACTAATAGATGATCCCGCCGCGAAGCCTAACTATCAAGCCTACATGTCTTTCGAGGATTTATTTTGTTTTATAAAACAAACGCTGTCGCAGCTGACGCCTGGCCAGTCGTCCTGTGAGACTTCTGTGCCGAGTAAAGCCAACTCTAAACTACGACCTATAGAATTACTGTCATTTGACGGAGACATACAAAATTGGCCTTTATTTTACGCTAGTTTTAAGTCCACGGTACATGACAATTCAACCCTCACTAACGCTGACAAACTGTACTATTTATTAGGGAAATTATCGCCTAAGGTACAGTCGGTATTTGCAGGTATTACACCCTGTGCCGAAAACTACAATGTTATATTTCAATCGCTGCTTAATAGGTATCAGGATGTACGCGTTCTCGGTTCTTACTATTTAGACCAGCTATTAAATTTAAAATTAAATAGCACTTCTTCCGCTTCCAGTTATCAATTGTTTATAGACAAATACGTAACTTCCGTGAATTCTCTTAAAAGTTTAGGCATAGATAATTTAAGTGATTTCATTTTGCTTCACATTGCGATACGTAAGTTTGATGTAGAAACTATCCGCGCGTTCGAAATTCATTCCTACGATACAAAGTTACCTAAACTTGATAGATTCACTACTTGCATAAAAACTCAATGTCGCATTTATGAAAATACACAACCCGCGAGTAGCAATAATTCAAAGTTAAATAAATCACGCTTTATTAATTCCAATAAGAGTTCTACCCCACAGTCGTACGTTTCGAGTTCGACACCTAACAATAAATGTTCGCTTTGTAATAATACGCACGATCACTTTTATAAATGTTTTGAGTTTGAGAAATTATCTCCTACCGATCGTTTTAAGTGTGTCAAAGATAACAACGCATGTATTTATTGTTTAAGTGGAAAACATCGCTTAACAAATTTTACTTCTAAATCGACGTGTCGTGTGTGCGCCAAGCGCCATCATACGTTGTTGCGTTTTAATGCTCCGCGCCGCACGACGGACCGCACCGTGAATGAATCCTCGAGTTTGTCAGCCCGCGCGGGCAACAGACGCGATCTGCGTCCGGACCCGTTCGGACGTGTTGAAGGTCGCTCCCGGCTGCCGAGTCACGATTGTTGTCTCACGACTTCTCTCGTATCAATACTCAAACGCCACTCTCAGATCCGTTCTGCGTCCGGCCCCGCTTGGACGCGTTCGCGGTCGCTCCAGCTGTTGAGTCACGATTGTCGTCTCACGACGACAACTCGTTCGCAATACTCATACGCTGTTAGCCTCTTCAGGGCTTACGCTGCGGCCGGTTTCGATCGGCTGCAAGTAAGTCGGTCTCTCGCACAGCAACAACAGAGCTGAGCTTACCGCGGTCGATTAAATTCGATAGTGGTTCGCGAGGCTCGGGCTGTTTTTCTGGCTTGACTTGACGCTTGGCGCCTGTACGTAGTCAGAGACTCGCTCTGCGGCCGGCTCCGGCCGGTCGTAACGTAGTCAATCCCGCACTCTGTGCACCCCTCGAATTAAAACCTCACCTCGGTGAGTGCAGCAACAACACTGTTGAGCTTACCACGGTCGATTAAATTCGATAGTGGTTTGCAAGACTCGGGCTGTCTTTCTGGCTGCGTACTTGACGCTTGGCGCCTGTACGTAGTCAGAGACTCGCTCTGCGGCCGGCTCCGGCCGGTCGTAACGTAGTCAATCCCGCACTTTTAGTGCAACCCAACTTCGTCAGGTCTACGGCCGGTTTTTGTTGTCAATTTATTGACGACACACTCCGTAGTAGACTCGCGTTTGATCAGGTGGATACTTAACGGTGACAACTAAGCCTGATAGCGTTGCCCCGGTGCGCTTCCAAGGCCCTTCAGGCCAAGGAGAAACCGGCTGACCCGATCCCATTGCACTTGGGCCTTTCCCAGGGTGACGGTACAGTGCTGTCCGAATTAGGGGCACCACTTCGCGTCGTCCCCAGCCCCCCTACCGCGGGTAGGGAGGTTTATGTGCTAGGTTTGCTAGGGAACCTAGGCATTCTTATATATATATATATATATATATATATATATATATATATATCATATATCGTAGGACCAAGCCCTCCAATGGACCAGCAAAGCTTGGTAAACTTTGCTAGGTCGTTCGCCCATGCGCTCGTTGCGTCCGGCGCCAGCATATCAGACGACTTAATAACGCAGGCCTTACAGGCAGCTATCGCGTCCCCGGCCCCTCAGGCCTCAACCCCGGCCCTTCAGGCCTCCAACGTCCAGACCCCTCAGGTCCACAGCTCTCCCGCGTCTCCCGCCTCGTTTGAGATGGACTGCGAATCGGTCGCATCCTCTCACGCGTCGCGCCGTAAGCGTACCGCTCCCGGGAGCGACTCCGAACCCGCGTCTGATACGTCGTCAGATGCTGTCACCTTAACCGGCTCTCCTGAGCCCGCGTTTCAACTTGTCGCCAAGCGCTCCAAGAAGCGCTCGAAGAAAGCTTCGGTATCATCAATACCCGAGCCCTCCCCGGTGTCTTCAACACCAGCCCCCGCGCCGTTAAAATCGCTCGTAGTAACCGCGTCTCCGTCGGTCCCATCGAAGCCAGCGACGCGCTGCTCTCCCGTCCCACCGAAGCCTCAGCTCCCTCCGCCCGTCTTCCTCCGTGAAAAAGCGCGCTGGACCACGGTTTCTAACTTGTGCAAAGAGCACAAAATTAATTACTCAAAAGCCGCCAACGCTGGCGAATCAATCAAAATTCAGGTAGCGACCATCGACGACTTCCGGTCTTTCACTAGGCTTCTGTCGATCAATCAAATCGCGTATCACACCTACGCCCTCCCGGAGGAGCGTACGATCCGCGCAGTACTACGGGGCGTCCCGTTTGAACTCAGTAATGAAGACATTCTCGAGGACCTTAAGTCTCAGGGCTTCCCGGCTGAAGCAGTGCACAAGATGCACTCCAACCACGGTAGGCGTTTTCCCTTAGCTCTTGTAATCCTTACCAACACTACCAACTCGAAGGAGATTTTCAGAGAGGCTCGCACAATTTGCGGACTCTCGAACATCTCCGTCGAGCGTCCCAACCCCCGCGGTCACCCTGGGCAGTGCCACCGCTACCAGCTATATGGCCACGCAGCGGCTAACTGTTCAGCTCCCCCCAGGTGCGTAAAGTGCCTGGATCCTCACATCACCAAGGAGTGCACTCGCACTCCCGAATCCACTTCCCCCCCTGCCTGTGTGCTGTGCGGCCAGTCCGGCCACACAGCTAACTACAGGGGTTGCCCGCGCGCTCCGCGCTCCACCGCCAAGAGGGTCGCGCCTAAACCGGCGCCGCCGCTCACTCCCGCTAACGTCCCGCCGCTGCGCAACCGGGGTCCCCCGGAAGCAAAGCCCGCTCAGCCGACGCCTACTCCGGCTCTGTCTTGGAGGCAGCGCCCGGTCGTCCCACCTGCACCTTCCCGACCTATCCCAGCTCCCGTAGCTTCCGTAGGGCCACGTCCTCTTTCGTCATCCGCACCTCAGTCGTCGTTGGCTGAGGACATGAAGACCGTGTTCGACGTTATTCAAGCCGAGCATCACTCGCTTCTAAGTTCGTTATAAATTTTTTATTTTTGTATAAATTCGTAAATAAGTAAATTATAATGTCTAGACCCGCGAATCCCGTGTCCAGTCGTACTAAACCCAAGGGCTTATCCCTAGTATCTTTTAACCTCGTAGCCTTAGCACCAACCTTCCCGAGATTAAACTGTTCCTTCAGAACAAAGAACCTGACTTATTCCTTCTCCAGGAGACATGGTTTACTCCAAACTGCTCCAGGGGATACGCTATTCCAAGTACGCATTTACTCGCAACGATAGGCCCAACTCCGACGGTTTCGACGGCACCGCTATATATTACAAAAGAGGCTTCCATTGCTGTCCTCTCCCTACCCCTCCTCTCCTCAACATGGATTCCACTGTGTGTAGATTGGCTATATCTGGTCATCCGACCATCATCATAGCTTCAGACTACATACCTTGTGGCACCAAACCTATCCGCAGCGACTTTGAGGCCATTCTCGCCCTCGGCCATTCAGTCATTATGTTCGGAGACTTTAACTCCAAACATACTGACTGGACGTGCCTATCTACCAACACCAGCGGTATCGCTCTCCTCGACATCACTAACTCCCTTGACTTAGACGTCATATCCCCCATCACTCCCACTCACTATCCCAACAACCCGACCTACTCTCCTGACATCCTCGATTTAGCAATTATCAAGCGAATCAATCTTGATCTAAGGTCTATCGAACCGCTCGATGACCTAGGTTCTGACCATCACCCCGTCTCCCTCGTGCTAGGTACGCCCAACGTTTACGTCACATCTCCTAAGACCTTTACCAACTGGAAAGGCTTTCAAAATACGTTAGTTTCAGCCTTAGAGGCCCCGAACTCTCCGCTCGCGATTTCGCCCGACCAATTAGATAGCCCGGATAAAATAGATTCATTAGTCAACTCTCTAACTGATGCTATTAACTCAGCCATCAGCAACAATGAAAAGGTTGCTAAGCAAAGCAAACCCGCGCTTCCCCTAGCCGTTAGCTCTCTCATTAAAGCCAAGAACGCGGCTCTCCGGAGAGCCAAGAAATATCCCACGCCAGCGTACAGAACAGCTGCGAATCGGCTTCAACGTGAAGTTAGGTCTCGCCTCGCGAACTCCGTGACACTCAGTTTAACGATCTCATGGAGAATATATCCCCGTCCCACCAAGCGTATTATCGAATGGCCCTTAGCCTTACGCGTAGACACCGCCTATCACGTTCCTCCTCTCACTCGTCCCAACGGCACTATTGCCTTCGAAGTCGAAGAGAAAGGCGAATGCTTCGCCGACAGCATAGCAGCACAATGTTCGCCCAGCACGCAACCCGCGGATCCCTCCCACATCCAGGCGGTGGAGGACGAAGTTCTCCGCAGAGAATCTCTCCCTATTACCGACGACCCCGTCACAGTCTCTAATGATGAAATCTTGCTTCTCATTAGAAAGCAAAAGTCCAAAAAGGCTCCGGGTGCGGATGGAATTTCCAACCACGCACTTAAGCACCTGCCTCAGCAGGTGCTCCACCTTGTTAGCTATCATCTTCAATGCCTGCTTCGACCATAGCTACTTTCCAAAAGCCTGGAAAGAAGCGACAGTCATAGGCATTCCCAAGCCAGGTAAACCTCTGAACGTCCCGGCTAATCACAGACCCATCAGCCTCTTCAAGGCAATGTCTAAACTTCACGAAAGAGTCATGCTCTCTCGAATGCGGAACCATCTGTTTCCAACGGATGGCGAACCTCTCATCATTCCCCACCAGTTCAGCTTTCGCACTAAGCACTCCTGCCCTCAGCAAGTCCATCGAATCGTCGAGTACATACTCGAAGGATTCTCTCAGCGTCGTAAAAAAACAATCGCGGTTCTCTTTGACGTAGCCAAGGCTTTCGACAAGGTCTGGCACAGCGGTCTCGTTTTTAAACTCTATAAAATAGGCTTACCGGCTCGCCTAGTCAGATTAATAGCGTCGTTTCTTAAAGACCGTACTTTTCGATTCAAACATGACGGCGCGCTCTCCGCGCCTCGTCCCATAAAGGCTGGAGTCCCGCAAGGCTCAGTCCTCGCCCCTCTGCTGTACACCGTGTACACTAACGACATCCCCATCCCGCCGAAAGGCGTCGAACTCGCCCTCTTTGCAGACGATACCGCCCTTTACACTAAAAGTCAAGCGATCCCGTATAACATCACCAGACTCCAAAAGGCCGTAAACGCCCTCGGTGTTTGGTTTCAAAAATGGCGTATCGACGTCAACCCAGAAAAGAGTTCTGCTATTCAATTCGACCACAAACGTCGTAATCGCCACAACGATCCCCACATTCGTATGTTAGGTATTCCCATCCCCTGGAAGCGCAGTATCAAATACTTAGGCGTCACCTTAGATCAGACGCTTTCTTTCAAGCCACACGTCGATAGAGTAACGAAACTCGCGCGTTTTTACTTAAGTCGCTTAAATAGTATGATAGGAAGAAAAAGTAAAATGTCTTTTAGAAATAAACGTACGCTTTATAAGGTCTGCGTTAGACCCGTCATGTCATATGCTTCGCCAGTCTTTGCCCACGCCAAACCCTCCGTCCTGTATAAACTGCAGGTGGTTCAAAATCTCTTCTGCCGCAGGGCCACAAACGCACCTTGGTACGTGCGTAACGCGGACCTGCACAGAGATCTTGAACTACCTACAGTGCAACAGCACCTCAAAACACTCTCAGAATCGTTCTTCAAACGCGCCGAATCCCATCCCAATCATCTTGTTCGAGATTCAGTCTCATATACTGCTCCTGTGTTAGATTCGATATACAAAGTCGCTAGACCGAGAAACGCGCACACTGGCGAACCGACGCAATTAACTGTAAATCTCTTGGCCCTTCAGGCCGCAAATTCTAATTCTAACGTAAATTCTAATTCTAACGTAAATCCGAATTAATGCAATTTTATTTTTAAATTTAAATTTTTTAATTTTTACTTTTCATTTTGAGCACCTTCAGTGCTATGTAAATCCCAGCGGGTGACCCCTTTAGGGCCCCGCTAGCGCGGCCTCTTTCTCCGATTGGCCGTCGCTCAGATGAAGGCTGAGTGGCTAAACTGCACGAGCCGACAGGGGTTTTTTTAGTGGGTATGGTTCTGGTAGGCGTCGGGACGAGTCCCACATAACTTCGATCGCGCGCGCGGAGTTTGCGTCAGAGCATTTTTTATGTCCTCCTGCCCTTCCCGTGGAGGGGAACCAAAAAAAAAAAAAACCCGCGCGGGTGACCCCCGCGCTGCGCCGCCGCAGCCGACTGCCGACGTGACGTCATCGAGTATTCCTCACGCTCAGCATAGTAACTTGTCACTTTGTACTACAACTAACGCGACTGTTTTACTTGCAACTGCCCAAGTTATAGTTTACGATGTTTGCAGCAAGCAACATGTAGTTCGTTGCTTACTAGATAGCGCCTCTCAAAGTAGTTTTATGAGTTACGAATGCTGCAATCGTTTAGGATTGTTAAATAAATTAAAACCGTCTTATGCAATGCTTAGGGGTATCGGTGGCTCACAGAAAACTGCTAAGGGTTCTGTTGACATAATTATTTATTATTGGTTTAATTTAAATATTAGTTTTAAGGTTTCTTCACTTATTGTTGACCGCATAAAGAACACTTTACCTTCCGTGCCGGTTGATCTCACCGCGTTTTGCCACATACAAACATTACCCCTCGCCGACAGTACCTTCGCTAATCCAGGTACTATAGATATATTATTAGGAAGTTCGATATTTCCGCATTTGCTGTTGCCAGGTATTGTGCATAGCAACTTCAGTAATATACCTCCCGCGATACAAACCGTTTTAGGTTACGTCATTATGGGCTCCGTACCTACATGCTATGCTGCTTGTAATTTAAATACAGCCTCGTGTTGCTCCGTGATCCATGACCCTATGCACACACTCCTCAAGTGTTTTTGGGAGCTAGAGGAGATAACCGCGCCACTCGCTCAGAGTGTCGACGACCTTGAGTGCGAAGATTATTTCCGCGCCTCCACTTCTCGTGATGAAAGTGGTAGGTATATTGTTGCCTTACCGTTTTGTAAGGACGTTTTCACACTAGGGGCCTCGTACGCCGCGGCATTTAGACGACTTCTCTACCTTGAGCGCAAGCTGGATGCTTCAATCAAAACCTGCTCTGCTTACAACGACGTCATGCGTGATTACAGGGACAAAGGCTACCTAAGCCCAGTCCAGCAGCGCACCGACGACTCGCTTCGCCCCCTGTACTACATCCCCCACCATGCCGTGGTGCGAGCTGACAAGACCACTACCAAACTGCGCGTTGCTTTGAGCGCTAGATGTAAAACGTCTTCTGGTGTTTCCTTGAACGACGTGTTACATGCAGGTAGCAATTTACATGGTGATTTATTTTGTATTTTAATTAATTTTCGTATATTTAAAATTTGTTTATCCGCCGATTGTCGTCAAATGTTTCTTCAAATAGTCGTCCGAGAACCCGACCGCAGGTTTCAGAGAATATTGTATCGCTTCGGCACCGCCGAACCTGTGACCGAATATGAGTTCAATCGCGTTTGTTTCGGACTGAAGTCGAGTCTATTTCACGCGCTTCGAGTCATTCGTCAGCTTATTGCTGATGAGGGCCACGCGTACCCCGCCGCCGCCGCTGTAGCGGCCTCTGCTTTGTATACGGACGATGTTGCTTATTCAGTTGTATCTGAGCAAAAAGCCATCGAACTTAGCAGCGAGCTGATTGAATTCTTTAAGAAAGCCCAATTTGACCTTGTCAAGTGGTCAAGTAATTCTAACAAAGTGCTCGATATAATTCCCGTTTCGCATAAGGATTTAAGTGACAAAACATTCGAAAATTTTAACCCGCAAAAAATCCTAGGTCTGCGTTGGGACAGATCTAGCGATTGTTTTTACTTTAGGGTTGTCACTCCAGATGATGAGTGCACGATACGGTCTATCCTCTCCGCTGTTGCCCGTCTGTGGGATATTTTAGGCTTTGTGGCTCCCGTCATTTTACACGCCAAGCTTCTCATCAAGGAGCTTTGGTTGTTAAAGTGTGACTGGGATGACCGGCCCCCACACTACATCATAACCGCATGGAAGCAGTTCTGTGCAGAGATTCCATCTCTCAACGGGCTGCGGATACCGCGACATCTGGGTATAGTCGAACATTGTGAAGTCAACATCGTAGGTTTCGCGGACGCCAGCGAGCGGGCCTATGATGGTGTAACATATTTGCACGTCCGTATTAATGACGTCTATCATTCGCAGTTAATATGTGCCAAATCGAAAGTTTCACCCGTAAAGGTTTTATCAGTAGCGAGACTGGAGCTATGCGCGGCCGTATTACTGTCGAAATTAATGCGGAAAGTTGTAGATACGATAAAATCCCGCTATCGCATTAATAAAGTATACGCCTTCTGCGATTCCAAAGTTGTACTCTGTTGGATCAACTCATCTCCTCACCGCTGGCAGACTTTTGTTGCCAACCGGGTAGTTCAAATTATAGACAACATTCCCGCTAACTCATTTTATCATGTCGCAGGCTCCGACAACCCCGCAAATTGCTTGTCTCGAGGACTCACCCCAGACAAACTCACAAATCACCCGCTTTGGTTTAACGGACCACCATGGGTCGCAAGTGACCCCTCTGATTGGCCTTTGAATAATTTTAAGCACAAGGAGTTTGATGACCACTTGCCTGAGCAACGGGCTCCTGTGCAGGTGCTCTCATTAAATATTCCAGACTCACCGCTTTATACGATGTCTCAGCAATTTTCGTCTTTTTCTAAACTACTTCGAGCTACCGTATACATTTTTAATTTTATTAAACTTTTATCTCGAAATTGTACAATAACTAGTTCTGATTTAAGTTTCGCCGCAACAAAGTTGATTTACGCTTTACAACAAATACATTTTCATAATAAAATTATTCGTTTAAAAAATAATGAGCTATGTTCTCCGGCTTTTGATAAACTCAGACCATAAATAGACGAAGACGGTCTCATTCGTGTCGGTGGTCGCTTATCAAATTCTGCCAAGGATTATTCTTGCAAGCATCCCCTAATATTACCCCGCCACGATCATTTCGTAGATATTTTAATAGACTATTATCATAAAAAGCATCTGCATGCAGGACCGGAGTTACTCATGTCAATACTCCGCCAGAGGTACTGGATCGTTGCTGCACGCCGCTTAATTCGTTATCGTATTCATAAATGTAACGTGTGCTTCAAAGCTAAGCCGCGTCCCACCTTCCCGCTCATGGCTGACCTTCCAAGCCACCGCGTTAATCAGGTTGACAAAGCATTCACACATGCTGGCTGTGACTACGCAGGCCCTCTGCAGTACACACCTATTCGTGGTCGGGGGGTAAAAGCCCGCAAGGCTTGGATCTGTATTTTCACTTGTCTTACGACTCGCGCTACTCACATAGAGGTTTGCACAGACTTAAGTACCGTGAGCTTTCTAGCCGCGCTTTAGCGCTTTTTATCGCGTCGTGGACCAGTTAAATGTCTCTATACAGATAACGGAACTTGCTTTGTTGGTGCGCGTACATATCTCCGGGATTTTTATAGTTTTATGAATCAATATCGCCCGCGTTTAGAATCAGAACTGCCTAGAGAAACGCATAGATTGGAAATTCATTCCGCCCGCTTCCCCTCACTTCGGTGGTTGTTGGGAAAGCGTCGTGAAAATCGTTAAGTCTCACTTATTTAAGGTTATAGGACAGCAAATCCTCTCCTATGAGGAGCTTATCACAGTGCTTGCGCAAATCGAAGCCCTTGTAAACTCGCGCCCGCTGACAGCAATGAGTAGCGACCCCGCCGAGCCTTCTGCTCTTACGCCGGCTCACTTTCTGAATACCGTTCCTCTTTCATACATCCTGATCCATACCCGCACCTGAAGCAAAGCCTGGTGATTTGCAACAGCGTCACTCACTTCTCGACAACATCGTGCAGCCATTTTGGCGTCGTTGGCATGTGGAATATTTGCATAAACTACAATCACGCGCTAAATGGAATGTACCATCTATTCCTATCAAAGAGGGAACAGTAGTGGTCATTGTGACGGATAACGCGCCGCCGTTTTCATGGCCTTTAGGCATCGTGGATAAGGTACATCCTTCTAAGGATGGAACAACACGAGTGGTCACCGTCAAAACTACCAAGGGGAGCTACCTTCGCCTTGTCGTTCGTTTATGTCCATTACCTAGTCAGTAAACTTATAATAATAATATAATAATATTACATATTATATAACTTACGCTTAGCTTAGATTAGACTTAGATTATAATTTGTCTTATATTTATGTATTGTGTTCCGCTGTATTTGTTGCTTATGCACCGCTTAGACTTACATATTTATCTGTACTAATACTTATATTAATATATATCACATTATTTATAACCGCTTTCTCTCCAGTTTTCTTCATAAAGGTAACCCTTTAAGGTCGGGGGAAATGTTACCGCCATATTTAAAATTATAGATTCGCGATATTGTCAGAGTTCATTCCCGCCGCATATTAGCCAGTCACATTGCTCGATGTAGGGAACTACCTTCAATCTTCAAATATCACGCACCCTCGGCCAACGGAAGGAATCAAGATGGAGGGAGTTAGAGGTGGGCGTTATAACATATAACAGCTAATATAACACATTATAATTTTCTAATCTTACAACACATTAAAAATAAATAACCATAACAGTTATAATATTTTTTATGATAAGACAACTAACGCCATCTAACAAAATAACAGTAGGTAACTTTACAAGCCGTATGAAAACAACTTCATCCTCATGTGTCCCGATTACAAAAAGTCACAAAATTTGACATTAAAACACACAAATATGAGCTTTATCACTAAAAGGTAAGAGTCAATTTTGCTTACATTAAAATATAACAGTTTGAAAATATTAGCTTCAAAATGTTATATTTGTGAGTGAGTTGGTAACAATTTAAATATTTTGTTCATTATGTTGTTTATGCTACGAATGAGAGAGAGTTGAGGAATTGAATGTTTATACCTACTCGCGTAGAAACAGTAACTGCTTTGAAATTTGTTTTCGGTGCTATAGACTTTCGAAAGGATCTTTTTGGGATAAAAGTAATTGTGTGTGTGTGTGTGTGTGTGTGTGTGTGTGTGTGTGTGTGTGTATGTGTGTGTGTGTGTGTAAATAGGTGTAATTAGATATAATTTTAATTATTAGTGATAAATCTTATGGATAAAAGTGATTGTGTAATTAGTTATGATTCTTACATAAAAATGAGTCCTTACATTCTGATGTGACTATAGTTTCCTATATTTAAAAATTATATTACAAAATCAAATGCTCGTGCTTGGTCACAATCAATCCTATGTATCATTCATAATAAAAATCGACAGGAGCTAAAACAAACTGATCAAGTCTTATCAAGCTTTATAAATCAACTATTTTTTTGGAGACTTCTACACATGTAGCTAACATTATGGAAATTCACATAAAAAACAGAATAAACAAAAGTACTAGTAACTTTTCTAAACGCTCGCTGTTTACTTAAATAAGGATTCGCCGATATTCTTTTTTAGTCTGTCCCGTGGTCAACATATTGAATCAATAATACTATAATATTTATTTAAACTGTAACAGTCAACTCTTGTTATAGGAATAACGTATACAAAAAATAGAATTTATATTAAAACAGTATAATATAACAGTTAGAAAAATATATTATAACAATATAATTTATTGGAAAAATATAACAGTTACGCCCATCTATAGGAGGGACAGACCCGATCTGCATCCGGACCCGTTCGGACGTGTAGAAGGTCGCTCCCGGCTGCCGAGTCACGATTGTTGTCTCACGACTTCTCTCGTATCAATACTCAAACGCCACTCGCAGATCCATTCTGCGTCCGGCCCCGCTCGGACGCGTTCGCGGTCGCTCGGTCTCACGACGACAACTCGTTCGCAATACTCATACGCTGATAGCCTCTTCAGGGCTTACGCTGCGGCCGATTTCGATCGGCTGCAACTAAGTCGGTCTCGCAAAGCAACAACAGAGCTGAGCTTACCGCGGTCGATTAAATTCGATAGTGGTTCGCGAGGCTCGGGCTGTTTTTCTGGCTGCGCACTTGACGCTTGGCGCCTGTACGTAGTCAGAGACTCGTTCTGCAGCCGGCTCCGGCCGGTCGTAACGTAGTCAATCCCGCACTTTCAGTGCAACCCAACTTCGTCAGGTCTACGGCCGGTTTTTGTTGTCAATTTATTGGCAACACACTCCGTAGTAGACTCGCGTTTAATCAGGTGGATACTTGACGGTGACAACTAAGCCTGATAGCGTTGCCCCGGTGCGCTTCCAAGGCCCTTCAGGCCAAGGAGACACCGGCTGACCCGATTCCATTGCACTTGGGCCTTTCCCAGGGTGACGGTACAGTGCTGTCCGAATTAGGGGCACCACTTCGCGTCGTCCCCAGCCCCCTTACCGCGGGTAGGGAGGTTTAGGTGCTAGGTTTGCTAGGGAACCTAGGCATTCTTATATATTTTATATTGTAGGACCAAGCCCTCCAATGGACCAGCAAAGCTTGGTAAACTTCGTAGGTCGCTCGTCCAGGCACTCGCTGCCTCCGGCATCCCCATCCCAGATGATGTACTAACGCAGGCCTTACAGGCAACTATCGCGTCCCCGGCCCCTCAGGCCTCAACCCCGGCCCTTTGGGCCTCCAATGTTCAGACCCCCAGGTCCACAGCTCTCCCGCGTCTACCGCCTCGTCCGAGATGGACTGCGAATCGGTCGCAACCTCTCACGCGTCGCTTCGCAAGCGTACCGCTCCCGGGAGCGACTCCGAACCCGCGTCTGATACGTCGTCAGATGCCGTCACCTTAACCGGCTCTCCTGAGCCCGCGTTTCAACTTGTCGCCAAGCGTTCCAAGAAGCGCTCGAAGAATGCTTCGGTATCATCAATACCCGAGCCCTCCCCGGTGTCTTCACCACCACCCCCCGCGCCGTTAAAATCGCTCGTAGTAACCGCGTCTCCGTCGGTCCCATCGAAGCCAGCGACGCGCTGCGCTCCCGTCCCGCCGAAGCCTCAGCTCCCTCCGCCCGTCTTCCTCCGTGAATAAGCGCGCTGGACCGCGGTCTCTAACTTGTGCAAAGAGCACAAAATTAATTACTTAAAAGCCGCCAACGCTGGCGAATCAATCAAAATTCAGGTAGCGATCATCGACGACTTCCGGTCTTTCACTAGGCTTCTGTCGATCAATCAAATCGCGTATCACACCTACGCCCTCCCAGAGGAGCGTAAGATCCGCGCAGTACTACGGGGCGTCCCGTTTGAACTCAGTAATGAATAAATCCTCGAGGACCTTAAGTCCCAGGGTTTCCCGGCCGAAGCAGTGCACAAGATGCACTCCAACCGCGGTAGGCGTTTTCCCTTAGCTCTTGTAATCCTTACCAACACTCCCAACTCGAAGGAGATTTTCAGAGAGGCTCGCACAATTTGCGGACTCTCGAACATCTCCGTCGAGCGTCCCAACCCCCGCGGTCACCCTGGGCTGCCAACTATATGACCACGCAGTGGCTAATTGTTCAGCACCCCCTCAGGTGCGTTAAGTGCCTGGACCCTCATATTACCAAGGAGTGCACTCGCACTCCCGAATCCACTACCCCCTCTGCCTGTGTGCTGTAACTACAGGGGTTGCCCGCGCGCTCCTCGCTCCACGCTCCACCGCCAAGAGGGTCGCGCCTAAACCGGCGCCGCCGCTCACTCCCGCTAACTTCCCGCCGCTGCGCAACCGGGGTCCCCCGGAAGCAAAGCCCGTTCAGCCGACGCCTACTCCGGCTCTGTCTTGGAGGCAGCGTCCGGCCGTCCCGCCTGCACCCTCCCGACCCATCTCAGCTCCCGTAGCTTCCGTAGGGCCGCGTCCCGCTTTGTCATCTTTACCTCAGTCGTCGTTGGCTGAGGACATGAAGACCGTGTTTGACGTCATTCAAAACGTTGACATTAACGAAATTTCCGTACTCGCACGCAAACTGCGAGCCGCCCGCTCTCCTCAAGAGCGTTTATTTGCGTTAGCCGAGCATCACTCGCTTTTAAGTTCGTTATAAATTTTTTTTTGTATAAATTCGTAAATAAGTAAATTATAATGTCTAGACCCGCGAATCCCGCGTCCAGTCGTATTAAACCCAAGGGCTTATCCCAAGTATCTTTTAACGTTCGTAGCCTGAGCAACAACCTTCCCGAGCTCAAACTGTTCCTTCAGAACAACGACCCAGACCTTTTACTTCTCCAGGAGACATGGCTCACTCCTAATCGCCACAGGGGATTCGCTATTCCTAAGTACGCATTTACACGTAACGATAGGCCTAACTCCGACGGTTTCGGCGGCACTGCTATATACTACAAAAGAGGATTCCATTGCTGTCCTCTCCCTACCCCTCCTCTCCTCAACATGGAAGCCACTGTATGTAGATTGGCTATGACTGGTCATCCGACCATCATTATAGCTTCAGTCTACATACCTTGTGGCACCAAACCTATCCGCAGCGACTTTGAGACCATTCTCGCCCTCGGCCGTTCAGTCATTATGTTCGGAGACTTTAACTCCAAACATACTGACTGGACGTGCCTATCAACCAACCAAAGCGGTATCGCTCTCCTCGACATCACCAACTCACTCGATTTAGACGTCGTCTCCCCCATCACTCCCACTCACTATCCCGACAACCCGAACCACTCTCCTGACATCCTCGACTTTGCAATCGTCAAGCATATCAACCTCGACCTCAGGTCTATCGAACCGCTCGATGACCTAGGTTCTGACCACCGCCCCGTCTCCCTCGTGCTAGGACCGCCTAACGTTAACGTCACTTCTCCTAAGACCTTTACCAACTGGAAAGGTTTTAAAAATACGATAGTTTCTGCCTTAGAGGCCCCGAACTCTCCGCTCGCGATCTCGCCCGATCAATTAGATAGCCCGGATAAAATAGATTCGTTAGTAAATTCTCTCACTGATGCTATCAACTCAGCCATCAGTGTAAACGAAAAGGTTGCTAAGAAAGGCAAACCCACGCTTCCCTTAGCCATTAGCAATCTTATTAAAGCTAAGAACGCGGCTCTCCGAAGAGCCAAGAAATATCCCACGCCCGCCTATAGAACAGCTGCGAATCAGCTACAACGCAAAGTTAGATCTCGCCTCGCGGAACTCCAAGACGCCCAGATGAACGATCTCATGGCGAATATCTCTCCGTCCCACCAAGCGTATTATAGTATGGCCCGAGCCTTACGCGTAGACGCCGCCTCTCACGTCCCTCCTCTCACTCGTCCCGATGGCTCTATCGCCTTCGAAGATGAAGAGAAAGCCGAATGCTTCGCTGACAGCGTTGCGTCTCAATGCTCGCCCAGCACGCAACCCGCGAATCCCACTCACATCAAAACGGTGGAGGACGCAGTACTCCGCAGAGACTCTCTCCCCATCACCGCTGACCCCGTCACAGTCTCTAACGATGAAATCTCGCTTCTCGTCAAAAGTCCAAAAAGGCTCCGGGTGCGGATGGTATTTCCAACCACGCACTTAAGCACCTGCCTGAACAGGTGCTTACCTTGTTAGCTATCATTTTCAATGCCTGCTTCGACCTTAGCTACTTTCCAAAAGCTTGGAAAGAAGCGACAGTCATAGGCATACCCAAGCCGGGTAAACCTCTTAATATACCGGCTAATCACAGACCCATCAGCCTCCTCAAGGCAATGTCTAAACTTCTTGAGAGAGTCATACTCTCTCGAATGCGGAACCATCTGTTTCCAACGGATGGCGATCCTCTCATTATTCCCCATCAGTTCGGCTTTCGCGCTAAGCACTCCTGCCCTCAGCAAGTCCATCGAATCGTCGAGTACATACTCGAAGGTTTCTACCCGCGGCGTTTTAAAACGATCGCAGTTTTCTTTGACGTAGCCAAGGCTTTCGATAAAGTCTGGCACAGCGGCCTCGTTTATAAACTTTATAAAATAGGCTTACCGGATCGACTAGTTAGATTAATCGCGTCGTTTCTTAAAGACCGTACGTTTCGATATAAACACGAAGGCACGATTTCCGCGCTCCGTCACATAAAGGCTGGAGTTCCTCAAGGCTCAGTCCTCGCCCCTCTATTGTACACCGTGTACACTAACGATATCCCCATCCCGTCGAAACGCGTCGAACTCGCCCTCTTTGCCGATGACACTGCCCTTTACACCAAAGGCCGCAGAGTCCTGGGTCTCATCACCAGACTCCAAAAGGCTGTAAACGCCCTCGGTGCTTGGTTTCAAAAATGGCGTATCGATGTGAACCCAGAGAAGAGCTCTGCCGTTTACTTCGACTACAGACGCAGTCGTATCGCCGACAATCTCCAAGTGAGAATGCAAGGCACTCCCATCCCCTGGAAGCGCAGTACTAAATATTTAGGCGTCAGCTTAGACCAGACGCTTTCTTTCAACCCTCACGTCGATAGAGTAACGAAACTCGCACGTTTTTACCTAGGCCGGCTTTACAGTATGTTAGGTAGAAAAAGTAAAATGTCCTTCAGAAACAAACGTACGCTTTGGTCTGCGTTAGACCAGTCATGACATATGCCTCGCCAGTCTTTGCCCACGCCAAACCCGCCGTCCTGCACAAACTGCAGGTAGTTCAAAAGCTCTTCTGCCGCAGGGCTACAAACGCACCTTGGTACGTGCGTAACGCGGACCTGCACAGAGATCCTAAACTACCTACAGTACAACAGCATCTAAAAACACTCTCAGAATCGTTCTTCAAACGCGCCGAATCCCATCCCAATCCACTTGTTCGAGATTCAGTCTCATATACTGCTCCTGTCTTAGATTCGGTATACAAAGTCGCTAGACCGAGAAACGCGCACACAAGCGAACGCACGCAATTAACTTTAGACCTCGAGGCCCTTCAGGCCGCAAATCCTAATTCTAACGTAAATTCTATTTCTAACGTAAATCCGAATTAATGCAATTTTATTTTTTTTCCAATTTTTAATGTTTTTATTATTTACTTTTCAATTTTGAGCACCTTCAGTGCTATGTAAATCCCAGCGGGTGACCCCTTAAGGGCCCCGCTAGCGCGGCCTCTTTCTCCAATTGCCCGTCGCTCAGATGAAGGCTGAGTGGCAAAAATGCACGAGCCGACAGGGGGTTTTTTAGTGGGTAGTGGTTCTGGTAGGCGTCGGGACGAGTCCCACATAACTTTGGATCGCGCGCGCCAGAGTATGCGTCAGAGCATTTTTTATCCTCCTGCCCTTCCCGTGGAGGGGAACAAAAAAAAAACTATAGGAGGGAGTCTGCAGCTACCACCGCTCGCGCGAGGACGCTCGCTCGCAGCCCTTGTATCCGCCACACCCGACTTGTTGGCAATTATCAAGATTTTATTGTTATATCGTCGGACGTTGTGACAGCCTGGCCAGTGCTTTAGACATTTTCAACGAACTGTTTGTGTAGTGCAGTGAAACCCAACTGAAAGCCGCTAAGAAGATAGCAAGGTGCGTGCTAGTTTTATTTGGTTTAACATTATATTTGCATTCGAATATTCGCAAATTATAACCTTTTGTTTACCAGCTATCCTGTGATTAGTCCACTTTTCGAAGATACTTTTAACCCATAAATACTCTTTCCCTTAGGGCTTAGGGTGCCGCGCCGCCAAATACAGTCCATTTCAATATTAAACTTTATATTTCTTTCCCGCGCTGCTTCAGATAGTATAAGTATAAATGTAGGTAAGTGTGCGCATGTAAGTTTCAGCCGAAAAAGAAACCACTCCTAACATCATACACTATAAATAAGACCATAGTTGTACCTATGTACCTATGGATTATGGATAAATGCCTGATTTTTTTTTTCATCTTAATCGTGATTGAGCTGTCCCTCTACAGAGGAAACAAAGCCGGTGCAATCAATCTGCTTGGCTTTCTTTTGTCAATATAGTAAAATAGGTAATTAGGTATTAAACTATCATTCCTAAAAAATCATAATTATAGCGGCAAGTTTGTAATATTTGAAAACATAATTTTTGAGACTAAGTGTTATGGGCATCTATTTAAATAATAAGTAAGTTAAGTTAGCAAAACTGTTCCATTGTTAGAAGACTTTTATAATACACAATTGAGTTATTAAGTTTAACAAAAAACCGATTCTAAAAACATGTTTTAAATTTGCAACGATTTATTTTCTTATTTCCCATAATTAATGGCAATAATTAGTAAAAACTGATTTTTCAATCTAAAACGCGTCTATTGGCGTTGAGCTTCCAATCAAAGTTAATATCAATCAACATTTTTGTACATTAATAAGTAAATAAATACATTAATAAATAAATAACAAAATATTTTCATCATTTTTACTAAAAGACTGCCCCAAGGAAATACTCCTGCAAAAAAATGTTGTGGAGTTCTGTTATTTTTGAATTTGTCCCGAAATAAAGCCGGGACACGAATGGCAAACCTTTAGCGAACGATTCCCAAGGTGTGATTATTAAAGTCCATAGTGTTTGAGCCGTCGGCCGATGATGTTTCAGCATATAATACCGTCATGATTATTTTTAATAGATTGACTATATAGTCATGAACCATATTTAAAAGGTTATTGAACTAACTTTTTTGTTTTTGGTATTTAAATTAAATAATGAAGTCAAAGGAAATCTTACGTACAACACTAGAGTCACGTGACCAAAATCTTAATTATAATATAGAAAGAAAACACATTTATACATTAGACTAACCTAAAGGCTTTTAAATGAAGAGGTCTGTACCCGCGACAAGTCGAGGAGGTCTCAATATGCGAGAAACTGACGCTACTGAGCCATATTATCTCTCGACCCGAAGCGAGTGTTTGTCGCGTTTAGACACCTTCTCGGCTAATTATGCGCTTATATTATACGCTTATGAAGCTTGTTTTCAGCTTGAGTTCTCATTGTCTAAAACAGGAGAGCTTTTTTGGATAATTTAGTTTATTTTATGGTAAAATACGTTCTAATATAAAGGAAAATCAAAAAGGAAATAACATGGAAGAAAAAAAGCCAAAAAAAAAAGGGAAACCGAAAGAGCACATCCACTTGTTGCAAAATAAAAGAGCGAATATTGGATTGACGTATTTGAATTTTGAAGTTTGGTGATAGGGATCCTGAACTAAAAAAAAACAAAATTCACAAAACCTTATAGTTGCAATCGAAATAATGCTTTGCAAGATTATACAATTAACATAATTAAGTTTGTAATATGTTTTTATTTTATTTATTTAGTTTTAAATGTATACTTTATAAGTTTTCTTTACTGTTTATGAAAAGCTTTATGCCTTTATCTTTAGAATAAGCCACCAGCAAAACTTCTTTTGCATTGAATCGGTAACCCCAACGTTGCGCAGCTATTGTATGGAGGCTCCTCACGTTTAGTTTCGTATTAATTGAGATAATTTTATTGGGAAATATTTTAGTTCTGATACTTTTTTTAATAATCATTTAGATAAATGATACTAATTATCGTGCATTCCATTCGTCCATTAAGTGCTGAAACAAAAAGCTTACTGACGGCCTAAAATGGAATTAACCCTTTAGATTTTAAGTAAAAAATAAACTACCTACTGCAATTTTATGCTGGCAGTGACAGCTATTGGCAAATAGCTGTACTATTCTTGACAAGTTCTGTTTTACACCAATAGATGGCTAGCCCTAACAGGAATAATTAAAACTTAGTAACACAGTAATTGTACTTGTTATCGTTTAGGAAAGTAATTACATCGACATAGCAAAATCCACTAGAGTAATTGATATCTCACTGAAATATGTGATACCTAATAGTAGGTATTGTTATTACACGAAGTTTTCTAACCGAGTTTTATAAAATCTGCGGCTGTTTTTTGACAGCAGTGCTACCTATTGTCTGGTAGCAGTACCTGCAATTTGAATTACAAATTATTCTCTCACTTAATATAACCAGAGACTAGTAAATAACTACTTTTACTAGTCTCTGATATAACGTAGCTGGCTCGACCATATTAATTGTTACTTAACTAAAGTATGTGACACCTACCTCAAGGTTATTTTTATTTCAAGTTCCCTAAACTGAGTGATCAGAACGGACAGTAATAAAAATCTACGGCAGTTTTACAGATTTACGATAATATAGGTGTGCTTCTTTAAGTGCGTTGCAAAACGTCTGAGAAATAGGTACCTTCCTACTTACAGATAAACGGCGAATAGGTATCATGATTAGTTCCCTCCTAGGCAAGTATAACAAATCTATGAACGTTGCAATATAAACTTTGTAATGAGCAGCACCAACCTACCATAGGTACTACGTACCTGTCAACAATACCAGTAGACACTTCAAACTTAGTTTTCTAGTTGTTCTTGGGATATACGTAAGTTTGAGCGTAACCAATTATGCTTCAATAATTGGTATATTATTAACATACGTGAAACCTACCTCTAGTCTAGGTATTAATAAAACACTAAGTTCTCAGTGCGGTTTACAAAAAGCGCTACCTGTTGGATAATTATATAACTATGTGAGTAGCGTTTCAAACTGTTTTACTATTCGACAATAAACAACGTACCACAGTACCATCGATGTGATAAGAAATGATAACTTATATTAGTTTTATTACATCCAAAATCCGACTATAGATATAGTGGATTTGCCTTTGTCTTATTTGATAATCAAAGTGCTGTTTTGTGACAATAAACAATTTGCTTTGGTTGGGAAAATATAGTATGAAAGACCGAACTATACTATCAGCTATTGATTCGTGTAAAACATTATCATGGTTCTAGCAGGTTCTAGTCAAAAACACTAGGCCCAACTTCAGCTAACGCTGCCTATCGTGTAATTTATTTACTATTTTGCCGAGCTGTTAGAAAATACCCCATTCATTGGAAAAGGCAAACAATTTATCCATACAGCCCTGCTTCAAACCGTGGTGGAGGTTCGATCATCAGGTGGCAGAACATCACATTGTTTAATGTTACTAATGTTACCGATTTAGATGTTTTACCCCAAAAGTTTTAGTGAAACAAGCAAAGATGAAAAATTGCTTCATCAAGCCTGTTTACATTTTTTTTTATACAATCCATTTAAAATTTTTTTTTAACAATGAAAATAATGGCACAAATCTTCAAGTTTGTCTTCATCCGACTTGCTTTTCTTTGGTTCCTTCAATTTTCAGTCAAACGTTAAAAAAGTTCGCAAGGTGCGTTTCGTTATTTAAAATACACTTGTACACTTGACTTCTGACACTTGTAGCTGTCTGAAATCAATGTTATTTAACATTAGCGTAAAAACATTTTGATGTTTTCTAAACTAACATCATAATATTAATCACAAAATATAAATAAAATTATAGTTGCAATTTAATGAAAAATAAATCAATTCTATCAAGTATCTCAAAACTTGCTCAAGTTGTATGTCCTAAAACTTTATGAAACAAGCTCAGCAAGCAAGCTCGTATTAAATAATCATTGTAACAACAAATCATTTCCAAAGGTTGATCTAATTTACTAAAAACTGAATTAGCGCGCTTTCTACCACTTTTTTGCACCTAAGACAAGCATTTGGCACCCTCCGGAACCTCCAGGAGGTTTTCCAGCCGGCTTGCAATGGTTATGAGGGACTCGCCGCATGTAAGTCCACGCCACTGAAACACCATCTAGCCGTCTGGGCCTCCAAGCCTTCATTAATCGGCTTTCGGCCGATATTGAGCCCTTCTGGCTGCCCAGGCCGTAACTAACTCTAATTCTCTTTACCTTCACTGCAATGATAGTCCCCGCTTGCGTGGCCTCGTGCTCCAACTGGCCATCGCATCAGATGAAGGCTGTGAGTCAATAGAATACCAAAATTCATATAAGTGGTTTATAGAAGTATAGAAAAACTGGTCGCGATATAAAATCAAAAAAGTTATATTAGACGACATAGAGATTTAGCGACCTCTCCTACTTAGGTAGTTAAACCGAGCGCTCACAGCGTTTTTAAATAAAAACGTAAAAGCGCAACGATTCATAAAATATTTTAAACAAGAGTGGGTGTCCTTCAATCCAAATTGGTATCCTGGCGCAGCTGAAGGTTCTCTGAAATGCTCGAGTGTTTGACACGCACAATATTTAGTGCGTTCCGATTGACAATTATATCGCTCACAGCGCTCATGTACCCGTTCTCATGCCTGTGAGCGCAGTCACAGCGATATCGATACGTCATCAATGACATCATAAACGCCGCCATCTACCCGCTCACAGTGCCCGAGCTACGGAGCACGGTCGCTGTGAGCGGCCTGTCAAAACTGGCACATGACGTTTCTTTGTTGATGTTTTTATTAGGCGATTAAACATTTTAGAGGCTTGCTTATTAATTATCTTCTGTAATAATATTAAAAATTGCTCCTGTTTCAATCAGGGTAAAAGATCTTCTGAATGAAGATTTACTTTAAATTTAAGCGTTTATGGATTTTTTATATTATAACGGAAAGTTAGAGCTGTGGCTGGCAATCGGAACGCACCCATTGATTGTAATATAATGGGTTGAACGAATGAGTGAGTGAGTGGTTTGGTGCGGGGGAACCGGATTCCACAGAGGCGCAAACATGCAAAGAAAAGCAAATCTGCAACCATACGTTCGTTTTGTTTCGTTTTCTCTTTCTTTCGCTCATTGGCTGCGGCTAGATGTGGTTGTTAGTAGAGGTGCGCAAATCATGTCCCGGACCGGATTGAACATGGAACGGTTCTTTTCATTGTCGGAACTAGGTCCAGGAAACATGTCCACGGAACTATATATCCATGGAGTTAGATTTTACTTCATGTCCATGTTCTTTCATAGTTCATACGATTGGATGGAACTAAGAAGAATGCTTTATTATTACTTACATGTCTTTCGAGCTCATCAGTTGTATCGAATATACCTAGTAAAAAGACAGACATTTTTAACACTTGTATTTGTTATTTTTTAATTTATTTGACTTTTTTTTAATAACTCACAAATATGTTTATGAAAATTGTAAGTAAGGAAAGTGAAGTACATAGGATGTTTTCTTAATCAAAACACAAATTTAATACCGCAGCACAAGGTTTATTATTTCATAACACGTAGTTCTTACATATTATATAGGTACCTTTCTCGTATACACCTGCTAAACATGAGCGCGCGCGCTCGCTTTAGCATTCACTCGGTCCTACTCAGTCTTTCGTCCCATGTTCGTTTAATCAATCGGTCTTTTTGTAACGACTGGACATGGAATGAAGGAACTATGAACCTATTTATATTGACTTATCGGAGCGGAACGATATCGTTCCATCGTCGGACATAGTTCTTGGAACTATTACGGTCCGGAACTACACATGTCTAGTTGTTAGACGCCTCGTTCGTTGGATGCGGACGGCGCGTGCGCATGGGATTCTTGAAGTCCTTTCCGTTTCTTTGCTTTGCTTCTGCTTTGGGTGGGCTTTTCTTCAAAACTAAGAGGTGAATACAATTTATTATAAATTTAAGTAAAGTTTAATGAAATGCTTTAATATTGCGCGTGTTCTTATTTTAATTACGCTTTTTCTGTGCTAATCAAAATTATGACTGTATGACCCATGTTATACCTTATTTTGTTTCAAATAGCGTTAGGCAACTGTGTTTTTTCTTTTTACTATTGTATAGAAGATATTAATAATTTTATGCCAGCCGATATTGCGATAAATAAAAGTATATTTACACAGAATCGACGCATATCGCAGAATTTAATAGTGTGCTTCTGATTACAATTTAGTAGCCCCATGAGTGAATCCCGATCTTACCGAAGATCATGAAGGTTCGCTACGGACGAAGAATGCGATTCATTTTCCTTGTAAGTGTAATCCGAAACGCTACGCTACGTCTCGTGGTGTCAAGTAATTTCCAAAAAACACGATTTCACATCAGTTCTGTCCGTTGACTTATCTACCCTGCCTCTTTTTTTTCAGTTGAAAAGAGCAGCAGCCCCGGAAGTATCTCGACGTGGCCTGAGAGCGTCCTTGAGGTACTGAACTGTATCAGTGGAACAGAATGCTAAGTTTGTAAGTATCATAAACACTACTGTTAAGCTCCTCTAGTTACTCATGTTCCTTGTGTATCAATTTGTACAATAATGAATAATTCATTGATGCTGTTATAGATATGTTTTATGCTCGTACATTTCTATAATTTAAATTATGTACTTTTATAAATAATGTTAATAATCAACAGCATCTTTTGCTTTATGCTGTATTCAGTTGAAGCTACATTTATTAAATACTTATAAATAAAATATGTCAAACAAAAATTGGAAAAAGGTAAATCTCATATATTAAACTAAGAAATATTTCAACTACTTACTCATATACTTCATATGCATATACCGTGATTCTTGAATGAATTATCAATATATGCCAACAAATATGGCGTAGCAGTCAGGGCAAAGTTCTGTACAAAATTGTGATTATAATGATGCTTATGTGTTAGTTAACAAAATTTAAAATTTAGTTATAACTTGTATTTGGTCCTTTTGTTTGCAATCAAGATACAAAAGTAGTATATATTAATAAACATGAACTCATGTTTAATTAGTAAAACATTTATTTGACTATATGCAACTAATGAATATTATTCACCATTAGGAAGATATATCATAGTGAATGCATGCAAGCATCTGTTAATTCACCAAGAGTATTGGTGGGGCAGTGGTTAATTCATCTGGCTTCCCGATCTGAAGGTCCTGGGTTTGATCCCCGTGACAGCCAAATGTAAAACTTACAGTATAGTACATCAAGCTGACTGCTCTAATGGTTAAGGGAAACATCATGAGGAGTCTTAGAAATTATTTGGAACATATGCGAAGTCTGCTAACCCGCAGAAGGCAAGAGTAGGTTGCCAGCTTCTACTTGTGTGAGGTTGGTATCCCTATAGTGGGGTTAGTTGTGTGCAGTTTCTGGCAGTAGTTAATATCACTTGATGTATTCTCGTTTGACAGACTTTTATAGATTAAGATTTAAATTGCTCACTTCTAGAGTACTATTTAATATTCATGTACTCAAAAGTGGTTGTTTGTCAAAAGTTTCTCAAAAGTGGACAACTGCGTAAAGATTTCAGTCATAGCCATGGTTTTATGAAATCTCTGCACTTACCAGCTGCTTGTTTTGATAAATGAATGTAGAACCTCTGCTCTCATGGATGCAGTGACTGTTATTGTATGACTAAAATTTATGTATGTATTGTGTGATTATTTTACGGAAACTAAACAGCTTATAACTGAGTAATACAAATAATAGGATTCTAAGTTGGTGATACATTTAGGTAATTAAAGTACAACAAGAACATAATAATTATGGAAAGTAAAACTGTGAACCTAAAAAGGGAAGTTATGGATGTTTTCATAATGTTTTTCAATCTTCTGTATGGAAATGAATGCTTGAGAGAAAAATAAATGAATAGTTCTTTTAATTTGTTAGTGCTGAGATAAATATTAATTAAGATTTAATGTTTAGGCAATTGAAACTCAGATTAACCCTGTGAACCTAAACTACCCAAACATCAATGTATAAATAAAAGTTTTGGGCATGCATGTGCATGCATATAATTATTGTGCAAAAATATCTACCTTTTTCTGTTATTTCAGTTTTATAATTGTTTGGATAGATGGAAGATATCAATATTATTACATTTATCGTCGAATAGTAACAACATATTAAGAATCTCATGTCTAGGTTTAAGTTGATAATTAATAATTATAACTTATTCATGGTAATCAAGAATCACCATATGCATGTTATAGTAATTAGGTACAAGTATTTTTACTTTGAACCTAATTTGAATGTACTTAATTTATTTGTACTGTACTAAATACTTAATTTAAATATATTCATAAAGAAGTTGATATCAATGTTTCTAAGTCCATCTTTAATGGCTGGTTTACACGCATTAAGTGGTTAAGTTGGTAACTAAATTTTAAGTTAAAAGTTGTGTATAAACAGTCAATTAAGTGACAAGTGGTAACTTAAAATTTAGTACGCAAGTGATAAGCAGAGACTAGTAAATAACTATAGACTAACCATGTCTAACAAAATTTTGTGACTTGAAAAATAGTTGTTTTTAAGATAGAGAGATGGCGTTAGTTGTATTAGATTTACAAGTAATTTAAATTTAGTCAAAATAATACGTAAAAAAACTAAGATGGCGCTGTTAACAAAATCATTTAATATTTCAAGTACTATCCGTAGGTATCAGGCGACAACAGACGTTGCCAGCTAGTGCATTATATTATTTTATGCTATGTTGCCGCTCTTATAATTCAGTAACAGAAAACTTTACACCACCCCGGATATTATTTGTAGTGTTACTGGGTTACTGTATTGCCAGTATATAATTTTTCCCACAAAAATATAGCATTCATCTCCACAGTTTGTTCTTATCTGCCTTAACATAATAAAACCAATTTCAGTGCATTTAATTAATAGGTATACAATATTTAACTTTATTTCTTGATATCGATAAAAATTATGTCTTAATAAGTGCATCATTTTTATTTATAATGCATATAACTCATAACTATTTTGCAGTAGTTAAAAAAATATTTTCTTGCTGGATTATTATTTAAAAAAATGATCTTTATCCATCAACTCAAAAACATCTACTTTTTTTTCTTTTTATCACAATGATTTATTTGTTTGACAATTTGAATTCTTTGTCGTTTATTGTTGTTGCTATGGGTGTGTGTTTGTTTTGGAACTTTTACCTGCATTTCTTTGAATTCACAATATTTCTGCTCGCCTACTGTGACTCGTGCAAATTGTATGGACCTTGATTAAGTTTACGTTTTGGCTGCTACATTTATCGTATAACATGTGCGTTTATCACAACTGTGATAATAAAAGCTTTTAAAAATAGGTTATTATGGCAGTTAAAATAAGGAGGATGGTAGTGCCCAGGCGTCTCTGAACAAAATAAACTTATACCAGTATATGGTCTTTTGTAGTTGTTATTTTATCATCTATAAAGTAAGAATTAATTACTATCTACCTATTCTTATTGAGTAAAATTATCAAAATCAGTGATATAAAATGATGACATTTTCCAATTTCAGGAAAGGAATAAATCCTACTTGCTAAGGTTTCAGGTTATTTGACAACGCCATCTAGCTTTATTCCGTATTAATACAAATATTTTGCATTACGTTTCTTGTCAATAATTCATATAAAAATTAAAGACGACAAGGTCGGTCCAAGGTATTTGAGAGCGACATCTAGTAATAGCTTGGATTTTGAGCTTTTTCCGAGTCACGAATTTTTGTATGGAGATGGTTTATTACAGTCTATAGTTATTTAGGTACTAGTCTCTGGTGATAAGGTAGATTAGGGTTCGTTCTATTTTTAACAACACGTTTAGTAACACGTTTGGACGTGATTTTTTAGTTAAGTGCATAAGTTGACAAAGCAGGTGGCGGCAAGAGCTCGTATTTATTTCGCATTTTCTCTTTTTTTTTTAAATGTCGGAGTGGAGTTTAGTTTCAACTTTAAAATTTGTGGAAGAATAGTTAAGGGTGTTACCACACCAATCGATCGACCGTGATGGCCTACAATTGGGTATACGGCAAATTTTTTTTTATTTCATATTTAAATAGTTTATCGACAGTAAATAAATATTGCAAAAGTAACAGTATGTTTACAATTAATAGTTTTCTAGATACAGCGATGTGTTCGAGGAGCCGCTGCGAGTCGCCGAAAAACGCTCCATACAAAACGGTACTGAGCTGTGACGTCACGACTTGTGAATCATACTAAAATTGTATGGGCGTTTGGATAAAATATAAAATAGCTACGTAGATAATGCGTTTACATGCATACTGTCATAGTAAAAATTGTTATATTTAATGTCAATGTTATATTTAACATATACTATAATAAGTTTTTGCTTCTTTTTTTAAGTTTTCAGTCTATATAATTTCGTTATTAAATTCAAAACATTGTAATTGTCAAAATAACTAATATTTTATAAACAAATTATAAAAACTTGCATTTTTAAATGGTGTCATCTACCCAATTGTCTGACGCCACCCCCGAGTTGGTAAGTCTGCCAACCCGCAGTAGGCGTGATGGCCTACAATTGTCGGACGCAACCCCTGAGTTGTAAGGGTACCTAATTAGTAAAGGTACCACATCAATCGATCGACGTCGTCGCGTCGACGTAAAAATTTTTGAAAAATACATAATTTTGCTAAGATTTTAATTTCGGGAACAAATTCTTCTCTGAATTTGTCCAAAATCACGTTAACCACATATCTAAGTACAGAATTGACGAATTGCTTGACATTCGTCACTGCTCATCTTCATTGAACTTATGAACTTAACTACTTAATCCGTTTGGACACACAAGTGACATGTCGTAACTTAAAATTTAGGTACCAACTTAACTACGTAATACATGTACACCGGGCATAATACTCGTAAACCGCGCATTAGTCTGCCTACCCGCTCTTTTAGCCCCCCGTACTAGTCGAGCTCATTTCGCAGTCGTCGTTTTCACAAAGCATTGCGCTTACCGTATTTATCGCATTTCACTTGTACTGTATTTATTTCATAGGAACGGCGTTTTCACGGCGGTGTTCGCCGAGTCGAGACCTGCGAGAACAGGTGGATATACGTTGCGGTGCTAACCAAGCCTTTGTAACCAAGTGCTGAATGTTAGGTATATGTATAGTATATTAACAGATTTATATTATGTGATTTATTTTTTGTCATAAATCATAAAAAATGTAACACTTCATTAATTGCACTTGTGATATGTTTAGTCAAACCCAATATTAATACTACCGGCATCTGTATAAATGCTGAACTTCTGAAAGGGACGTAACACCAAGTAGTTACTGTTCGGTCCACGAACATTATGTATTGCTAAGCATCAGCACTGTAGGTACCGCGGCGGTCTGAGTTATCGATTTATCAACTAGTATACAATGAAGTGTCGTCCGCGTCGCGTGGACTCATATCATATCAATGTAGCTTATTCATAAAAATTATATGTCCTAGGTATTTTAAGTAATAAACCTAGTTACCTATCTTTAATCTTTTACTTAACTACTAAATCCTACAGTTACTTTATCTTCTCTACTTTGTTAAAGGAAGAACGTCACAAGCAGTGATCTGTTTGTATGTAAATGCATGTTAAGTTTTTACCGTGCTTCAAAACGTAGTTCGAGGCGTCGTCTTATTCCTTTCCCGCTCCGGGCTAACGTCAGTTTGACACACTGACATGTTTCTGGCCTGCCTCATCGGTGTCGTTTACTTTGTAGGTTTATACTTTTTATTCGGACCAAAATTAGTACAGTGACTTCGTAATAAAATTAGTATAGTATATTCGTAGTACTAAAACTAGTATACAGTAATTTAGTTTCAACTTCACTACTTGATACATGTAAATCGGGCATTAGAGTACAAATGTAAGAAAAAGTTTGTATCTATTCATGTTAGTTTCTCCAAAATCACGCATATGACGAAACAGAAAAACATTTAGCTTGAGCGGTAATCATTTGATGTAGTAAATAACACATATGCACATATGTACACATGTAGCAACCATATTAAAACTAAAAAAGAAATTAATATGCAAAGATTAAATATGTTTTTACCTTAATTACCAAAGGTTATACAATATAAATATTAGTATTCAAGTATACAATAATAGATCTTTCACAGTATTTCGCAATACCCCACGAAATAAATACTACCCTCATTGTGTCATGTAAAGGGACAAGGCACTGTATTGTCTTACTGTGGGTTATTAGTAACCTAGCTAGAAGTACAGAACTCCAACCACTAAACTAAACGTCTTACAGTACATACCAACCTGTAAAAGTTGGTACATATCCTCACATCGCATCTGTCAACATTCTTGTTTTTGAAATGAGTTTATGTGCATATGAAAGAATAATATAATTTATTAACTTGCACATTTGTATTCTTGTCATGAATGTTACTTTTCTACCAAATTGACTATCTAAATGTTGTATTAGTATTATAATTATTATGGAAAACATATATTTGTCAACATGTTTGTAAAAACTTGTTCTGTTATGAAATAAATGATTTGGTATTAACATTGAAGTACTCTGAATTAACATAATTAAACATGTTCAGCACACAAATGTGAAGGAAAGGATCTGTATCCAGGGATGTGTTATTATGCAGCCTTATGTATTTAGGGACCTTTGGTATGAGTGACCAATGTATTAACATTATAAAGGGCTGTCTGTACACTCTACAATGATAAACACTTTGATTCAACTTGCATTCTCATTTCTTCTTTTATAACATTTCAGGACTTCGGGAGATCTGACATTGGAAGATAGCTGACTGCCATGCTAACAATGTAAATCAAATGTGGCTTGGTTCCAACCTCATTTGGAATCCTTTCAAAGAACAAAACAAATAGATCACCAGAAGGAACGTAGTTAACTGACACAGCTACCTAGAATCCTAAAGAGCCGACCGCGTTAGGGTCGACCTTCATCGACAAGAAGTAACAAAATGTACACAAATAGGATCAAATAGATAAAATAAGAAAAAGTAAATAAAATAAGTAGAAATGAATAAAAAATAACCTATATAATACTAGATCATCACAAATTGGTTCTCAATATCACTGTTCTGAAAAAACAGTTCAGCTTGGAAGGTTGGTGCGGAGGCAGCAAGTGGATATCGGAGGTAAAAGCCCCTAGGTTCGGTACGACTAGTCATGGTGTAGGAACCAATGGGGAGAGCGGTGCTCTGCTAGAGCTACACGTTGCTCTTCAGGGACGAGTAAACTGCGAGGATCGAAATTGCCCTAATCGACTGTTTAAAGGACGCAGTAGATGGTCCTCAAATCCTCGGCCAGAGAGGGCTGAGTTATGGACGGGGCGGGCCGGACGCTGCCTCCTCCAGGAGTTCGCTAAAGTCGGCTTGGGCTGCAGGGGCGAGGGGAAGTGGAAATGCACGAGTGGCGACACCCGTTTGGCACTAACCTCTTAGTCGAGGAGTGGGGTGCTCGGGTTCAACTTCTGTAATTTGCTAGGTGGCCAGACAAGCGCACGCAGCCTGTGTGTGAGTGGGGGGATGGGGTTTTTTAGTTTCCGGAGAAAGTTTACACTGTTCGTGCGGGGTCAAGGCACTTGATGCACCTTGTGGGGGTTGAACAGTTAGCCGCCGCGTGCACGAATAGTGCAACGGTGCCTCTGCCCGCGATGACCGCCACATTGGGGTCTCGATGGTCGGAAATAATGCGCGCCTGTTTAAAAATCTCCCAATCAACTTAGGTGCCTTATTTGCCCCTGTCATCTGTTGCACAGCTTCGGCCGGGAAGCCTTTGGACTTGATGTGCTTACTCAAACGGGACACCATGGAGGACTGCACGTACCTTATGCTCTTCAGGAGTAGTGTAAGTGTGATAAATTTTAATTGCTTTACCCGTGTTGGGTGAACTCTGAATCTTGTTAACTGCCCTCAATGCCGAGACAGCAGGCCACTCTACCTTTTGCCCTAGAAAAACGGGGTGCCCGAATTAGGGGCACCACTGCGTATCGTCCCCAGCCTCCAGCCTCCACCAGCGGGTGGGAGGCTTAGATAGGGTTTGAATATTAGGTCGCTCTTAAGATATTTAAGTAATATATTATTATTGTTGTCTGTTCTCGTAGAACGCCCGCCACTATGGCCCCACCGTCATTTATAGATGCCCTTCAGGCATTCTTCGAGTCTCTTGCTCCACAAGGGATTCAGATCCCCCCAACCTTTGCCGACTATTTAGTCTCAGCTACAGTCCTCCCCGCCCCTCAGGCACCTCAACCGGCCCCTCAGGCCCCGCTGCTTCACAGCGCCCCCGCTTCGACGCCGCCTCGACGGCAACCACATCCTCGGCCTCATCCGTCTCTCGCCGACCGAAACGCACTGCCTCGAGCAGCAGTGCCGATCCCACTTCCCAAGTGGAAACACTCACCGGCTCCCAAGAGCCCTCCGCCGCCAGCTTTACGTTGTTAGAGCGCCGGTTTAAGAAGGCCCCGGTGTCGCCGACACCCGCCTCCAAGCCGGTGTCTCCGACACCGACAGTCTTACTGGCGACCCAGTCGCCAGTACCCTCCCTTATGTCGCTAAACGTGACGACTCCCGCCGGCCAAGACGCCACCACCTACAAGCCAGTCTCCAGCCTGTGCGTTGAGAACAAAATTAATTACACTAAGGCACTCAACATGTCCGAGGCCGTTAAGATATCAGTCCCGACAATTAAGGACTTCCATGAGCTAACGCATCTCCCATCTCTAAGGCAGCTGGCCTTTGACACCTACGCTCTCGCTGAAGAGCGTAAGGTAAAGGCAGTACTCAGGGGAGATGAGATCCCCAACGATGTCATTCTAGAGGACATAAAGTCCCAGGGCTTTCTCGCCGTGGCTGTGCATCCTGACCAACTCTCCCAGGTCTCGCGAATTCTTCAGAGGCCCGCACTATCTGCGGCCTCTGTGGCATCTCGGTCGAGATGCCGCATCGCCGCGGCCACACCGGGCAGTATCATCGCTGCCAACTTTATGGGCACGCGGCGTTAAACTGTAACGCGAGCCCCAGGTGCGTTAAGTGCCTGGAGCCGCATATTACGAAAGAGTGTGACCGCACTCCCGAGTGGACCTCTCCTCCAGCTTGCGTGCTGTGTGGCCAGTCCGGCCACACCGCAAATTACAGGGGCTGCCCTCGCGCTCCTCGTACAATCCGACATACTAATAGGAGGGTGGCACCCAGACAGGCCCCGCCCCTTATAAGTAATTCGAATTTTCAGCCGCTGCGCCACCGGGATTCCTCGGCAGCAAAGCCCTCCCAGCCCACGCCCACTCCAGTGCTCGCTTGGAGACAGCGTCCGGCTGCATCCACCCACCCTGCTCCATCAGCAGGCCCACAGACTTCTCAGCCTTCAATGGCTGAAGACCTACAATAGATATTCGACACAATGCAAGGGGTAGATATGTCGCAAATATCACAGTGCGCAGGCAAACTGTGTAGTGAGTACCTACGTCACCTATATGTATCAATATAATGTAATAATCAGTCTGTCAATAAACGATCGTTGCGCATAAAACACGCTTCCTTTTATTGTAAGTTAAGCCCCCAATCGACTATCGACTTTGCCATCGTCAAGGGTATCAATCTCGACCTTAAGACCATACAGCCGCTAGACGACTTAGGTTCCGACCACCGCCCGGTGTCCCTAATACTAGGACCACAAAACGACCTTCCTGCTGAGAAAACCTATACCAACTGGGAAGGTTTCAAACACACCCTATCTTCGGCCTTGGAAGCCGCAGACTGCCCCCTAGCGATTTCATCCGACTATCAACAGCACGGATAAAATCGACTCTATAGTCGACTCGCTCACTACCGCCATCAACTCGGCTATTAGTGAGAATGTAAAGGTTGCTAAGCATGGCAAGCTCAAGCTTCCCTTGGACATCAGCAACCTAATCAAAGCTAAAAACGCCGCTCTCCGCAGAGCTAGGCGTTACCCCACTCCCGATCATAGGATAGCCGCAAACCGGCTACAACGTAAAGTCAGATCCACCCTCGCGGAATACAGAGACGTTCAAAGAGACATTCTTATGAATAATATCTCTCCGTCCCACACGGCGTACTACAGGATGGCGAAAGCCCTCCGACTAGACGCCCGCACTTACACCCCTCCATTGTCTCGTTCCGATAGCACTATCACCTTCGAGGACGATGAAAAAGCAGAATGCTTCGCAGACAGCATCGCCACACAATGCTCCCTGAGTATCCAACCCACAAACCCTACACACGTCCAGAAGGTGGAAGACGAAATCCTTCGCAAAGACTCCCGTCCAGTCACCGCTGACCCCATCACAGTGTCTAACGATGAGATTCTATTCATCATTAGGAGACAGAAATCCAAGAAGGCCCCGGGTGCGGATGGAATCTCCAACCATGCACTTAAGCAGCTGCCTCGGCAGGTGCTTACCTTGCTTGCGTTTATCTTCAATGCTTGCTTCGAACTAAGCTACTTTCTAAAAGCTTGGAAAGAAGCTACAGTCATAGGCATTCCCAAGCCGGGTAAACCTTTGAATAACCCGGCTAATCACAGACCCATCAGCCTACTCAAGGCAATGGCCAAACTTCTCGAGAGAGTCATGCTCGCTCGAATGAAGGACCACCTGTTCCTAGCGGACGGTGACCCCCTCATTATTCTCCATCAATTCGGGTTTCGTGCCAAGCACTCATGCCCTCAACAAGAACACCGAATAGTCGAGTACATACTCGCCGGTTTATACCCCAAGGGACTCAGAGCAGTCGCAGTGTTCTTTGATGTATCCCAGGCTTTTGACACAGTCTGGCACTCGGGTCTAATTTACAAGCTGTATAATACAGGCTTACCCGACCGGCTAGTCAAACTAGTCGGCTCCTATCTAAAAGATCGCACTTTTCGTTTCAAACACGAAGGTACGCTCTCCATCCCCCGCCCCCTCAAGGCTCGGTACTCGCCCCTCTATTATACACAACCTACACCAAATTCAACTCTCCCTCTTTGCAGACGATACTGCCCTGTACGTCAGGGGTCTCAAAGTCGAAACACTCACCGACAAACTCCAAAAGGCCGTTAACGACCTCGGAGCTTGGTTTAAAAAATGGCGTATCGATGTGAATCCAGAGAAAAGCTCTGCGATTCGCTTCGATCGCAAACGCCGTCTTACCTGCGACCCCCTTATCCGTATGCTAGGTACGCCCATCCTGTGGGCACGTACCACCAAGTACCTAGGCGTAACGCTCCATCGTACGCTTTCATTCCGTCCTCACATACTTAGAGTTACCAAATAGTAATGCGCGATGTCGAGATGTTTGAGCAATCGAAACAATCGCAGTCGTCATCAATTCTCATCGAGTCTACGATTATCTCGGTCTGTCATCGAACGATCGAGATGTTTTTCGATTGTTTCGAGTCAACATCATCGGCTCGTACCCGATTCAAACGATGGCGTTGATTCGGCCGTTTTATATTTTTTGTTCAAACGATTGACTTCTTACTTATTATATACATTGTAGCAATGTAGGCAAACTAATAAATCAACTAATCTTAAAAAATTCGATGTTCGACGCTTCAGTATTTATTTACCATATGTGAAATATTTTTGATATAGGTAAATAATCTGCAAAAAAAATTGTAAATAGAGCCACCTAGTATTTTTTTCTTAAACTATTTATCAAAGGAGAGAAAATCAAAGTTTATTTTATTCTCTCACATTTTATTGCTGTGCATTAAGAGAGATGGCGTGATTAGTCACTGAAGGATCAATTCTTTTTTATAACAAATGAAAGTATTATAATTATGTATTTGTGATAAAATAAAAACTACGGTTTTAAAATGGATTATACGAATATCAATATATATTTATTTATTTACTTCTATTTGGGCGGTTTACATAATAAACTAACAATTTAATAACTAATATTTTAATTATTTTAAAAACAAATTAGTTATCAATAAAAAAACTGGACGAACTTTTATTTCTTAGTGAAAATATAGTTAGTTTTAAAGTTTTTTTAATAATTAATACATGTATACCTTACTTCGTTGAATTTTGAATTCTTATTGAATATTTAGTTAATTCAAATTTTTTTGTTACCAATAGGTAATATATAGTTCATTATTCGTATTTTTTTTTATGTTAAATTACTTTATAATGCAGCGACCACCTACCTAGACAAATTCTTACTTGATATACTTACCTAAGTACTTGTTTAATTTTCGATTCGATTCTATCACTTATTAATTATATTATTGAGTACCTATCTATGTGTACTACATGTTTAGGTATTAATTTTCTTTTTAAATTTGAATTTAAATAACTGAAGCGGTTCAACAAACCAATCTGTTTTATATGTATTAAGTATTGAAAATAAACAATCAAAGAATAAGACTGATTAACTAAATGTGTCATTAATTAAACTCCCAACGACCTACAACACCTCGATTCAACTCGATTTATATTTTAGACAAGAGTCGTGTCAACGAGTCAAACGAACGAACAGAGTGAACGTACGCACCATACGATTCCAGTTGAATCAATCGACGCGATTGCGAATTACGATTGCAGGCAAACATCGCATCGCATCGTCGACGGTGGCAAATCGCTTATGGCCGGTTTACACGAGTTAAGTGGTTAAGTTGGTAACTAAATTTTAACTAAATTTTAAGTTAAAAGTTGCGTGTAAACAGTCAGTTAAGTGAAAAGTGGTAACTTAAAATTTAGTACGCAAGTGATTAAGTAGATTAGGATTCGTTCTATTTTTCGTATAAGTGGGTGGGCGGGGCTTCTCACTTTACACGTTTGGACGTGATTATTTAGTTAAGTGCATAAGTTGACAAAGCTGGTGGCGGCAAGAGCTCGTATTTATTTCGCATTTAATCTTTCTTTTTTAAATGTTGGAGAGGAGCTTATTTTCAACTTTAAAATTTGTTGAAGAATATTTAAAATAGATACGCTTGTAGAATAAAAATTTAGAAAAAAGCATATTCTTGTAAAGATTTTAATTTCCGAATAACATTCTTCTCTGAGTTTGTCCAAAATCACATTTACCATATATCTAAGTACAGAATTGACGAATTCCTTGAGATTCATCACTGCTCATCTTCATTGAACTTATGAACTTAACTACTTAATCCGTTTGGACACACAAGTGACATGCAGTAACTTAAAATTTAGTTACCAACTTAACCACTTAACGCGTGTAAACCGGCTATTAGTCGTACCGAGCGTTGACTCGAAACCATCGACTATACGATGAAAACAATCACGAGTCATCGAGATGTTTGAACAATCGACTTCAACATCTCGTCATCGCGCATCGTTATTACCAAACTCGCCCGTGTGTACATGGGCCGCCTTAACAGTATGTTAGGCCGGCACAGTAAAATGTCTCTTAGGAACAAGCAAACGCTTTTTAAGGTTTGCGCGCCGCTTATGCACTTAACTAATAGTTAGGGAGGCGAGGTAGCTAAATGGAGTAATTCAACGGCGCCGTCGAGACCTATCAAAATCGAAAGATAAAATAATTTCGAAAAGAAAAGCTCGTATGTTAAAAACTATTTTAGCGGTGGGTTTGGCGTGTACGGTTTTTCAAAAATGTTAAAAAAAACAGTTACTTGGGCATTCTCGAGCGCGTCAGATATTCATACTGCGTATGCCCCAAGTGCCTCTGATAACAACGGTATACTAATCTGCCGGTTTGCGTGGTGGGGGTAGGCATATAAAGTAGTCAAAAATGCAAAAAAAAAAAATTTACTCGAGCGCGTCAGATTTTCGGAAGGGGTGTTAAGTAGGCCCCAAGGAAGCTCCCTTTAAAAAAACTGACGATTTCGGCGTGACGATAAGTTACGATGAATTTTTGAAAAAGCAAAAAAAAAAAGTTTTTTTGCAATACTCGAGCGCGTCAGATTTTCATAGGGGAGGTTTATCTCGGTATCCTGAAAGCATATTTTCTTAATCTGACAAAAATGTTGGTGGGTTCTCTTAATCTGACCGAAAAAGGTTTTATGGTTTCTTTTTTTTCCTTTCTTTCTCCTTGATAAAACGGGGAATTTAAGAATGACAATAAAGCGATAGATACAACCAACGTAAATGTAGATATATATATAAATATATAGGGTGTACCGAAAATTCCCTTCTACCGCTTATTTCCCCACCATCAATATTGCGAAATAAAGGAAAAATACTGGTAGGACGGCATATTTCCGCGAAGTGCTCAGTCTGTATTACATGTTTATGGCAAATTCCTCTTTTTTGCTTCAATTCTTCACTTCGTTTTGCTTACGGTACGTCCAAAAAACAATTTGAGGATCAACAGGCTATTGAATAATATACATATATGGAACTGTACATGTCAATAATACTTTTGTATACAGATACGCGTAACTTTTTCGGAGTCCACGAAAATTGTCGAGAAGCTTTAGAAGAAAAAAAATTTAAGATATAATAAAAGTCACATAATTTAATCATCGTTATTTCATATCAATTTTTTTTAACACCCTCAGTTTTCGAGATATACTCAAAAAACCGGGAGATTGAGTTTTTATGATGCTTCAAGTCAAAAAGTTTTAACTTTGGACAAAAATGTGAAGACCTTTTTTGTGTAAAATAAAATTACCTTTTTTGTTTATTTAAATTTTTTTTTTAAATGTATCGTTCGCGACTTATATGCCGCAACGCGGTTTTCGGAAGACGAAATGGCTCCTCCACACTTCCGGTCATGCGGAAACCGGCAGATTTTGTATTTTTAGTATGTTTTAGATTATATTCTTCAAAATAAAAATAAAAAAATCGCGCTCGAGAATGCCGGATTAACGTTTTTTTTTACAAGTTCCCGACCCTATAACTCGGCGGCGTCAAGGACTTATCGTCAGATTAGTTAAATTTAGTCTTAAAACACTACAATCAACCCCCAATATCTTAATCTGACGCGCTCGAGTATTTCAGACTATCGATTTTTTTTTACTAATCTGATCGTCTATCCTAGGCGCGCGTCACTACATATAGAGCTAAATACTTTACAAGGTTGTTCTATTAGGTCTAAGGTATCTCTCATATCTTAAACTGCCACGCTCGAGTATTACCGAAAATTCCCCTATTCGCCTCCCTGACTATAAATAATCACGTCCAAACGTGTTAAGTGAGAAGCCCCGCCCACCCACTTATACGAAAAATAGAACGAATCCTAACCTACTTAATCACTTGCGTACTAAATTTTAAGTTACCACTCTTCACTTAACTGACTATTTACACGCAACTTTTAACTTAAAATTTAGTTAAAATTTAGTTACCAACTTAACCACTTAACTCGTGTAAACCGGCCATTAAGGGGTCACCCGCTGGGATTTACATAGCCCTGAAGGTGCTCAAAATGAAAAGTAAATAATTAAAAACATTAAAAATTAAAAAATAAAATTGCATTAATTCGGATTTACGTTAGAATTAGAATTTGCGGCCTGAAGGGTTTCGAGATCTAAAGTTAATTGCGTGGGTTCGCCAGTGTGCGCGTTTCTCGGTCTAGCGACTTTGAATTTCAAATCTAAGACAGGAGCAGTATATGAGACTGAATCTCGAACAAGATGATTGGGATGGGTTTCGGCGCGTTTGAAGAACGATTCTGAGAGTGTTTTGAGGTGCTGTGGCACTGTAGGTAGTTCAAGATCTCTGTGCAGGTCCGCGTTACGCACGTACCAAGGTGCGTTTGTGGCCCTGCGGCAGAAGAGATTTTGAACTACCTGCAGTTTATACAGGACGGAGGGTTGGGCGTGGGCAAAGACTGGCGAAGCATATGACATGACGGGTCTAACGCAGACCTTATAAAGCGTAAGTTTATTTCTCAAAGACATTTTACTTTTTCTTCCTATCGTACTATATAGGTGGCTTAAGTAAAAACGCGCGAGTTTCGTTACTCTATCGAGGTGTGGCTTGAAAGAAAGCGTCTGATCTAAGGTGACGCCTAAGTATTTAATACTGCGCTTCCAGGGGATGGGAATACCTTACATTCGAATGTGGGGATCTTTGTAGTGATTACGGAGTTTGTAGTCGAATTGAATAGCAGAACTCTTTTCTGGGTTGACATCGATACGCCATTTTTGAAACCAAACACCGAGGGCGTTTACGGCCTTTTGGAGTCTGGTGATGTTATATACGGGACCGAGTGACCTGTTGTGTAAAGGGCGGTGTCGTCTGCAAAGAGGGCGAGTTCGACGCCTTTCGGCGGGATGTCGTTAGTGTACACAGTGTACAGCAGAGGGGCGAGGACTGAGCCTTGCGGGACTCCAGCCTTTATGGGACGAGGCGCGGAGAGCGTGCCTTCATGTTTGAATCGAAACGTACGGTCTTTTAGAAACGACGCGATTAATCTGATTAGGCGAACCGGTAAGCCTATTTTGTAGAGTTTATAAACGAGACTGCTGTGCCAGACTTTGTCGAAAGCCTTGGCTACGTCAAAGAGAACCGCGACTGTTTTATTACGACGCGGATAGAATCCTTCGAGTATGATGATTCGATGGACTTGCTGAGGGTAGGAGTGCTTAGCGCGAAAGCCGAACTGGTGGGGAATAATGAGAGGATCGCCATCCGCTGAAAACAGATGGTTCCGCATTCGAGAGAGTATGACTCTTTCGAGAAGTTTAGACATTGCCTTGAGGAGGCTGATGGGTCTGTGATTAGCCGGGACGTTCAGAGGTTTACCCGGCTTGGGAATGCCTATGACTGTCGCTTCTTTCCAGGCTTTTGGAAAGTAGTTATGGTCGAAGCAGGCATTGAAGATGATAGCTAACAAGGTAAGCAGGTGCTTAAGTGCGTGGTTGGAAAGTCCATCCGCACCCGGAGCCTTTTTTGACTTTTGACTTCTAATGAGAAGCAAGATTTCATCATTAGAGAACTTCGTCCTCCACCGCCTGGATGTGAGAGGGATTCGCGGGTTACGTGCTGGACGAGCATTGAGACGCAACGAAGCATTCGGCTTTCTCTTCGACTTCGAAGGCAATAGAACCATCGGGACTAGTGAGAGGCGGCGTCTACGCGTAAGGCTCGGGCCATACTATAATACGCTTGGTGGGACGGGGAGATATTTGCCATGAGATCGTTCATCTGAGCGTCTCGGAGTTCCGCGAGGCAAGACCTAACTTTACGTTGAAGCTGATTCGCAGCTGTTCTGTATGCGGGCGTGGGATATTTCTTGGCTCTCCGGAGAGCCGCGTTCTTGGCTTTAATGAGATTGCTAACGGCTAGGGGAAGCGTGGGTATGCTTTGCTTAGCAACCTTTTTGTTGTCGTTGATGGCTGAGTTGATAGCATCAGTGAGAGTGTTGACTAATGAATCTATTTTATCCGGGCTATCTAATTGGTCGGGCGAAATCGCGAGCGGAGAGTTCGGGGCCTCTAAGGCTGAAACTAACGTATTTTTAAAGCCTTTCCAGTTGGTAAAGGTCTTAGGAGATGTGACGTTATCGTTAGGCGCACCTAGCACGAGGGAAGCGGGGCGATGGTCGGAGCCTAGGTCATCGAGCGGTTCGATAGACCTGAGATCGAGATTAATTCGCTTGATAATTGCAAAGTTGAGGATGTCAGGAGAGTAGTTCGGATTGTTGGGATAGTGAGTGGGAGTGATGGGGGATATGACGTCTTAGTCAAGTGAGTTAGTGATGTCGAGGAGAGCGATACCGCTGTTGTTGGTCGATAGGCACGTCCAGTCAGTATGTTTGGAGTTAAAGTCTCCGAACATAATGACTGAATGGCCGAGGGCGAGAATGGCCTCAAAGTCGCTGCGGGTCGGTATGGAGCCACATGGTATGTAGACTGAGGCTATGATGATGGTCGGATGACCAGTCATAGCCAATCTACACACAGTGGCTTCCATGTTGAGGAGAGGAGGGGTAGGGAGAGGACAGCAATGGAAGCCTCTTTTGCGAATCCCCTGGAGCGGTTTGGAGTAAGCCATGTCTCCTGGAGAAGCAATAAGTCTTGCTCTTTGTTCTGAAGGAACAGTTTAATCTCAGGAAGGTTTGTGCTAAGGCTACGAGCGTTAAAAGATACTAGGGATAAGCCCTTGGGTTTAATACGACCGGACGCGGGATTTGCGGGTCTAGACATTTTATTTACTTGTTTACGAATTTATATAAAAATAAAAATTTATAACGAACTTAGAAGCGAGTGATGCTCGGCTAACGCAAATAAACGCTCTTGAGGAGAGCGGGCGGCTCGCACTTTGCGTGCGAGTACGGAAATTTCGTTAATGTCGACGTTTTGAATGACGTTGAACACGGTCTTCATGTCCTCAGCCAACGACGACTGAGGTGAAGATGACGGAGCAGGACGCGGCCCAACGAAAGCTACGGGAGCTGGGATAGGACGGGAAGGTGCAGGCGGAACGGCCGGACGCTGCCTCCAAGACAGAGCCGGAGTAGGCGTCGGCTGAACGGGTTTTGCTTCCGGGGGACCCCGGTTGCGCAGGGGCGGGAAGTAAGCGGGAGTGAGCGGCGGCGCCGGTTTAGGTGCGGCCCTCTTAGCGGTGGAGCGCGGAGCGCGCGGGCAACACCTGTAGTTAGCTGTGTGGCCGGACTGACCGCAGAGCACACAGGCAGGGGGGAAGTGGATTCGGGAGTGCGAATGCACTCCTTAGTAATGTGGGGATCCAGGCACTTAACGCACCTGGGGGGAGCTGAGCAGTTAGCCGCTACGTGGCCATAGAGCTGGCAGCGGTGGCACTGTCCAGGGTGACCGCGGGGGTTGGGACGCTCAACGGAGATATTCGAGAGTCCGCAAATTGTTCGAGCCTCTCTGAAGATCTCCTTCGAGTTGGGAGTATTGGACAGGATAACTAGAGCTAAAGGAAAACGCCTACTACGGTTGGAGTGCATCTTGTGCACTGCTTCGGCCGGGAAGCCCTGGGACTTAAGGTCCTCGAGGATTTCATCGTTCGCGAGTTCGAACGGGACGCCCCGTAGTACTGCGCGGATCTTACGTTCCTCCGGGAGGGCATAGGTGTGATATGCGATTTGTTTTAATGAAAGTAACCTGGTGAACGCGCGAAAGTCGACGATTGTCGTGACCTGGATTTTAATTAAATCGCCTGCGTTGGTTGCTTTGAGAGAGTTGATTTTTTGCTCTTTGCAAAGATTAGATACTACGGTCCATCGCGCTTTTTTGCGGAGAAAGACGGGCGGAGGGAGCTGAGGCTTCGGTGGGACGGGAGCGCAGCGCGTCGCTGGCTTCGATGGGACCGACGGAGACGCGGTTACTTCGAGCGATTTTAATGGCGTGGGGGCTGGTGTTGAAGACACCGGGGAGGGCTCGGGTATTGAGGATACCGAGGCTTTCTTTGAGCGCTCCTTGGAGCGCTGGGCGACTAGCTGAAACGCGGGCTCAGGAGAGCCGGTTAAGGTGACGGCATCTGACGACGTATCAGAAGCGGGTTTGGAGTCGCGCCCGGGAGCGGTACGCTTGCGACGCGACGCGTGAGAGGATGCGACCGATTCGCAGTCAATCTCGGACGAGACGGGAGACGCGGGAGAGCTGTAGACCCGAGGGGTCTGGACGTTGGAGGCCTGAGGGGCCGGGGACGCGATAGTTGCCTGGCTAAGGCCTGCGTTAATACGTCATCTGGGATGGGGATGCCGGACGCAGCGAGTGCCTGGGCGAACGACCTAGCAAAGTTTACCAGGCTTTGCTGGTCCATTGGAGGGCTTGGTACTTGTAATTACAAAATTACAATATGTAATATATAAATATATAATATATGCCTAGGTTCCCTAGCAAACCTCCCTACCCGCGGTAAGGAGGACGACAGGGCTGGGGACGACAAGAAGTGGTGCCCCTAATTCGGACAGCACTGTACCGTCACCCTGGGAAAGGCCCAAGTGCAGTGGGATCGGGTCAGCCGGTTTCTCCTCAGCCTGAAGGGCCTTGGAAGCGCACCGGGGCAACGCTATCAGGCTTAGTTGTCACCGTTAAGTATCCACCTGATCAAACGCGAGTGTACTACGGAGTGTGTTGTCAATAAATTGACAACAAAAACCGGCCGTAGACCTGACGAGTTGGGTTGCACTAAAAGTGCGGGATTGACTACGTTACGACCGGCCGGAGCCGACCGCAGAGCGAGTCTCTGACTACGTAACAGGCGCCAAGCGTCAAGTACGCAGCCAGAAAAACAGCCCGAGCCTTGCGAACCACTATCGAATTTAACCGACCGTAGTAAGCTCAGCTCTGTTGTTGCTGCCCCCACCGAGGTGAGGTATTAATTCGAGGGGTGCACAAAGTGCGGGATTGACTTCGTTACGACCGGCTGGGGCCGGCCGCAGAGCGAGTCTCTGACTACGTAACAGGCGCAAAGTTTCAAGTACGCAGCCAGAAAAACAGCCCGAGCCTTGCGAACCACTATCGAATTTAATCGACCGTAGTAAGCTCAGCTCTATTGTTGCTGTGAGACCGACTTAGTTGCAGCCGATCGAAACCGGCCGCAGCGAAGTCCTACAGAGGCTATCTCAAGTCGTCGAGGACGAAGAGAGATTTGTACGAACCACAGCGTATGAATATTGCTACGAGTTGGCGTCGTGAGACGACAATCGTGACTCAACAGCTGGAGCGACCGCGAACACGTCCGAGCGGGGCCGGACACACAATGGATCTGAGAGTGGCGTTTAAGTATTGCTACGAGAGAAGTCGTGAGACAACAATCGTGACTCGGCAGCCGGGAGCGACCTTCAACACGTCCGAACGGGTCCGGACGCAGATCGGGTCTGACCTTGACCGCTAGTACTACGATATGCAATACTTCCGAGGCGCGCGCGAGTGCAGGCAGGACGGATACAGCAAAACAAAGAACTACAGTGATTCGAACGGCAAGGAACATGTAGTTCGATGTCTACTAGATACCGCATCTCAATGCAATTTTATGACTGTCGAACTTTGTAATAAATTAGGCATTAATCCGCATTCACAGCCAAGCACTGTTGTAAAGAGAATAGGCGGGTCGGAGAAGCACGCGAAGCGGACGGTTTTACTTCGTTTTTGTTCACGTTTTTTTTATTTTTTTTTTATTTATAATTAGCAGGCGTTTGTCTTCCATCTCACCTGATGGAAAGTGACGATGAAGACGAGGATCATACACGCCTGTCTAAGAGGTACCTATTCACTCTACACTTGAAAGCTCCAGGGTTATATTTATTTCGATAAGAGTATTAAATTTGAGATTTCTTCATTAGTTGTAGATAAAAGTACTGATTGTTTGCCTACCGCCAAGGTAGACATGTCCGCGTTGGAATACCTACATAATCTGCCGCTCGCCGATTCCGCGTTCGGTATACCAGGTCCCATTGATATATTGATAGGTGCCGCTTTATTTCCCCATTTGTTGTTACCGGGCGACGTCCGCGGCGACGCGTTCGAGCCTCCCGAGTTAAAGACCGTGCTCGGTTATGTTATTATGGGTTCTGTACCTATTTTAAATTTAAATAAATATACTTCTTCGGTGACGTGTTGTTGCGCCGTAGTCCATGAGTCGAGTACAGATAATTTAATTAAAACATTTTGGGAAATCGAAGAATGTCCCCGCGTTTATAAGATTTAGAACCCCAATGATTACGATTGTGAATTGTTTTTCCGCGCCACTACTAGCCGTGCCTTAGCCAGTGGTAGGTACGAAGTAGGTTTGCCGTTCCGAGAGGATCCCTACTTATTAGGCGACTCCTATGGTAGGTTTAGCATACGATAATATAATTCACGAGTACTTAGAGAAAGACTATTTATCGCCATCGCCAATCGTTGAAGATGATCGCAATGCGTCTTTACCGCCTCGTTATTTTATTTCTCATCATGTGATAGTCCGCGAAGATAAGGTATGGTGCTGGATGCTACTGCGAGGACTAGCTCCCGAGATTCTCTTAATGATCTCTTACATTGTGGATCTGAATCTGCAGGGAGATTTATTTAGTATAGTTTTAAGTTTTAGAATTTTTTGTGTAGCGCTCACTGCCGATTGTGGGCAAATGTTTCTTACAGATACTCGTGCGAAATAGTGACCGCTGCACCGCTTCCAAAACATTTTATATAGATTCAACCCGCAGGACCCGATTGTCACATATCGTTTTAACAGAGTCTGTTTCAGGTTAAAGTTGAGCCCGTTCCATGCGCTCCGCGTCGTCCAACAGCTGAACGACGACGACGGCGAGCTGTACCCGCGTGCGTCCGCTGTGGCCGCCACGACGCTGTACACAGACGACGTCGCCTTCTCCGTGCCCACCGAGGAAGATGCCGTCGGTGTTGCACACGAATTAATTTCTTTGTTCAAGAGCGGTCAGTTCAATTTAGTCAAGTGGACGTGCAACTCACGTGAAGTGTTAGAAAGTATTCCAGAATCCCACAAGCTGCCTGCCGATATCGATTTGATAAGGAAAATCATAAAAAGGTTACGCTGATTTAGAGATACAGATGTATGTCATTTTAAAATATCCCCCGTGGAGCAGGTGAGGTGGACGAAGTGCGGTATCTTCAGTACCATAGCTCGTCTATGGGACTTGATGGGTTTTGCCGAACCGGTGATCGTCTCGGTTTGCGTGCGGGTTCGTTCGCACGTCGATCGCAGACGCTTTTCCGCTCTCTAGACCCCGCACTAGTTGAGCACCCCAAATTTCACTGGTCGTTTTCACGACTCATGTTTTCGTACCCAACAGACATCATTCGTATCAGTCTCGGTTTGCGTGCGGATTCGTTCGCACTTCGATCGCAGACGCTATTCCGCTCTCTAGTCCCCGCATTAGTTGAGCACCCCAAATTTCGTCGTTTTCACGATTCAGGTTTTCGTACCTTCGACACCATTAGTGGTGTAGATATGTCCCAAGTTGCGCAGTGCGCAAGCAAGCTGCGCGCGGCACGCGATTCCAAAGAAAGATTCATGGTAATCGCTGAGTACCAGTCCCTAATTAATTCATTATAAGTACATCTATAATGAATTCACCACTTAGCGCCACGACTGGTCGCACGAAACCTAGGGGTTTATCCCTGATCTCGTTTAACACCAGAGGTCTAATCGACCAACTTCCGGAACTCAAACTGTTTATTAAGAACATACAGCCCGAGTTAATCCTTGTTCAAGAGACATTTTTAAAACCCCAGCACACCAGGGGTCTCACCATTCCTAAATACTCTCTTGTGCGTGATGACAGGCCCGCATCGGTCCAACGCGGTGGCGCTGCCATTTACTACAAGAGGAGTATTCACTGTTCTCCGATTCCCACGCCTCCGCTCACCAACATGGAGGCCACAGTATGTAGGCTGGTTATGACAGGTCACAGGACCATAGTCTTGGCCTCAGTCTATATACCTAGTGGTACACCGCCCCTTCGTAGTGACTTCGAGGCCTTACTCGAACTAGGGCAATCCGTCATTATGTTCGGCAATTTTAATTGCAAACATACTGACTGGACGTGCCTGTCGACCAACACCAGTGGTGTTAAATTACTTGACATCACGAAGTCACTCGACCTTGACGTCATTTCTCCGGTCACACCGACTCACTACCCGGATAACCCGCTGCACTACCCCGATATCCTTGACTTTGCCATAGCCAAAGGAATCAATCTCGACCTTAAGACCATACAGCCGCTAGACGACTTAGGCTCAGACCACCGTCCGGTGTCTCTAATATTAGGACCCCAAAACGACCCTCCTGCTCCGAAAACCTATACCGATTGGGAAGGTTTCAAGCACAGCCTGTCTTCGGCCTTGGAAGCCCCAGACCGACTATCATCCGAATTCATCCGACTATCTCAATAGCACGGATAAAATCGACTCGATAGTCGATTCGCTCACTACCGCCATCAACTCGGCTATTAGTGAGAATGTAAAGGTTGCTAAGCATGGCAAGCCCAAGCTTCCCTTGGACATTAGCAACCTAATCAAAGCTAAAAACGCTGCTCTCCGTAGACCCAGGCGTAACCCCACTCCCGATCATAGGACAGCCGCAAACCGGCTACAACGTAAAGGCAGATCCACCCTCGCGGAATACAGAGACGTTCAAAGGAACGATCTTATGATTAATATTTCCCCGTCCCACACGGCGTACTATAGGATGGTGAAAGCCCTCCGACTAGACGCCCGTACTTACACCCCTCCGTTATCTCGTCCCGATGGTACTACCGCTTCCAGGACGACGAGAAAGCTGAATGCTTCGCCGATAGCATTGCTTCACAATGCTCCCCGAGTACCCAACCCACAGACCCAGCGCACATCCAGGTGGTGGAAGACGAAGTCGTTCGCAAAGACTCCCGTCCATTCACCGCTGACCCCATTACAGTGTCTAATGATGAGATTCTCTTCCTCATCAGGAGACAGAAATCCAAGAAGGCCCCGGGTGCGGATGGAATTTCCAACCATGCACTTAAGCAGCTGCCTCGGCAGGTGCTTACCTTACTTGCAATTATTTTCAATGCTTGCTTCGACCTAAGCTACTTTCCAAAAGCTTGGAAGGAAGCTACAGTCATAGGCATTCCCAAGCCGGGTAAACCTTTGAATATCCCGGCTAATCACAGACCCATCAGCCTACTCAAAGCCATGGATAAACTTCTTGAGAGAGTCATACTCGCTCGAATGAAGGACCACCTGTTCCCAGCGGACGGTGACCCCCACATTATCCCCCACCAATTCGGCTTTCAAGCCAAACACTCGTGCCCTCAGCAAGTCCACCGAATCGAATCTGAAAACAGTCGCGGTATTCTTTGACGTAGCCAAGGCTTTTGACAAAGTCTGGCACGCGGGTCTCATTTACAAGCTTCACAACACAGGCTTGCCCGACCGACTAGTCAAACTAGTCGGCTCCTACCTTAAAGATCGCACCTTTCATATTAAACACGAAGGTACGCTCTCTACCCCCCGCCCCCTCAAGGCGGGCGTCCCTCAGGGCTCAGTACTCGCCCCGCTATTATATACTACATACACAAATGACATACCCATTCCGTCTAAAGGTGTTCAACTCTCCCTCTTTGCCGACGACACTGCCCTATACATCAAGGGCGTGCACGTCGACACTCTCATCACCAAACTCCAGAAAGCCGTAAATGACCTCGGAGCCTGGTTTAAAAAATGGCGTATCGATGTAAATCCAGAGAAAAGTCTGCGATGCGCTTCGATCATAAACGCCGTAGTCCCTACGACCCGCACATCCGAATGCTAGGTACGCCCATCCCGTGGGCACAAACCACCAAGTACCTAGGCCTAACGCTCGATCGTACGCTCTCATTCCGACCTCACATACTTAGAGTTCCCAAACTCGCCCGTCTGTACATGGGCCGCCTTAACAGTATGTTAGGCCGGCACAGTAAAATGTCTCTTGGGAACAAGCGAACGCTTTTTAAGGTTTGCGTGAGACCAGTCATGACGTACGCCGCCCCAATTTTTGCACATGCTAAACCCTGGACCAGCTTAATGCTGCCCAGGCCGTATAATCATCAATATAAATGTCATTTGCACCTTAAGTGATTAGAATTCTCAGCGGGTGACCCGCTAGCGGGTCCCTGCTTGCGCACCCACCTCCCTACCCGGGTGACGCTCCGATGAAGGCTGACAGCATTACCATGCTACAGCCGTTAAGGTGGTCTTTAGTGGGTAGGTGCCACTCTGGTGAGTCCCATATAACCGTCGCGGAAGTCAGTTGCCTGCGGCGGTATGCATGACGCATCTTTCACCTCCCTCCCGGAGGGTGCTCCGACAGCAAAAAAAGAAAAAAAAGTTTTCGTACCGTATCTTCCTAAGTTTCATAGGACCGTCGTTTTCACGACGGATCTTCGACATCGTCGCCAGCAGCCCGTCGTCGCCGATCTGCGTCGCCGTAACCGCTCCGGCAAGCTCTGCGTTCCAGGACTTCGAGTCTTCGTGTTCGAGTAAGTTATCCGCCTCGACCCCAATCCCCCTGCCGCGTTTAGGGTGGTTTAGGTGGTCTTCGTTGGTAGGTTCATAGTATATATATTTATATATTGTTGTCCCTTCCCGAACCCTCCGCAATGGCCACAAAGGCTCCTATCGTAGTGCAGGATGCCCTTTGTGCGCTCATCAGATTCGGTACAGCTCGGGGGATTAAATTCCCCCAACACCTTATCGACACTATTGTCGATGGATACCCCCCCCCCCCCGCCCCTCAGGCACCCCAACATGCCCCCTCTAGTCTGAGGCCCTCCTGCGTCCCCCTCCTCCATTGACATGGAGTGTGAAACGGACGCCCCTTCGCGCTGCAAGTGCACCGCTCCCAAGAGCGCTCCCGCGACCGAGTCATCCTCGGACGCCACCCCAACTGGCTCAGAGCCACCCTCATTCACCCTAGTTAAGAAGCGCTCGAAACAGTCCCCGGCGTCCTTAACGCCCGCCCCAGTGTCTTCAACACCCTCCGCGGCGTCTTCAACGCCAGCTGCCCCGGTGCCTCCAACACCCGCCCAGGCCCCAATTTCTATAAAGCCTAAGGTCCCACCACCCGTATTCCTTCGGGAAAAGGGACTATGGACCGAGGTTTCGACACTGTGTAAACAGCAAAAGATCCATTACAACCGAGCGGCCAACTCGGGTGAATCCATTAAAATTTCAGTCTCGTCGTTAGACGATTTCCGCGCTTTGACAAAGCTCCTCACCGATAACCAATATGCTTACCACACTTACGCTCTCCCAGAAGAGCGTTAGTTCATAGCGGTACTCAGGGGAGTCCCGTTCGAATTATCGAACGAGGCTATCCTGGAAGATCTGCAGTCCCAAGGCTTCCCGGCACTAGCGGTGCATAAAATGCACAGCAAGTACGGAAGGCATCACCCTCTCGCTTTGGTGGTACTCACCAACATCCCTAAGTCCAGGGAGATCCTCAAAGGGGTTAGCACTATATGCGGCCTCTCTGGTATCTCGATCGAGGCGCCTCATCGCCGTGTTCACCCCGGCCAGTGCCACCGGTGCCAGTTGTACGGGCATGCGGCGGCCAACTGCGCCGCCCCGCCCAGTGGCGTAAAGTACCTGGTCCCTCACATCACTAAGGAGTGCAATCGCACTCCTAAAATTTCCTCTCCTTCCGATGGCGTGCTTTGTGGCCAGTCCAGCCACACCGCAAATTACAGGGGCTGCCCTCGTGCACCCCGTTGTATGCGTCCCAATTCTGAGAGGGCGGCACCCAAGCAGGCCCCGCCCCTTTCTCAGGAAAACTACGCCGCTGCTTAGCCGGGTTCCTCCGGCTGCAAAGCCTACTCAGCCCAAGCCTGCTCCAGAGAACTGGAGGCAGCGTCCCGCTGCACTAGCAAATCCCATCCCGGCTCCTCGCCCATACAAATCCACTCCTCAACCCTCCGTAACAGATGATATAAACTTAGGGCTTCACGTTCTCCGGCAGAGCGACTGCTAGCTCTGGCGGAGCATAGTTCCCTTCTCAATTTATTATAGGTTCATTTAAATGAATTGATCCCTAAGTCAAGCTTCGGCCGACCTCTGCGCAGCCCCGGCTTCACCGGAGGCTGCCTAGAACGGCCATCAACTCATGTCCCTTTGAGCACCTTCAGTGCTACTTTCAAATCCGGCGGAAGACCCGCTAGCGGGTCTCCGCCAGCGCGCCCACCTCCAACGGGTGTCGCTTCCGATGAAGGCTAACGGTAAAATTTTGCCACAGTCAAAGAGGTGGTTTTTAGTGGGTAGGTGCCATTCTGGTGAGTCCCACATCACCCCGCAGACGGCTGCGGTGGTATTCATGACGAATCTTCCACCTCAAAAAAATAAAAAATAACCCAGGACATCGGCAATTGGCCGTTAAAGGATATAGAGATTACTCATACGGAAGATCAGATACCGGAGAGAAAAGTTTAAGTTCATACTTCTACATCGTTACCCGCCGAGAGTGAAAATAATATTATATTTCATTTAATTTTTTTTTTTTTTGCTAACAATCACACCACATCATCTAGCCCAAATTAAGTATCATTAAGAACTTGTGTGATGGATACTAGATAACGGATAAATAAACTTAAGAAATATATAAGCACACATAGATTTTTTTTCATGTATAAATATTATAAATAAACATACATACACATCCATGACTAGAAAGCAAATATAATAAAATATCTGCCTCTACTAGGATTCGAACCCGGGACCTCTGGCATGGAAGGCAAGGGTACTTACCTCCACACCAAACAGGCCGTCATAATTGACCGCACGTCGTCGTGGACGAAGCTTCTACGAGTGATTGTTTATACCTACCGTTTTATTAGGATATTACCGCGCCGCAACACTGCCTTCATAACTAGCAGTGATCTTGAGTTTGCTGAAAATAAAGTTTCATTAGAAATTCAGCGTAAACATTTTAAAATCGACATAATTAATTTACAAAATAATAAATTATGTTCCCCGCGTCTCTTAAAACTTATCCCATTCATCCACAATGGACTTATTCGCGTCGGTGGTCGTTTGAATAATTCCGCATTAGACTATTCTCACAAACACCCCGTTGTAGGTACTACCTCATAAAGATCCCGCTATTAATTTATTAATTAACTACTATCACGTATTTACACGCTGGCCCCGAACTCTTGTTGTCACTATTGCGGCAGAGATTGGGATACTGGGCGCTCGGAATGTGTTAAGACGTGAGGTACATAAATGTAATATCTGTTTTCGATTGGAGCCTAATTCCTCTGCCTCGCTAATGGCAGATCTTCCTGACATTCGTGTCGTTTCCGCCGTGAAGGCGTTCGCGAACACCGGGTGCAACTACGCGGGACCGATATCATACGTACCTGTCCGGAAGCGTGCCATTCTCGCTCCGATCGCCGCCCGGTACGGACGTGCAAGACCCCGTTCTCCGTTGTTTGGTCCCTTCCCGATATTCCGTGGCGCTCAGTCTACTGACGTCATAGTTTAGCGTGTGGTTCCGTGCTACGGTTTTCAAGGTTTTTCTACTCCTTCTGAGTGCTATCGAAGTGCGATTTTTCTTTGCGACTAAGCCCCTTAGTCTTTAAAGTGCGGTGCTAAGTTGTGTTGTGCTTGTGCTGAGTGCAGTGTTGTCCCCAGCGTAAGTAGTCTGGTTTCAGTACAAAGGATACTTAACGGTGACAACGAATTTGAACTGAACCAGTCCTTTTATTTTTATTCTCTTCTCTATTTTATTTATTTTTCTCCTATTTTCATATTTATTTTTATCATATCTGTGTGTTTTCGTGTTTATTTGTCCTTTCTGTCGGTAAAGGTTGACCCTAACGCGGTCAACTCTTTACCTGCGCACCCTTTTTTAGGTTTCTAGGTAGCGGCCTTCGGCGTACTACGGTTAGTTTTAAGTTATCCTCCCCAGCCCCCCTACCGCTGGTAGAGAGGTTAGCCGCTAGGGTTCGCTAGGTTTTTAGGAACTAGCCATCCTGTGACATACTTATTTTATACTTATAATTGTCCCAACCCTCCCTAATGAATTCGGTAAGCGTTATTATTTTCGCGAACGCGTTCACCCAGGCGCTTGCTGCGGCAGGCGTCTCCATTCCGAAAGACATCCTAACGCAGGCCTTGCAGGCATCAATCGCGTCCCCGGCCCCTCAGGCCCCAACCCCAGCCCCTCAGGCCCCAACCCCAGCCCCTCAGGCCTCCAACGTCCAGACCCCTCAGGTCTATAGCTCTCCCGCGTCTCCCGTTCCATCCGATATGGACTGAGCGTCGGTCTCATCCTCGCGCTCATCTCGTAGGAAGCGTACCGCTCCCGGGAGCGATTCAGACTCCGCCGCGTCCGAAGCTTCGTCGGTCGCCGCCACCTTAACCGGCTCTCCCGAGCCCGCGTTCCAATTAGTTGCCAAACGCTCTAAGAAGCGTTCGAAAAAAGCCGTGGTGTCTTCAACACCCGAATCAACCCCGGTGTCTTCTACACCCGCCCCCGCGCCGCTCATGTCAATCGAAGTGACCGCGTCTCCGGCGGTCCCGTCTAAGCCAGCGACGCGCTGCGCTTCCGTCCCATCGAAGCCTCAGCTCCCTCCGCCCGTCTTCCTCCGCGAAAAAGCGCGCTGGACCGCGGTTTCTAACCTGTGCAAAGAGCACAAAATCAATTATCTCAAGGCCACACAGCAAACTACAGGGGTTGCCCGCGCGCTCCGCGCTCGACCGCCAAGAGGGTCGCGCCTAAACCGGCGCCGCCGCTCACTCCCGCTAACTTCCCGCCGCTGCGCAACCGGGGTCCCCCGGAAGCGAAGCCTATTCAGCCGATGCCTACTCAGGCTCTGTCTTGGAGGCAGCGTCCGGCCGTTCCGCCTGCACCTTCCCGACCCATCCCAGCTCCCGTAGCTTCCGTAGGGCCGCGTCCTGCTCCGTCATCCGCACCTCAGTCGTCGTTGGCTGAGGACATGAAGACCGTGTTCGACGTTATTCAAAACGTCGATATTAACGAAATTTCCGTACTCGCACGCAAACTACAAGCCGCCCGCTCTCCTCAAGAGCGTTTATTTGCGTTAGCCGAGCATCACTCGCTTCTAAGTTCGTTATAATTTTTTTATTTTTGTATAAATTCGTAAATAAGTAAATTATAATGTCCAGACCCGCAAATCCCGCGTCCGGTCGTATTAAACCCAAGGGCTTATCCCTAGTATCTTTTAACGCTCGTAGCCTTAGCACCAACCTTCCTGAGATTAAACTGTTCCTTCAGAACAAAGAACCTGACTTATTCCTTCTCCAGGAGACATGGCTTACTCCAAACCGCTCCAGGGGATACGCTATTCCTAAGTATGCGTTTACTCGCAACGATAGGCACAACTCCGACAGTTTCAAAGAAGCTTCCATTGCTGTCCTCTCCCTACCCCTCCTCTCCTCAACATGGAAGCCACTGTGTGTAGATTGGCTATGACTGGTCATCCGACCATCATCATAGCTTCAGTCTACATACCTTGTTGCACCAAACCTATCCGCAGCGACTTTGAGGCCATTCTCGCCCTCGGCCATTCAGTCATTATGTTCGGAGACTTTAACTCCAAACATACTGACTGGACGTGCCTATCTACCAACACCAGCGGTATCGCTCTCCTCGACATCACTAACTCCCTTGACTTAGACGTCATATCCCCCATCACTCCCACTCACTATCCCAACAACCCGACCTACTCTCCTGACATCCTCGACTTTGCAATTATCAAGCGAATCAATCTTGATCTCAGGTCCATCGAACCGCTCGATGACCTAGGCTCCGACCATCGCCCCGTTTCCCTCGTGCTAGGTGCGCCTAACGATAACGTCACATCTCCTAAGACCTTTACCAACTGGAAAGGCTTTAAAAATACGTTAGTTTCAGCTTTAGAGGCCCCTAATTCTCCGCTCGCGATTTCGCCCGACCAATTAGATAGCCCGGTTAAAATAGATTCATTAGTCAACACTCTCACACTCTCACTGCTATCAACTCAGCCATCAGCGACAACGTAATTATTAGAAGGTTTCTATCCGAAACGAAAGAAAACGATCCCGGTTATCTTTGACGTAGCCAAGGCTTTCGACAAAGTCTGGCACAGCGGTCTCCTTTTTAAACTCTATAAAATAGGCTTACCGGTTCGCCTAGTCAGATAAATCGCGTCGTTTCTTAAAGACCGTACATTTCGATTCAAACATGAAGGCACGCTCTTCGCGCCTCGTCCCATAAAGGCTGGAGTCCCGCAAGGCTCAGTCCTCGCCCCTCTTCTGTACACTGTGTACACTAACGACATCCCCATCCCGCCGAAAGGCGTCGATACCGCCCTACATACCTAGTGGCTTCAGACCAACCCGCAGCGACTTTGAGGCCATTCTCGCCCTCGGCCATTCAGTCATTATGTTCGGAGACTTTAACTCCAAACATACTGACTGGACATGCCTATCGACCAACACCAGTGGTATCGCTCCCCTCGACACACGTCATATCTCCCATCACTCCCACTCACTATCCCAACAATCCGAACTACTCTCCTGACATCCTCGACTTTGCAATTGTCAAGCGAATCAATCTCGATCTCAGGTCTATCGACCCGCTTGATGACCTAGGCTCTGACCACCGCCCCGTCTCCCTCGTGCTAGGTGCGCCTAACGATAACGTCACATCTTCTAAGACCTTTAGCAACTGGAAAGGCTTTAAAAATACGTTAGTTTCAGCCTTAGAGGCCCCGAACTCTCCGCTCGCGATTTCGCCCCACCAATTAGATAGCCCGGTTAAAATAGATTCATTAGTAAATTCTCTCACTGATGCTATCAACTCAGCCATCAGCGATAACGAAAAGGTTGCTAAGCAAGGCAAACCCACGCTTCCCCTAGCCATTAGAAATCTCATTAAAGCTAAGAACGCGGCTCTCCGGAGAGCCAAGAAATATCCTTCGCCCGCATACAGAACAGCTGCGAATCAGCTTCAACGTAAAGTTAGGTCTTGCCTCACGGAACTCCGAGACGCCCAGTTTAACGATCTCATGGAGAATATCTCCCCGTCCCACCAAGCGTATTATCGAATGGCCCGAGCCTTACGCGTAGACACCGCCTCTCACGTTCCTCCTCTCACTCGTCCCGATGGCACTACTGCCTTAGAAGTCGAAGAGAAAGCCGAATGCTTCGCTGACAGCGTTGCTTCACAATGCTCGCCCAGCACGCAACCCGCGAATCCCTCTCACATCAAAGCGGTGGAGGACGAAGTTCTCCGCAGAGATTCTCTCCCCAACACCGCTGACCCCGCTAAAGTCTCTAACGATGAAATCTTGCTTCTCATTAAAAATCAAAAATCCAAAAAGGCTCCGGGTGCGGATGGAATTTCCGATCACGCACTTAAGCACCTGCCTCAGTAGGTGCTTACCTTGTTAGCTATCATCTTTAACGCCTGCTTTGACCATAGCTACTTTCCAAAAGCTTGGAAACAAGCGATTGTCATAGGTATTCCCAAGCCGGGTAAACCTCTGAATATTCCGGCTAATCACAGACCCATCAGCCTCCTCAAGGCCATGTCAAAACTTCTCGAAAGAGTCGTACTCTCTCGAATGCGGAACCATCTGTTTCCAACGGATGGCGATCCTCTCATTTTTCCCCACCAGTTCGGCTTTCGCGCTAAGCACTCCTGCCCTCAGCAAGTCCATCGAATAAGTACACCGTGTACACTAACGACATCCCCATCCCGCCGAAAGGGCTTTACACTGAAGGTCACGCGGTCCCATGTAACATCACCAGACTCCAAAAGGCCGTTAACGCCCTCGGTGTTTGGTTTCAAAAATGGTGTATCGATGTCAACCCAGAAAAGAGTTCTGCTATTCAATTCGACCACAAACGTCGTAATCGCTACACGATCCCCACATTCGAATGTTAGGTATTCCCATCCCCTGGAAGCGCAGTATTAAATACTTAGGCGTCACCTTAGACCAGACGCTTTCTTTTAAGCTACACGTCGATAGAGTAACGAAACTCGCGCGTTTTTACTTAAGCTGCCTTTATAGTATGATAGGAAGAAAAAGTAAAATGTCTTTCAGAAATAAACGTACGCTTTATAAGGTCTGCGTTAGCCACGTTTTAACTCTTCGCAGCGTACTGAAGGATCGTTCTACGGTCGCCGTGATGCATGGGATAGTGCTTAAAATAATCAATGCCTTTCTGACAGCAGGGTAAAAAATGTTGGCTTCGTTGAACTGATCAACTACTTCTATGTCCCTTAAATTGATCATCTAATAATTCTTCACCTATAAGTTATGCCAAAAAATGCCAAATTATGCTATAAATTCTAACGTGGAGATTGTCGGCGATACGACTGCGTATGTAGTCGAAGTAAACCGCAGAGCTCTTCTCTGGGTTCACATCGATACGCCATTTTTGAAACCATGCACCGAGGACATTTACAGCCTTTTGGAGTCTGGTGGTGAACCCGGGACTCTGCGGCCTTCGGTGTAAAGGGAAGTGTCATCGGCAAAGAGGGCGAGTTCAACGCCTTTCGACGGGACGGGAATATCGTTCATGTACACGGTGTACAATAGAGGGCCGAGGACTCTTTCCAAGCTTTTGGAAAGTAGCTAAGATCGAAGCAGGCATTGAAAATGATAGCTAGCAAGGTAAGCACCTGTTGAGGCAGGTGCTTAAGTGCGTGGTTGGAAATGCCATCCGCACCCGGAGCCTTTTTGGACTTTTCACTTTTAATGAGAAGCGAGATTTCATCATTAGACACTGTGACGGGTTGGCGGTGATGGGGAGAGAGTCTCTACGGAGAACTTCGTCCTCCACCGCCTGGATGTGAGAGGGATTCGCGGGTTGCGTGCTGGGCGAGCATTGAGACGTAACGCTGTCAGCGAAGCATTCGGCTTTCTCTTCGACTTCGAAGGCGATAGAACCATCGGGACGAGTGAGAGGCGGCGTCTACGCGTAAGGCTCGGGCCATACTATAATACGCTTGGTGGGACGGGGAGATATTCGCCATGAGATCGTTCATCTGAGCGTCTCGGAGTACCGCGAGGTAAGACCTAACTTTGCGTTGTAGCTGATTCGCAGCTGTTCTATAGGCGGGCGTGGGATATTTCTTGGCTCTCCGGAGAGCCGCGTTCTTAGCTTTAATAAGATTGCTAACGGCTAAGGGAAGCGTGGGTTTGCCTTGCTTAGCAACCTTTTCGTTTTCACTGATGGCTGAGTTGATAGCATCAGTGAGAGAATTTACTAATGGATCTATTTTATCCGGGCTATCTAATTGATCGGGCGAGATCGCGAGTGGAGAGTTCGGGGCCTCTAAGGCTGAAACTATCGTATTTTTAAAACCTTTCCAGTTGGTAAAGGTCTTAGGAGAAGTGGCGTTATCGTTAGGCGGTCCTAGCAGGAGGGAGACAGGGCGGTGGTCAGAACCTTGGTCATCGAGCGGTTCGATAGACCTGAGATCGAGGTTGATTTGCTTGACAATTGCAAAATCGAGGATGTCAGGAGAGTGGTTCGGGTTGTCGGGATAGTGAGTGGGAGTGATGGGAGAGATGACATCTAAGTCAAGTGAGTTTGTGATGTCGAGAAGAGCGATACCACTGGTGTTGGTTGATAGGCACGTCCAGTCAGTATGTTTGGAGTTAAAGTCTCCGAACATAATGACTGAATGGCCGAAGGCGAGAATGGCCTCAAAGTCGCTGCAGATTGGTCTGGTGCCACTAGATGTTGAGGAGAGGAGGGGTAGGGAGTGGACAGCAATGGAATCCTCTTTTGTAATAAATAGCAGTGCCGCCAAAACCGTTGGAGTTGGGCCTGTCGTTACGAATAAACGCGTACTCGCGTTAGCCACGTCTCTTGAAGAAGCAATAAGTCTGGCTCGTTGTTCTGAAGCAACAGTTTGAGTTCAGGAAGGTTAGTATTAAGGCTACGAACGTTAAAAGAAACTAGTGAAAATGCTCGGCTAACGCAAATAAACGCTCTTGAGGAGAGCGGGCGGCTCGCAGTTTGCGTGCGAGTACGGAAATTTCCTTAGTGTCGACGTTTTGAATGACGTCGAACACGGTCTTCGTGTCCTCAGCCAACGATGACTGCGCGGGATGCGGGCCTACAGGAGCTACGGGAGCTGGGATAGGACGGGAAGGTGCAGGTGGAGCGGCCGGACGCTGCCTCCAGGACAGAGCAGGAGTAGGCGTCGGCTGAACGGGCTTTGCTTCCGGGGGACCCCGGTTGCGCAGTGGTGGGAAGTTGGCAGGAGTGAGCGGCGGCGCCGGTTTAGGCGCGGCCCCCTTAGCGGTGGAGCATGGAGCGCGCGGACAGCCCTTGTAGTTTGCTGTGTGGCACGACTGGCCGCACAGCACACAGGCAGGAGGGGAATTGGATTCGGGAGTGCCAGTGCACTCCTTGGTAATATGTGGGTCCAGGCACTTAACGCACCTGGGGGGAGCTGAGCAGTTAGCCGCTGCGTGGCCATAGAGCTGGCAGCGGAGGCACTGTCCAGGGTGGCCGCGGGGGTTGGGACGCTCGACGGAGATATTCGAAAGTCCGCAGATTGTGCGAGCCTCTCTGAAGATCTCCCTCGAGTTGGGAGTGTTGGTGAGGATAACTAAAGCTAGTGGAAAATGCCTGCCGCGGTTTGAGTGCATCTTGTACACTGCTTCGGCCGGGAAGCCCTGGGACTTAAGGTCCTCGAGAATGTCGTCATTACTGAGTTCAAACGGGACGCCCCGTAGTACTGCGCGGATCTTACGCTCCTTCGGGAGGGCGTAGGTGTGATACGCGATTTGTTTGATCGATAGAAGCCTAGCAAAAGACCGAAAGTCGTCGATGGTCGCGACCTGAATTTTAATTGATACGCCAGCGTTGGCGGCTTTTAAGTAATTAATTTTGTGCTCTTTGCAAAGATAAGATACCGCGGTCCATTGCGCTTTTTCGCGGAGAGAGACGGGCGGAGGGAGCTGAGGCTTCGGTGGGACGGGAGTGCAGCGCATCGCTGCTACAATATATATTATATAAATATATAATAATGCCTAGGTTCCCTAACAAACCTAGCACCTAAACCTTTCACCCGCGGTAGGGGAGCTGGGGACGACGCGAAGTGGTGCCCCTAATTCGGACATCACTGTACTGTCACGGGGCAACGCCATCAGGCTAAGTTGTCACCGTTAAGTATCCACCTGATCAAACGCGAATTTACTACGGAGTGTGTTGCCAATAAATTGACAACAAAAACCGGCCGTAGACCTGACGAGGTTGGGTTGCACTGAAAGTGCGGGATTGACTACGTTACGACCGGCCGGAGCCGGCCGCAGAACGAGTCTCTGACTACGTACAGGCGCCAAGCGTCAAGTACGCAGCCAGAAAATCAGCCCGAGCCTTGCGAACAACTATCGAATTTAATCGACCGTAGTAAGCTCAACTCTGTTGTTGCTGCTCCCACCGAGGGGAGGTATCAATTCGAGGGGTGCATGGAGTGCGGGATTGACTACGTTACGACCGGCCGAAGCCGGCCGCATAGCGAGTCTCTAACTAACGTAACAAGCGCCCAGCGTCAAGTACGTAGCCAGAAAAACAGCCCGAGCCTTGCGAACTACTATCGAATTTAATCGACCGTAGTAAGCTCAGCTCTGCTGTTGCTGCGAGACTGACTTAGTTGCAGCCGATTGAATCCGGCCGCAGTGTAAGTCCTACAGAGGCTTATCTCAAGTCGTCGAGGACGAAGCGAGATTTGTACGAATCTCAGCGTATGAGTATTGCTACGAGAGAAGTCGTGAGACAACAATCGTGACTCGGCAGCCGGGAGCGACCTTCAACATGTCCGAACGGGTCCGGACGCAGATCGGGTCTGTGTCGCGGTCATTTATGAGAATGTCCTTGATATTTTTGATGTGTGATATCTATTGCCACCATTTGTAATTTGATAGATGGCCTCAACAACAAGCGTATCGAAAACTGCGACAAACTAGACTGAAATCCAACTTTTTCACGCTTTGATTTTTATGTTTTAGTTTTATTTTGTACTACTTTCTCTATAGACTCTTTTGACGACAAAACAGAGTCCATAGCAAACTTTTCTTTTTCTAGTTGTATTTGTTACTTTTATATTTATCGAACGGCAAAGTAAGGATGTTTCGTCGGATTACAAGAAAAGGCGTATGAACAATGAATTCCTACTAAAAAACTATCTGAAGATATGAAAATTTCCTCAATACATGTTTTCATCGATAAAATTTCTAATCATTTGAACTCATATTTCGATGCATATGTCTAATATTTGATCGGAAATGAACACTGACAAACTCCTAAAATTTCACGATTTTGTATAAACGCCCTTAATTCAATACACTTACAAATATAACTTTGTCCAAACTTATATTAACCTTTATATTGAAATTTTTACTTTAAAATTTGGTTATATAATTAACATCTTAAAAAATAATTATTTACTTTTACCACAACAATAAACAATTTTACGAATAAAAATATGACTTTTGCATCATATAAAAACGTTTAGCAAACTAAGATACCTATTACCTAACTTTATTGAAAATCTTATTTAAAAATGTATGTATATTTTGAAAACTTTAATTAAAACTTAAAAGCAAACTTAAAAGAAGAACTATTTTTAAGGAATATTATAAAAAAAAATGTTATAAACAATTAACAGAAATATTTTTATCTCAACATTAGCAACGTATTAATAGTCTACATTGAGAAGTTATAAACTATGACGTTATCTATGACGTGCTAAGAAACAGGTTTTCGTCGAAATACCGACCCAGTGTTGATTGTTGGCATTATAGTTAATTTTCGAAAGACACTTTATCACTGCACTTTTTATTTATTTTTTTTAATTTCACTTGTACTGCACAAAATCCAGGTGTCCTAAATGTTGTGTAAACGCAGCATACCAGCGTCGATTCCGCGATTTACTCATTTGTTAAAACATTTCAGGCAGTAGCGCACCATGGTGACCACTAAGACCAGTAGAAATACTATGATGATGGCCAGCATGCACCAGGAAATCAACCCGATGCGATGTGGGTTAATTATAGTGGGTTAATGATTAATAATATTAGTTACTACGTGGTAGTAACTAATATTATTTTCATAACCCACTTGCGAAGTAATTACTTGCGGTGGCGGTTTGGAATGTTGAGAATTGCACATTTTTCTATATTAATACTTTTATTTCTTAGTTACACACTTTTTCTTTTAGCAAAGATTGCTATTCCCGATATAATTTAATACTTTTTAATGTCAGGCGGCAACGGAGCTTGACGTGGCAGGGTCGCCATATAAGGTGTGGACACTAGTCAGGGCCGGATTTAGGGACTCCACAAGAATGGGGCCCCCACAGTAGTTAATAAGAAAATGGATTTCGCAAGGCTTTTCTGTTTTTTAAAATGGGGTTTTGTAACCATTAACACTTCTACAAAGTAAAAACTTACAGAAATATGTCCATATATGTATCATTAATTGTTTATTAACGTGTTAATTCTAATAATTTGAGTTTGTTTTGCATTACTTGATATATTTTTAAAGGCTTAAGTCCATTGTGTTTGAGCCGTCGGCCGATGATGTTTCAGCATATAATACCGTCATGATTATTTTTAATAGATTGACTATACAGTCATAAACCATATTTAAAAGGTTATTGAACTAACTTTTTTGTTTTTGGTATTTAAATTAAATAATGAAGTCAAAGGAAATCTTACGTACAAAACTAGATTCACGTGACCAAAATCTTAATTAGAATATAGAAAGAAAACACATTTATACAGTAGACTAACCTAAAGGCTTTTAAAGGAAGAGGTATCTACCCGCGACAAGTCGAAGAGGTCTCAAAATGCGAGAAACTGGCGCTACTGAGCCACATTACTGTTGACCCGAAGTGAGTGTTTGTCGCGTTTAGACAACTTCTCCGGTAATTATGCTAGCCCCGTGCAACTTTAATAGACGCAAACAAGCTTAACCTTCCGCGCTTATGAAGCATGTTTTCAGCTTGAGTTCTTATTGTCTATCACAGGAGAGTTTTTTTGGGTAATTTAGTTTATTTTATGATAAAATACGTTCTAATATAAAGGAAAATCAAAAAGGAAATAACATGGGAAGAAAAAAAAAGTCGAAAAAAAAAGAAAACCGAAAGAGCACATCCACTTGTTGCAAAATAACAGAGCGAATATTTGATTGACGTATTTGAATTATGAAGTTTGCTGATAGGGATCCCAAACTAAAAAAAAAAAACAAAACTCACAAAAAGTTATAGTTGCAATCGAAATAATGCGTTGCAAGATTATACAATTAACACAATTAAGTTGGAATATGTTTTGATATTATTTATTTAGTTTTAAATGTATACTTTATATGTTTACTTTACTGTTTATAAAAAGCTTTATGCCTTTATCTTCAGAATAAGCCACCAGCAAAACTTCTTTTGCATTGAATCGGTAACCCCAACGTTGCGCAGCTATTGTATGGAGACTCCTCATGTTTAGTTTGTTATTAGTTGAGATAATTTTATTGGGAAATAATTTAGTTCAGAAACTTTTTTAAATAATCATTTACATAAATGACACGAATTATCGTGCATTCCATTCGTCCATTAAGTGCTGAAACAAAAAGCTTACTGACGGCCTAAAATGGACTTAACCCTTTAGGTAGTTAATTTGGGGCCTCCACTCCTTTATTGCCCCAGGGCCTCCAGACCTCTAAATCCTGCCCTGACACTAGTGAAACAAATGACTGTCGGAATAAGACTGTTTATTGGGTCAAACATAGATCATAGGCTTATATGTAACTTAAATATAATATTTATGTATATTGCGTACTACAACGTCTAGCGCCATAAAGCGCAGCCGGAGTGCACCAAGGAGGGTAGCGTAACATTTGATTCTTCACAAAGCCACGTTTTTTCTCTGATAAGGTTTCTAATCTCTAAGGGAAGCGGAGGTTCGCCTTGCCTAGCCACCTTTTGGGCGGATCTTGAAGACGCCGAGAAGGTCGGGTCGGTCGTGTCTGTCTCTCTTTCGAACGCTTTTCGGAGTGTTTGTTATTGAGGGGGAAGAGGGGCGCAGGACAGCCCGTCAGTGTAGTGGCATCGGACGCCGATTGGCTTCCAGGAGCGGTATGCTTACGACGCGAAACCGAGGAGGTGTCGGCTACGTACTCCATCAACGCGTACGGGTCGGAGGGGGCTAACAGCCAGAGGGGCCTGGGGAGCCAATGGGGTTCTTGTTTCGAGGAACGCCTTGGTGACGACCTCTTCGTTGCAAGAGGTGCCGAGTTCAAGAGAAGGGCGTGGGCGAAGGCAATCGCGAAGTCAAACAAACTTTGCTGCTCGGACGCGCTGCTGTTAAATTTTCTATAAACTATCCACAATTACATTAATATTCAATAAAATCCTTAAAGGATAAGTATTACGAGTTCATTTACGACACACTTTTCCACAAAAAATGTCTTTCAAATCAGCTACGACAAAAAACTTTTGTGAAAAAAAAACAGGGAAGTGGCATCTGTCATTTCACAAATCTTATCTTAAGGTATTGAATCATGATACCAAAAAAATCATAATTATGGCGGCAGTTTGAAATATTTGAAAACACAATTTTTGAGACTGAGTGTTATGGGCATCTATCTAAATAATAAGTAAGTTCAGTTAGCAAAACTGTTCCATTGTTAGAAGACTTTTATAATACACAAGTAAGTTAATAAGTTTAACAAAAAACCGATTCTAAAAACATGTTTTAAATTTCATTTTTATTTTTGCGACGATTTATTTTCTTATTTCCCATAATTAATGGCAATAGTTAGTAAAAACTGATTTTTCAATCCAAAACGCGTCTGTTGGAGTAGAGCTTCCAATCAAAGTTATCAAAGTTAATATCAATCAACATTTTTGTACATTAATAAATAAATAAGAAAATATTTTAATCATTTTGACTAAAAGACTGCCGCGAGAAAATACTCCTGCAAAAAAATGTTGTGGAGTTCTGTTATTTTTTGATTTTCCCTCAAATAAATCCGGGACACGAAAGGCAAACCTTTAGCGAACGATTCCCAAGGTTTGATTATTAAATTTAGATTTTAAAAATAAACTAAACTACCTAACTATCTACTAATAATAAACTACCTACTGCAATTTTACGCTGGTAGTGACAGCTATTGGTTGTACCATTCTTGACAAACATCTTGTGAAATCGTTCTGTTTTACACCAATAGATGGCTGGCGCTAACAGGAATAATTACAACTTAGTAGCACAGTAATTATACTTCTTATCGTTTAGGAAAGTAATCACATCGACATAGCAAAATCCACTAGAGTAATTGATATCTAATTGAACTATGTGATACCTAATAGTAGGTATTATTATTACACCAAGTTTTCTAACCGAGTTTTATAAAATCTGCGGCTGTTTTTTGACAGTAGTGCTACCTATTGTCTGGTAGCAGTACCTGCAATTTGAATTACAAAGTATACTCTCACTTAATATAACGCAGCTGGTTCGACCATGTTAATTGTTACTTAAATAAAGTATGTGACACCTACCTCAAGGTTATTTTTACTTCAACCTCCCTAAACTTAGTGATCAGAACGGACAGTAATAAAAACCTACGGCTGTTTTACAGAAATTTACGATTATATGGATAAAATCGGCTTAGTTATAAAAATGTCTGTCGTGTCATTTGCGGTGTGCTTCTTTCAGTTCGTTGTAAAACGTCTGAGAAATAGGTACCTTTCTACCTACATATAAACGGCGAATAGGTATCATGATTAGTTCCCTCCTAGGCAAGTATAACAAATCTATGAACGTTGCAATATAAACTTTGTAATGAGCAACACCAACCTACCATAGGGACTACGTACCTGCCAACAATACCAGTAGACGCTTCAAACTAAGTTTTGTAGTTGTTCTTAGGATATACGTAAGTGTGGGTGTAACCAACTATGCTTCAATAATTGGTATATTATTAACATACGTGAAACCTACCTCTAGGTATTATTAAAACACTAAGTTCTCAGTGCGGTTTAAAAAAAAAAAGCTTCATCCGTTTTATTGACAACAGCGCTATCTGTTGTTTTATAACAGCAGCAATATATAGATACCTAATTGAAATAGTTCTATAATATTCCAATAGTAGGTAGGTGGATAGGTGTAACCACCTCATTGGTGCGAACGTACGTAACTAATCATATTTATCAGAGGAGGATAAAAAATATCTCCGGTTATTTTACTGGGGGTGTTTTGAAACATGAAATTTTCTGGCTTTTTTAAAATTAATCTAACAAGCAACAATTTTCTGACAATAGATGTAGGCCCAAAAATAATATTGGATATTGTGCTTATGCGCTTTCTTGACGTTATGTTCAATTTTAATCAGCCATTCACAGTTTAAGTTACATGACTCGTTGCAGAAGCCTCTGTAAGATATTTATACGTTTATTATTCCCTTTGTTATTTGTTGGGGATTAAGTATTATTAAGCGTATCATCAACATATTTATCTATATCCTATGCATGAAAGTAAAGTCTTTTAATTAGGCATATTATCGACAAAAATTTTAGCCGTAAGACAAAAATTGTGCTGTATGTTTTCCATATAAAAAATTAAAATATTTATGATTACGCCGTTTTAGTGAAGACGTTTTTCTATAAGGCTCGTTAGGTACCAGTCTTCAGTCGATCTGCAAACTTTGAATTTTTTTCAAGCTAGCGCTACCTGTTGGATAATTATATAACTATGTGAGTAGCATTACAAATTGTTTTACTATTCGACAATAAACAACGTACCACAGTACCATCGATGTGATAAGAAATGATAACTTATTTCTTTTTATTACATCCAAAATCCGACTAAAGATATAGTGGATTTGCCTTTGTCTTATTTGATAATCAAAGTGTTGTTTTGTGACAATAAACAATTTGCTTTGGTTGGGAAAATATATTATGAAAGACCGAACTATACTATCAGCCTTGGAATTTATTGATTCTTGTAAAACATTATCATGGTTCTAGTCAAAAACACTAGGCCCTACTTCAACTAACGCCACCTATCGTGTAATTTATTTACTATTTTGCCGAGCTGTTAGAAAATGCCTCATTCATCGGAAAAGGCAAAAAATTTATCCATACAGCCCTGCTTCAGACCTTGGTGGAGGTCCGGTCAGCAGGTGGCAGAACATCACGTTGTTACCGACTTAGAGGTTTTACCCCAAAAGTTATAGTGAAACAAGCAAAGATGGAAGAAGGGCGGTTGCTTCGTCAAGCCCGTTTAAATTTTTTTTTAAATACAGTCCAATTTTAATATTTTTACTTAAAGAAAATAATGGAAACCTTCAAGTTTGTCTTCATCTGACTTGTTTTTCTTTGGTTCCTTCAATTTTCAGTCAAACATTAAAAAAGTACGCAAGGTGCGTTTCGTTATTTAAAATACACTTGTACACTTGACTTCTGACACTTGTAGCTATCTGAAATCAATGTTATTTAACATTAGTGTAGAAACATTTTGATGTTTTCTAAACTAACATCATAATATTAATCACAAAATATAAATAAAATTATAGTTGCAATTTAATGAAAAATAAATCAATTTGTGACGGTTGTCTATTTCGACCTCTTTTTGTCAGTAAATTTTATTTTTTTTGTCGTTCCCGACGTAATTTTAAACTAGGAATTACGTAGTGTCGGAGAACGGCAATGTTTTGATTTGACAAGTCAGTCACGAAATATTATCCATCAAAGCAACTTGAATCTATTTATTTATCATTTTTCCGAGTTTATTATTCAAAATTACATAGTTAAGATATTTTATTATCTACAATCAAAGTTTTTTTTAAGAAACCTATAATTTATTTTTACGTTCACGAGTGTGCGTAGCCAAAATTTTTGGCATTTTTGTATATTTTTAATTTTACCAAAAAAAATAAACATAGAAGAGAGTTTTGGTGTTTTACTGGTATTACGTTACATACTGGCGCCCGAATATTCAAACGTAGTTTATGGAGAAGAGAGGAGGAACTATATCAACAGAAGAATTGCAACATTAAAAATAATTTTTTTATAATTATTATTGAGGTCAGGCATAAAACTTTATTTGTTACCATTTTCAATCATTAACATTCACTATAATATATTTATATATATATCTACTATGATATATCAAAATACTGCTAAATTATTCAGACATTTAAGTTTCTTTAGTTTCTTTCGTTATAATATCCTTGAAGAAATTTTCTGAAGACACAACATTCTATAACCCAGTAATTTCACTATTTAAATAACATTTTCTATTCATTTTCATCACTTGAAATACGTATATTTTTAAGGCTCTTTTCTGCATAACGACTATTAACAAATTTATTTCACTTTAACATTTTTTTTTTTGGATTTTGCAATGAATTTAACTTTAACCGCGTTTAACTTCTTCTTTGAGTGACTAGATTGGTTGTTACCAATTACTTTATATGAATTCATATATTTTATAATTATTTATATTATAATTATTGTTAATTATCTCACGGCGAGCATAAGCCGATTCTTTTTGTCTTATTTTTTTTTCTCTATGCACCTCATTATCGTTTGGCTATACCATTAACATTGACGTTAGTCAAAACTTATAATTAATTATCATCATCGTAGTATTAGCTTAACTTATTGTGTAATTTATTTAATATTTGCAATTCTAGGAGTGTAAACTCTTATTTTCAATATCTGTATTATACTTTATAGTATAATTTGTTAAATGTTATCAATTTTTTTTTTCTTCTCAATTTTTTTTCAAGCGGTTTGCAACTTGTAAAATTAAGCCTTCTGCACGAGCGTTTATTAAGGTAACTCGTTAAACTAAACCATACCTATGTGTATTATTTATACGCTTGAATCACTTTCCTGTGAGAATTATTTTCATATGTTTATTACATAAATATTTTAATTACTTCACAAAAGACCCTTGGATTTTATTTAAAAGTCAATATTTCACGACTGGCTATGATTTTCTTTTCTTTCCGGCATATTTATTTCAGTCTTTAACTGAAACTTGTTTATAGTAATCACCGTGCGGGAGTTAGCGACACGTTAAAGAAGCCATAAGCTATTAATATTTTCAGCGGATGGCAACTATTAAAGCCTTTTGCCGTTGCGTTCAACTCTGTTGAGTTGACTTATTTAGGATACGATTCCTCATAAGCAACTCTAACTGCATGATGTTTTATTTCCAGTAGTTGGAATAAGACTAGTATGAAAGAGAATGTATGTTGTAATTATAATGTACGTTGATGGAGTTGAACGATGTATATTAACATTGTATATTCCAGGAACATGTTTAAAATTTTATCATTCATGAACCATGTAATTTAAGATAATTATTTAGGATTTTTTTTTTCTCTCTCTCGTCTGTTTTGTTTTCTTTTTCTATTAAATAACTTGTTGATATGCAATATATCAGTATTATTTTTTTTTTTTTTTCATATATACAGGATGTTTTTTTCAGAAAAATTCTTCTATAGGATGTTAATATTAATTTTCATTTTGCTTTTAATTATTATTTTTTTTTATTGTTCTTTCATTTAGCAGATTAAATATTAAATTCGATATGTATATGCAGTTTATTTTGATTTGGTTTGAATTTGATATTTTACTAAAAAAAATCTTTCAGATTTTTTTTTTTCCCGGCCCCCGGGGTATTGTGACGGTTGTCTATTTCGACCTCTTTTTGTCAGTAAATTTTATTTTTTTTGTCGTTCCCGACGTAATTTTAAACTAGGAATTACGTAGTGTCGGAGAACGGCAATGTTTTGATTTGACAAGTCAGTCACGAAATATTATCCATCAAAGCAACTTGAATCTATTTATTTATCATTTTTCCGAGTTTATTATTCAAAATTACATAGTTAAGATATTTTATTATCTACAATCAAAGTTTTTTTTAAGAAACCTATAATTTATTTTTACGTTCACGAGTGTGCGTAGCCAAAATTTTTGGCATTTTTGTATATTTTTAATTTTACCAAAAAAAATAAACATAGAAGAGAGTTTTGGTGTTTTACTGGTATTACGTCACAAATTCTATCAAGTATCTCAAAACTTGCTCAAGTTGTATATCCTAAAACTTTATGAAACAAGCTCAGCAAGCAAGCTCGTATTAAATAATCATTGTAACAACAAATCATTTCCAAAGGTTGATCTAATTTACTAAAAACTGAATTAGCGCGCTTTCTACCACTTTTTTGCACCTAAGACAAGCTTTTGGCACCCTCCGGAACCTCCGGGAGGTTTTTCCAGCCGGCTGCAATGGTTATGAGGGACTCGCCACATGTAAGTCCACGCCACTGAAACACCACCTCTATGGCTCTAGCCGTCTGGGCCTCTAAACCTTCATTAACTTCAGTAACTAACTTTAATTCTCTTTGAGCACCTTCAGTGCAATGATAGTCTCCGCTTGCGTGGCCTCCTGCTCCAGCTCCAACCATCGCATCAGATGAAGGCTGTGAGTCAATAGAATACCAAAATTCATACAGGTGGTTTATAGAAGTATAGAAAAACTGGTCGCGATATAAAATCAAAAAAGTTATATTAGACGACATAGAGATTTAGCAACCTCTCCTACTTAGGTAGTTAAACCGAGCGCTCACAGCGTTTTTAAATAAATACGTAAAAGCGCAACGATTCATAAAATATTTTAAACAAGAGTGGGTGTCCCTCAATCCAAATTGGTATCCTGGCGCAGCTGAAGGTTCTCCGGTGACAAATAATGCCATCGAGTCTTTCAGTAGAAATGTAAAAGACACCTCCCACTATCTTGGTTTTATTGACATTGTTTACATCTGGAGAGCGAGCTCGCGGAGGCACCCGATGCCTAGTGAAAGCCGGGCCCATGGACATCATTAGTCGTAGGTGGTTTATTTATCAATGGTGATTGTGATTATCATGAGGCACACTCATGAGGCGTTGCCAACCGTCGGCTGATATTATCTTTGTTCAAGAATTTGCACTGGCTGTTCCTCCACGTAAATTAGCATTCATAAAAAAGCTCCACTATTTTGATAATTATCAGCAAGATATTTTGTTGGGTTATCTAAATATGTTAGATATCAGAAAGCTATATTACAGAAAGTACGGGATACATAATTTAGCGGCAGGTATGAAATTCCCGAGTGTTTGACACGCACAATATTTAGTGCGTTCCGATTGACAATTATATCACTCACAGCGATATCGATACGTCATCAATGACATCATTAACGCCGCCATCTACCCGCTCACAGTGCCCGAGCTAAGGAGCACAGTCGCTCTGAACGGCCTGTCAAAACTGGCACATGAAGTTTCTTTGTTGATGTTTTTATTAGGCAATTAAACATTTTAGAGGCTTGCTTATTAATTATCTTCTGTAATAATATTAAAAATGGCTCCTGTTTCAATCAGGGTAAAAGATCTTCTTAATGAAGATTAACTTTAAATTTAAGCGAGGAACAATTAGAATTTCAGAGCGCTATTTACATATTTTTTATATTATAACGGGAAGTTATAGCTGTGGCTGGCAATCGGAACGCAGCAATAATGGGTTGAACGAATGAGTGAGTGAGTGGTTTGGTTCGGGGGAACCGGAATCCACAGGGGCGCAACATGCAAAGAAAAGCAGATCTGCACCCATACGTTCGTTTTGTTTCGTTTTCTTTCTTTCGCTCATTGGCTGCGTCTGGATGTGGTCGTTTGACGCCTCGTTCGTTGGATGCGGACGGCGCGTGCGCGTGGGATTCTTGAATTCCTTTCCGTTTCTTTGCTTTGCTTATGCTTTGGGTGGGCTTTTCTTCAAAACTAAGAGGTGAATACAATTTATTATTAATTTTAAGTAAAGTTTAATTTAATGCTTTAATATTGCGCGGTGTTCTTATTTGAATTACGCTTTTTCTGTGCTAATCAAAATTATGACTGTATGACCCATGTTATACCTACCTTATTTTGTTTCAACTAGCGTTAGGCAACTGTGTTTTTTCTTTTTACTATTGTATAGAAGATATAAATAATTTTATGCCAGCCGATATAGCGATAAATAAAAGTATATTTACACAGAATTGACGCATATCGCAGAATTTGATACTGTGCTTCTGATTACAATTTAGTAGCCCCATGTGTGAATTCCGATCTTACCGAAGATCATGAGGGTTCGCTACGGACGAAGAATGCGATTCATTTTCCTTGTAAGTGTAATCCGAAACGCTACGCTACGTCTCGTGGTGTCAAGTAATTTCCAAACAACAAGATTTCACATCAGTCCTGTCTGTTGACTTACCCTCCCTCTTTTTTTCAGTTGAAAAGAGCAGCGGAAGTATCTCGACGTGGCCTCAGGGCGCCCCCCTTGAGGTACTGAACTGTATCAGTGGAACAGAATGCTAAGTTTGTAAGTATCATAAACACTACTGTTAAGCTACGGGTGCCGTTTGAGGGTGTTCGTCGTTTGGATACTTGGGGGGAGGGAGACTTGCCGAGCTAACAGATGAGAAAAGAATAATTTTTTATTTTGAAAAAAATATATACCCGTGAAGTTTCTTGCCAGTTCTTCTTCACGAAGGTTTTTTTCGAACTGGTGGTAGAATCATGTTTTATTTGACGTCAATAAGAACAAGTAATTGTCAATGTTGAGAGATAAATATTTGAATTTGAAGCTCCTCTAGAGTTACTCATGTTCCTTGTGTATCACCGAGGGCTGTATTATTTGTACAATAATGAATAATTCATTGATGCTGTTTTATGATCTTACATTTCTATAATTTCAATTATGTACTTTTATAAATAATGTTAATAATCAACTGCATCTTTTGCTTTATGCTGTATTCAGTTGCTGCTACATTTATTAATAAAATATGTCAATCAAAAATTGGAAAAAGGTAAATCTCATAAATTAAACTAAGAAATATTTCAACTACTTACTCATATACTTTGTATGCATATACTGTGATTCTTGAATGAATTATCAATATATGCCAACAAATATGGCGTAGCAGTCAGGTCAAAGTTACTGTACAAAATTGTGATTATAATGATTCTTAATGTGTTAGTTATCAAAATTTAAAATTTAGTTATTTCTTGTATTTGGTCCTTTTGTTTGCAATCAAGATACAAAAGTAGTATATATTAATAAACATGAACTCATGTTTAATTAGTAAAACATTTATTTGGCTATATGCAACTAATGAATATTATTCACCATTAGGAAGATATATCATAGTTAATCCATGCAAGCATCTGTTAATTCACCAAGAGTGTTGGTGAGGCAGTGGTTAATTCATTTGGCTTCCCGATCTGAAGGTTCTGGGTTTGATCCCCGTGACAGCTAAATGTAAAACTTACAGTATAGTACATCAAGCCGATGGCTCTAATGGTAAAGGGAAACATCATGAGGAGACTTAGAAATTATTTGGAACATATGCGAAGTCTGCTAACCCGCAGTAGGCAAGAGTGGGGAGCCAGCTTCTACTTGTGTGAGGTTGGTATCCCTATAGTGGGGTTAGTTGTGTGCATTCAAGTTATAATACTCGGATGGAAACTGATTTAAGTTTCTGGCAGTGGTTAATATCACTTGATGTAAGTATTCTCGTTTGACAGTCTTTTATAGATTAAGATTTAAATTGCTGACTTCTAGAGTACTATTTAATATTCATGTACTCAAAAGTGGTTGTTTATATACAACTGCATAAAGATTTGACAGTCATAGCCATGGTTTTACGAAATCTCTGCACTTACCAGCTGCTTGTTTTGATAAATGAACGCAGAACCTGTGCTCTCATGGATGCAGTGACTGATATTGTATGACTAAAATTTATATATGTATTGTGTGTGATTTATTTACGGAAACTAAACAGCTTATAACTAAGTAATACAAATGATAGGATTCTAAGTTGGTGATACATTTAGGTAATTAAAGTACAACAAGAACATAATAATTATGGAAAGTAAAACTGAACCTAAAAAGGGAAGTTATGGATGTTTTCATAATGTTTTTCAATCTTCTGTATGGAAATGAATGCTTGAGAGAAAAATAAATGAATAGTTCTTTTAATTTGTTAGTGCTGAGATAAATAATAATTAAGATTAATGTTTTGGGCAATTGAAACTCAGATTAACCCTGTGAACCTAAACTACCCAAACATCAATGTTTAAATAAAAGTATTGGGCATGCATGTGCATGCATATAATTATTGTGCAAAAATACCTACCTTTCGATATTATTACATAGTATACAATTATAACTTATTCATGGTAATCAAGAATCACCATATGCATGTTATAGTAATTAGGTACAAGTATTTTTACTTTGAACCTAATTTGAATATACTTAATTTATTTGTACTGTACTAAATACTTAATTTAAATATATTCATAAAAAAGTTATATCAATGTTTCCAAGTCCATCTTTAATGGCTGGTTTACACGCGTTAAGTGGTTAAGTTGGTAACTAAATTTTGAGTTAAAAGTTGCGTGTAAACATTCAATTAAGTGACAAGTGTTAACTTAAAGTTTAGTACGCAAGTGATTAAGTAGATTAGGATTCGTTCTATTTTTAACAACACGTTTGGACGTGATTTTTTAGTTAAGTACATAAGTTGACAGAGCGCGTGGCGGCAAGAGCTCGTATTTATTTTCTCTTTTTTTTTTAATGTCGGAGTGGAGTTTTGTTTCAACTTTAGAATTTGTAGAAGAATAGTTAAGGGTGTTAGGTACCACACCAATCGATCGACGTCGTCCCGTCGACGTAAAAAAATTTGAAAAATACATAATCTTGCAAATATTTTAATTTCGGGAACAAATTCTTCTCTGAATTTGTCCAAAATCACGTTTACCACATATCTAAGTACAGAATTGACGAATTGCTTAACATTCGTCACTGCTCATCTTCATTGAACTTATGAACTTAACTACTTAATCCGTTTGGACACACAAGTGACATGTCGTAACTTAAAATTTAGGTACCAACTTAACTACGTAATACATGTACACCGGGCATAATACATGTAAACCGCGCATTAGTCTGCCTTCCCGCTCTTTTAGCCCCCCGTACTAGTCGAGCTCATTTCGCAGTCGTCGTTTTCACAAAGCATTGCGCTTACCGTATTTATCGTATTTCACTTGTACTGTATTTATTTCATAGGAACGGCGTTTTCACGGCGGTGTTCGCCGAGTCGAGACCTGCGAGAACAGGTGGATACGTTGCGGTGCTAACCAAGCCTGTTAGCATTGCCCAGGTGCGCTTTATAAAATAAGTGTCAAAATAATTATGTGAGTTTTACAGATTTTTGTCATTAATCTTTATGAGAATCTTTTCTTTATCATAGAACTAAAATATAATGGCCTTAATTTCATTGTGTACCTAAAATCTAATTTTATTTATTCTTGTACATACAGTGCACGGAAGTTTTACATCTACCACCTGAGACCTGCTGCCATCACGACAAACTTCAGAGCTCATCTTGTTGCCAAGTTCTCCCGAGCATGCTTCTATGAATGTTAGGTATGCACTAAAGTATATTAACAGATTTATATTATGTGATTTATAATTTTTTGTCATAAATCATAAAAAATGTAACACTTGTGATATGTTTAGTCAAACCCAATATTAATACTACCGGCATCTGTATAAATGCTGAACTTCTGAAAGGGACGTAACACCAAGTAGTTACTGTTCGGTCCACGAACATTATGTATTGCTAAGCATCAGCACTGTAGGTACCGCGGCGGTCTGAGTTATCGATTTATTAACTAGTACACAATGAAGTGTCGTCCGCGTCGCGTGGACTCATATCATATCAATGTAGCTTATTCATAAAAATTATATGTCCTAGGTATTTTAAGTAATAAACCTAGTTACCTATCTTTAATCTTTTACTTAACTACTAAATCCTACAGTTACTTTATCTTCTCTACTTTGTTAAAGGAAGAACGTCACAAGCAGTGATCTGTTTGTATGTAAATGCATGTTAAGTTTTTACCGTGCTTCAAAACGTAGTTCGAGGCGTCGTCTTATTCCTTTCCCGCTCCGGGCTAACGTCAGTTTGACACACTGACATGTTTCTGGCCTGGCTCATCGGTGTCGTTTACTTTATATGTTTATACTTTTTATTCTGACCAAAATTAGTACAGTGACTTCGTAATAAAATTAGTATAGTATATTCGTAGTACTAAAACTAGTATACAGTAATTTAGTTTCAACTTCACTACTTGATACATGTAAATCGGGCATTAGAGTACAAATGTAAGAAAAAGTTTGTATCTATTCATGTTAGTTTCTCCAAAACCACGCATATGACGAAACAGAAAAACATTTAGCTTGAGCGGTAATCATTTGATGTAGTAAATAACACATATGCACATATGTACACATGTAGCAACCATATTAAAACTAAAAAAGAAATTAATATGCAAAGATTAAATATGTTTTTACCGTAATTACCAAAGGTTATACAATATAAATATTAGTATTCAAGTATACAATAATAGATCTTTCACAGTATTTCGCAATACCCCACGAAATAAATACTACCCTCATTGTGTCATGTAAAGGGACTGTATTGTCTTACTATGGGTTATTAGTAACCTAGCTAGAAGTACAGAACTCCAACCACTAAACTAAACGTCTTACAGTACATACCAACCTGTAAAAGTTGGTACATATCCTCACATCGCATCTGTCAACATTCTTGTTTTTGAAATGAGTTTATGTGCATATGAAAGAATAATATAATTTATTAACTTGCACAGTAAAACAAATTATTGAAATACGCTATCATTGCCATAATGGCTAAACAAGCAAGGATAGAAGACATAACAATACCCATTTTTGATGGTGTAAATTATTCAAGCTGGAAATTAAGGTTATTAACTTTACTCGAATACAAAGAATGCAACGAGCCCGCCATTTCTATAATGCCTTCTAAAGAAAACCAACAGATGCATTGGAAGAAAATGGATTTAAAAGCAAGAACTATAATAATGAGCACAATTTCAGACAAACAACTAGAATATATTGCTGAATGTACAACAGCTTATGAAATGTTGGAAAAGTTCAACAAAATGTATTTAACACAATCAACTGCTATGCAAATTATATGTAGAGGAAAAATAGAAGAAATTAAACTGAACAACTACAGTACTATAGAAGATTTTTTTGTTGAATTTGAGAAAACAACAAACAATTTTAAATCGGCTGGTGGCAAAATAGATAATCTGAGAAGATGAGATACTTGCTTAGAGCTTTACCTCCAAGTTTTAGCTATACTGGAGATTTTATTGATGTTATTCCAGAAGAACAAAGAACAGTAGATTATGTAAAGTCAAAAATAAAAGAGAAAAATATGTCTGCAAGTGACACCAACAAGAAAAGTGATATGAGCACATTCACTACCAAAACTCAAGCAAAATGTTTTAACTGTGGAAAACCCGGCCATGTCAAGAAGGACTGTTGGCATGCTCAGAAAAACAGTATTAGGCAAAATAGTTACCAAGGAAGATATCCAACCAGTCAACGCCAGCAAGGACATCATAGAGGTTACAACAGAGGTGGATTTTACCAAGGTCATGGGCGAGCCAGAAGAAATAATCATCCCAGAGGTGAATCATCAAGGACTCAGGGAGCTGATCTTGCAGCAGAGTCATGGACAACTCAAGTATGTACTCCAGAAGTAAACCAGGTAACAGGAGACCGGTACAAAGGTGAATATGATGATAATAGTAACGAAATAAGTTGGTTATTAGATAGTGGGTGTACACATTATAAAGAATGACACATTTTTCTATAATTATGTAGATTTAAAGTTTCCCATTGATGTGAAACTGCCAGATGGTAAAGTGTTAGAAGCAACCAACATAGGAACTGTCAAACTTTCTTTCAATAATTATTATAATGAGAAATACATTGATCTTAAAAATGTTTATTTTGTAAAAGGTATCAAGCAAAATTTGTTAAGTTTTTCAAAAATAACCAAAACATGCATAATAGTAGCAAGAAATGAATATGCAAAAATGTATACTCAATCAAGAGAATTAATAGTTGTTGCTAACAAAATAGATAATTTATATTATATTAAGAGTTCTGTTTTAAAAATTGATAATGTTAAAAAGTACATAAATTCAGTAAAATTAACTGATAAAGAGAAATGGCATAGGGCACTTGGTCATGTAAATTTTTAGTATTTAAATAAGTTAATATACAATAAATTAGTAGATGGTTTGCCAGATAAGATTGAAAGCACAGTAATGAAATGTTCTAATTGTATTGAAAGCAAAATGGCTAATGTACCTTTTAAAAATAATAGAACCAAGACTACTGAAATTTTAGAGTTGATGCATACTGATTTAAACGGGCCCCACAGCACTACTGGCTATGGCGGAGAAAAATATTTTTTGACATTTATTGATGATTATAGTAAATGTACTAGAATTTTTTGCATTAAAAGTAAAGCAGACACTGCAAGTTGTTTTATAGAGTTTGTCAATTTAGTAGAGAATAAATTTAATAAAAAAGTAAAGAAATTTCGGTGTGATAATGGCAAAGAATATCTTAATCGAGACATTTATAATTCATTAGACAAAAGGGAATAGAGTTATTACCGTGTCCACCGTATGTCCATGAATTAAATGGAGTAGCTGAAAGGTACAATAGGTCTGCTATGGACATAGGCAGATGTCTGATGAGAGAAGCTAAAATTCACAGAAGGTATTGGCCTGAAGTTATAAAAACAGCAGCATACTTAAAAAATAGAACAATTGCTAATACAGTTGAGAATAAAACTCCTTATGAAATATTTTTTGGTATTAAACCTAATGTAGAAAATTTAAAGATCTATGGAAGTAGAGTTTATGTCAGGGTTCCGGAGGCTTTAAGAAAAAGTAAGTGGGAGGATAAAGCCCAACTAGGAGTGTTAGTAGGTTATAATGAAAATGGTTATAGAGTTTTATTAACTTATAGGGTAATTAATGCTCGACATGTACAGGTAGTCGAAGAAAATACTCAGTTAATTTGTTTAGAGAAACTTGATGATGAAAAGAACAGAGTTTGATAGAAATAAAACTTCAGACATAAACAATGGATTTAAAGTGGAAAACTATGTAGATGTAAATGATACTTGTTCTGATAATGCTGTGAAAGATTTTGATTCAGATGATAACTTTAGTAATAACAAAGAAAAACTGCTTGTAGAAAAAAGGCTAAAAAGAAAAATAAGTCCAGTTTCTAGATATGGTAACCCGGTATCACATTTTATTTATGTAAATCACATTGATGCAAATGTTCCAAATGGAGGAGGCAATGAGTTCTCGCGATTGTAAACAATGGCAAATAGCAATGAATTCAGAAATCAATAGCTTAAACAAAAATAACACTTGGCAAATTGTTGAACGGCCAAAAGATAAAAAGGTTATTGATGTCAAGTGGGTCTTTAAAAAGAAAAGTTATAATAATTACAAAGCCATATTAGTTGTATGAGGTTTTCAGCAAAAGGAATATCTTGAAAATATCTATTCACCAGTAGGTAAAATGCAAACATTAAAAATTTTATAATCATACAGTTGTAAAAATAACTTTTTCATAGAACAAATGGATGTTGAGACACCGTTTTTCAATGGTCATGTAAAGTCAGAAGTATTAAAAATCAACCACAAGGTTATGAAACTGGGGATAATAAAGTTTACAAATTACAAAAAGCACTATGGTCTCAGAGAAAGCCCTAGAGTATGGTATGATTGTTTTAACAAATTTATTGAAAAATTGAATTTTGTTAGAAGTAACTATGATTACTGTTTATATGTAAATAGCATAAGTAAAGATCCAATATATATACTAATATTTGTCGATGATCTTTTAATTTGTTGTAAAAATGAAGATAAAGTTAAAGAGGTAAAAACTAGTTTAATGAAAAGATTTGCAATTAAAGACCTTGGAAAAGTTAAAAGTTATATTGGCATAGATATTGATTATAGTGGTAATAGAAAAACAATGACTTTAAGTCAAACAAAATATATTGAATCTCTAGCTGTAAAATATAATCTGGAAAATACTAAGTTGTATGATACTCCAATGGAAACACACTTAAAATTAGTAAAAGCTTGTGAAGTAGATGATAGTATAAAGTACAGAAATATAATAGGTGAATTATTGTATATTAGTACTGGCACTAGGCCAGATATAGCATTCAGTGTAAACTACTTAAGTCGATACCAAAATTGTTATGATAGAACACATTACAAATATGCAATAAGAGTATTAAAATATTTATTTAAGACCAAGGATTTAAAGTTAACCTATGATGATAATGTAAGCACTGAAATATTAGATTGTATGGTAGACTCTGATTATGCAGGAGATAATGTAGATAGAAAATCTACAACAGGTTATGTGATAAGATTATATAATAACTTAATTTTTTGGAAAGCACATAAGCAAAATACAGTTACTACGTGTTCAACTTTTGCAGAATACACAGATTTGTCAGAGGCAGTGACAGAAATAATTTTCATTAGAAACTTGTTAATTGAATCATTCAGTGTAAAGTTTGATAAACCAATAAAATTGTATGAAGATAATTCAGGTGCAATTTCAATTGCTAAGTATGGCAATTTTACCAAAAATTCAAAGATTATCTTAGTCTTAATGTTTTCTTAATGAAAGAGTAATAATAATAATAATAATAAAACACTTTATTGCCAATAAAAAGAAAAAACAGTAAAAAATAAAATATACAAAATGTAAAAAAATACAGAAATGCAATTTGGGCGGCCTTATCACTACAGAGCGATCTCTTCCAGGCAACCCTGCTTAAATCAAGAGAAATATTTTAAACAATTACAGACTGATGGGCAGTGCAATTTTAAAATAAACCAAAAAAAACACATCATATATAATAAAATTGTATATATATAAACATAAATAATAAAATACATACATAATTATATCATATACTTACATAAAAATACAATACTTACATAGATATACATACATATGCATACATTTTGAGGAAAATCATGAAAAATTGTACGAATCATTGTGAAAGATAAAAGTTCTTTAACTGATTTTTAAAAGAATCTATTCCTTTAACATGGTGAAGAGGAGAGGGTAGTGAGTTCCAAAGAGAAATTGCTTTCACCGTGAACGACTGCTGGTAAAAGTGGGTACCGTGACGAGGAGTTGCCAGCAAGAAGTTGCTGGCTGACCGCAAGTTACGTTCATGGTGTTGGTGGCGAAAAGTAAACCGTTCTTTAAGATAAGTTGGCAGGCAGGGGTTGAACAATATACCATATAAAAGATGAAGTGCATGAGTATTCCTTCGGAGACGAATCGGGAGCCACTTGAGCTTTGCGCGGAATTCAGATATGTGGTCATATTTGCGTAAGCCAAATATGAATCTCACACAAAGATTTTGAAGACGCTCAAGCTTGTTTAGTTGCTCCTCGGTCAAATCGAGATAGCTGATATCGCCATAATCCAGTATTGGAAGTATAAGTGATTGTGCGAGTGCAATTCTGGTAGGTATTGGCAGAAAATTTCGAAGCCTTCGGAGAGAACGTGCAGCGGAAAATACCTTTCTACTGACAGACTGCAATTGCGGTTTCCATGATAGAGTAGAGTCCATGAGAACTCCCAAGTTTTTTACCACGGTACTATATGGAATAATACAATTATCAAAAACTATTGGAGCAAGTTGGTTGTAATCAATTTTATTTATAATTTTTGAACTGCCAACAAAAATAACTTGCGTTTTTGAAGGATTTATATTTAAACCATGATCTTTGCTCCATTTAAGCAATAAATCAAGGTCAGTATTGATTGTGTTAATTGCCACACTGATGTTATCAAAACTGACTTGTGTATAAATTTGAAGATCATCTGCATACAAGTGGTAGGAAGAAGAAAGAGAGAACGTTATAGTATTAATAAAAACTGAAAACAATAAAGGAGAAAGCACACCGCCTTGGGGTACACCAGCAGTAGTATTGCACCATGAGGACACGTTGTCCTCCACTGAAATACGCTGCCGGCGGCCCTGCAGATAACTGCGAAACCACTCAATCACTTCTGGAGATATGTTAAGAGAGCATAGAATACCAAGTAAAACATCAAAATCAACTGTATTGAAGGCATTGCTAAAGTCCAACAAAGTAAGCAAGGTCAATTTTTGATGTTCCATGCCATACTTGATGTCATCGGTTATTTTCACCAAGGCTGTAACCGTGCTATGCCCTAAACGAAATCCGGATTGGAATGGGTTAAGTAGATTGTTTGTATTCAGGAAAGAATATAGCTGTTGGTGGACGAGACGTTCAAGGACTTTGGAAAGGAAAGGTAGAATTGAAATTGGACGGTAATCAGTTGGATGTATAGGATTGTTTGTTTTCGGTAAGGGAATAATATTAGCGACCTTCCAAGATTCAGGGAATGTTGATGATGATAAGGAGTTATTAAGGATCTTGGTTAACGTAGGGAGAAGGAATTCTAGGATATGAATAACCATGCTACGGCTGATACTGTCGCAACCCATGGCATTGGATGTAATTTGAAGTATACTATGCTTAACACCACATTCAGTGAAAGGTTGAAATGTAAAAGGAGTTATGTCTGGGCATGGCAATGTAGAAAGATTCTTTAAGGTACGGCCCTTTAGTAATCCGTCCATTGCAAAAGTTGAGGAAAAATGTCGATTAAGTGAGTTTATATCGACATTTGAAGTTACAGAATTTTTTGGCTTGCCAATGCCCAGGGTTTTGAGAAATTTCCACACTTTAGCTGGATCACCGTTCTCTACGGATGCGTGAATATGGCGCCGTTGTGCATCCCTACACACCTTGTTGCAGTGATTTCTAATGGATCTGTATCGCTCCTTGTTCGCTTCGGATTGGTCTGCTTTCAACTTAGCCTTGGCAACGTTTTTCTTATGTAGCAATTGTTTAATTGTATCAGTTAGCCATGGGGCTGGCAGGTGTTTTAATTTGATTTTACGCAAAGGTGCATGGTGGTCGTAGAGTTCTGTCAAAAAAACGTTGAAAAGCCTAATCTGTTCGTTAACATCATTTGTTTTGTCAATGACAGACCAATCCATATCAGCTGCATCACTGCGCAGATTTTCTACATTCATACCACCAAAATTACGACGCCACACAACTTTAGGCTTCAACTTAGGAGGGCGTACTTTATACGACAAGTATATCAGGTCATGATATGAAAACGCGTCTGCACCACACTGGCCATGTTTATATATGTGATTGGAAGAGGTGACAAACATAAGATCCAAGAGAGAAGGGGCACAGTTCGGAAAAAAATGCGTTGCATTAAGTGAAGGTATGTGCAAGTTACTGGATTCGACAATAGATTTTAGTTTGTTAGCTCTGAAATCGTTTCTGAGCAAGCATGTATTGAAATCTCCCATAATTATAGAATCACTGTAATTTGGCAAAATATCCTCTAGAAGTTGCTCGAGTAATGAAAAGTAGTTATCGTGCAACGAAGGTATATATATGACACCTAAAAGAACTTTTTTGTGCTTGAGAATAGATTCAACAAACAAGTATTCTATATTTGAGACTGAGTTGTTAGTGGATTGTGAAATAATTTTAAATGGTATATTCGTGCGGAGATAGATAGCAACACCGCCTCCAGTTTTTTCGACTCGATCGTTACGAATTAAGTGAAAACCCGGTAGACCATACGATGTTGACGCTAAGCACGGTTTTAGCCAAGTCTCTGACACAAAAAGGGCATGGAGATTATTAATTTCAAAAGAATCCAGCATATCGACATGGTGGGCAGGAATACTCTGTGCGTTAATATGTGCAACGTTTAAATTATTCGCCAGACCGGAGAATTCAGTGTTTAAAAACGAATTAAGGGAGGTGGATAGACTTTGGTAACTACTGTTGCTACTATTCAACTCACCTGTAGAACATGATTTAAAAGAAGAAGAACATTCACTTTCATCAAAGGACATATGTACTAATATTAAATAAAACAAAAATACTTAAACTATAAGAATAAAAATAAATAATAATATACAACTTTAAAATCCCAGTAAATAAAAAGTATATAAATGTATATTAATATCGATTTTCTAAAAGACGCACTTAATCCTCCAGCTATTTTACAAACAAAAATGACACAAAACTTTGGAACGGGTAATTAATACTAGACAAGAACAAAAGAAAAATTAGGAAAAGATTTTGAACGCAGATTCATTTGTCAATCAGCAATGAATAGAGTATGAAAAGAGTAGTTCTTTTAATTTTGTTTTCTTATTGTGTGTGTATGTAAAATATCAAGATTATAAATTTAAGGAGGTGTGTTGTAATCTGTGGTAAATTTATAAGCTGGATTGATACACAGCGCCATCTATTGTTATACTGATATAAGGTCTATGTCTGTCATGGCTGCCTTAAGACGTTACTGTGCGAAACTGCGAAGCTAATCATAAAAGTACTGAAATAAATGTGTGTGCTATATCTGGATTACTTATTAACTTCACCAAAAGTTCCACCACTCTAACAACTTTGATTCAACTTGCATTCTCATTTCTTCTTTTATAACATTTCAGGACTTCGGGAGATCTGACATTGGAAGATAGCTGACTGCCATGCTAACAATGTAAATCAAATGTGGCTTGGTTCCAACCTCATTTGGAATCCTTTCAAAGAACAAAACAAATAGATCACCAGAAGGAACGTAGTTAACTGACACAGCTACCTAGAATCCTAAAGAGCCGACCGCGTTAGGGTCGACCTTCATCGACAAGAAGTAACAAAATGTACACAAATAGGATCAAATAGATAAAATAAGAGAAAGTAATAAAATAAGTAGAAATTAATAAAAAATAACCTATATAATACTAGATCACAAATTGGTTCTCAATATCACTGTTCTGAAAAAACAGTTCAGCTTGGAAGGTTGGTGCGGAGGCAGCAAGTGGATATCGGGGGAAAAGCCCCTAGGTTCGGTACGACTAGTCATGGTGTAGGAAGGTTGTGTTCACTATAGTACTTATAATGAAATGGGGAGAGTGGTGCTCTGCTAGAGCTAGACGGTGCTCTTCAGGGACGAGTAAACTGAGGATCGAAATTGCCCTAATCGACTGTTTAAAGAACGCAGTAGATGGTCCTCATCCATATCCTCTGGCAGAGAGGGCTGAGTTATGGACGGGGCGGGCCGGACGCTGCCTCCTCCAGGAGTTCGCTAAAGTCGGCTTGGGCTGCAGGGGTGAGGGGAAGAGGAAATGCACGAGTGGCGGCACCCATTTGGCACTAACCTCTTAGCCAAGGAGTGGGGTGCTCGGGTTCAGCTTCTGTAATTTGCTAGGTGGCCAGACAAGCGCACGCAGCCTGTGTGTGAGTTGGGATGGATGGGGTTTTTTTTAGTTTCCAGAGAAAGTTTACACTTGGTCGTGCGGGGTCCAAGGCACTTGATGCACCTTGTGGGGGCTGAACAGTTAGCCGCCGCGTGCACAAATAGTGCAACGGTGCCTCTGCCTGAAATCTTAATTCTTCGCCTGCGTATTTCGTCGAACGTGAGCTACGTCGACGGGCTTCGACGTTCCAGGTGTTTCTTCGTGCAGTAAGTTCGCCGTGATCAAGACTCCGAGGACTGCTGGATACGCGTAACGGTGCCAACGAAACCAGTCGGCGTTGCCCCGGTGCGTATAGTGTGCCCTTCGGCCCGATCCCAGTGCACTGGGCCTTACCCAGGGTGACGGAACCAGCGCTGTCCGAATTAGGGGCACCGCTGCGGCCGTCCCGACCCCCCCCTACCGCCGGTAGGGAGGCTTAGATAGGTGTCGACAGTTAGGTCGTTCATATATTATATATTTATAATATTAATTATAATCGTTAGCTCCCCTTCCCTCCCCCGCCGTACGGAATGGCTACGCAAGTTCATGCTGAACTTTCAATTCGTAGATGGCGTTGCCGCTTCAGGCGCCCCCCTTGAAGCCAAAGCATTCCTCCAAATGCTTTGCGCTTACTCGCCCGACTTCGCAACCTTGCTGGCCCCACTGGCCCTTCAAGCCCCGGCTTTTCAGGCCTCAACGCTGCCTCACAGCACTCCCTCTTCCTCCGCCTCCAGTGAAATGGAGTGCGAGTTCTCGGACGCCACCTCGACGGCTAAATCAACCTCGGCTTTTCCCGCCTTTTTCACGGCGATTTAATAGTGAAATTGTTGACTGTACCTATATTATTAAGATGCTTTATTGTACTAATATTACCTTTGTTATTTATAGATGTTACTATTTTTTTCAATTTGCTTATTTTTCTTTGTTTGTTTTTCTTGCGCCTTAATAAATGAATATTTTTCAATTATTTATTGGTTTCATTTAATTAATTACCCCGATATATACGTGTGCGTCTAGCTGGAAATTTGGTTCTAGATAGTCGTACGCACAATAAAATCGTAATCTGCTGTAAATGTGCGCCAAATTCAAAATTTGTGCGTATTGTCCTTTTGGAAAAAAATACACAAACCGATTCCTGCTACGGTAATTTGTGCGCTGAAATCTGCGAAGTGGACCTTTTGTGACCAGTAGACATTTTGCGAAGTCAGGCGCAGAATGTGTCTTTCTCAGAATGCCCATTTCGCAGAAAGTCTTTTTCAAAATGTCTCACAAAATGCCCACTTTTATCTCTGCTTGCTAGCAGACAAATAAACCAAAAACAAAAATTAAAAGAATGCATGTTGTTACGTCTTTTTTATTGGATATGAAATACCACCACCAAACCGATAATTTAGATATAACAAGGAATCAACATCGTATACCAGAAAGTATGTAATTATTCAGTTGGCATCAGAACCTAGGGCCTCATTTGTGACTGACTTCAAAGATATCTCATCGTTTAGTACTCCAAATGTGACGCTCATTGCGGCCTTAAAATTTGTGACGCTTTCGTTCCGGAGATATTGGTGGTTGAATGGAACTGATTATGAACCTAGGGCTTACCAGTTTTCATCAAATTACTCTTAAATTATTGCATTTCGGTTTGATGTAAGTCGTCACTAATTAATGACGCAGGTGTGAATTTCGTAATACGAGCCATCGTCGAGATACAAAGAAGCCCTAGGTTCATAATTATAGACCTAGGGCTTCTCTGTATCTTGGCACCGGATGGTCCTAAGAACTTAGATTAATCGTTAGAGAATATATTTTATTTATACAATGTAGTGCTGATATTCAATAATTATATTTTATTTCTATTTATAAAGTTTTTTTTTTGTTCCCCTCCACGGGAAGGACAGGAGGATAAAAAATGCTCTGGCGCGCGCAATCCAAAGTTATGTGAGACTCGTCCCGTCGCCTACCAGAACCACTACCCACTAAAAATCCCCCTGTCGGCTCGTGCATTTTTGCCACTCGGCCTTCATCTGAGCGACGGCCGATTGGAGAAAGAGGCCGAGCTAGCGGGGCCCTTAAGAGGTCACCCGCTGGGATTTAAATAGCACTGAAGGTGCTCAAAATGAAAAGTAAATAATAAAAAACATTAAAAATTGAAAAATAAAATTGCATTAATTCGGATTTACGTTAGAATTAGAATTTGCAGCCTGAAGGGCCTCGAGATCAGAAGAGGTTTTGAACTACCTGCAGTTTGTGCAGGACGGAGGGTTTGGCGTGGGCAAAGACTGGCGAGGCATATGTCATGACTGGTCTAACGCAGACCTTATAAAGCGTACGTTTGTTTCTGAACGACATTTTACTTTTTCTACCTAACATACTGTAAAGCCGGCCTAGGTAAAAACGTGCGAGTTTCGTTACTCTATCGACGTGAGGGTTAAAAGAAAGCGTCTGGTCTAAGATGACTCCTAAATATTTGGTAGTGCGCTTCCAGGGGGTGGGAGTGCCTTGCATTCTCACTTGGAGATTGTCGGCGATACGACTGCGTCTGTAGTCGAAGCAAACCGCAGAGCTCTGGGTTCACATCGATACGCCATTTTTGAAACCATGCTCCGAGGGCATTTACAGCCTTTTGGACTCTGGTGGTGAGACCTGGGACTCTGCGGCCTTTGGTGTAAAGGGCAGTGTCGTCGGCAAAGAGGGCGAGTTCGACGCCTTTCGACGGGACGGGAATATCGATAGTGTACACGGTGTACAATAGAGGGGCGAAGACTGAGCCTTGAGGGACTCCAGCCTTTATGTGACGGGGCGCGGAAATCGTGCCTTCGTGTTTATATCGAAACGTACGGTCTTTAAGAAACGACGCGATTATTCTAACTAGTCGATCCGGTAAGCCTATTTTGTATAGTTTATAAACGAGGCCGCTGTGCCAGACTTTATCGAAAGCCTTGGCTACGTCAAAGAAAACTGCGATCGTTTTAAAACGCCGTGGGTAGAAACCTTCGAGTATGAACTCGACGATTCGATGGACTTGCCGAGGGCAGAAGTGCTTAGCGCGAAAGCAGAACTGATGGGGAATTATGAGAGGATCGCCATCCGTTGGAAACAGATGGTTCCGCATTCGAGAGAGTCCTCCGCGGGAAGGGCAGGAGGATAAAAATGCCCTGACGCATACTCTGGCGCGATTCCAGAGTTATGTGGGACTCGTCCCGACTACTACCAGAACCATACCCACTAAAAACCCCCTGTCGGCTCGAGCTTTTTTGCCACTCAGCCTTCATCTGAGCGACGGCCAATTGGAGAAAGAGGCCGCGCTAGCGGGGCCCAGAAGGGGTTACCCGCTGGGATTACATAGCACTGAAGGTGCTCAAAGCACTGAAGGTGCTCAAAATGAAAATCAAATAATTAAAAAAAAAAATTAAAAATTGCAAAATAAAATTGAATTAATTCATATTTACGTTAGAATTAGAATTTGCGGCCAGAAGGGCTTCGAGATCGGCTGGCAGTCTGGTGGAAGAGTACGCTTGCGCATTCCTAGGCCTAGCGACTTTGAACTTCGAATCTAAGACAGGAGTAGTATATGAGACTGAATCACGAACTAGAGGATTGGGATGGGTTTCGGAGCGTTTGAAGAACGCTTCAGAGAGTGTTTTGAGGTGTTGTTGTACTGTAGGCAGTTCAAGATCTCTATGCAAGTCCGCGTTGCGCACGTACCACGGTGCGTTTGTGGCCCTGCGGCAAAAGAGGTTTTGAACTACCTGCAGTTTGTGCAGGAGGGAGGGTTTGGCGTGGGCAAAGATTGGCGAGGCATGTCATGACGGGTCTAACGCAGACCTTGTAAAGTGTACGTTTGTTTCTGAAAGATATTTTACTTTTTCTACCTGTTGCGGGGGTTTTGCGCCGGCTGGGAAGATGCCGCCGTATGTACCCTTAGAAGCCCCGAAGACACCACGACCTGACGAACCACGGAGTGACACCCGACTTGATCGAGTGCAGGTTGGAGCGCAGTGAAAACAACACGTCTTCAAAGTATGAACGTTTATTGCGGTAACAAATAAACCTTAAGTTTAAACAAGCCTATGAACCGCAATTGTTCCTGTAGTTCAGCTTCTTTCTTCAGACCTCTTCACTGGCCTCCGGATACACCGAACAGCGCTTACGTCTTCTTGGGTCTTCACTGGCCTCCGGATTCACCGAACTGCACTTTCTTTCTTCTAGCTGGAAGCTTCTGAACTTTTCTAATCAGACTTTTTCTTTCTTCTTGTTACTTGTTGTTTTCTTCGCTGCAGGCACCGAACTGACTTCCATATTTTTTTTTTGTTCCCCTCCGCGGGAAGGGCAGGAGGATAAAAATGCCCTGACGCATACTCTGGCGCGATTCCAAAGTTATGTGGGACTCGTCCCGACGCCTACCAGGACCATACCCACTAAAAACCCCCTGTCGGCTCGTGCATTTTTGCCACTCAGCCTTCATCTGAGCGACGGCCAATTGGAGAAAGAGGCCGCGCTAGCGGGGCCCAGAAGGGGTCACCCGCTGGGATTACATAGCACTGAAGGTGCTCAAAGCACTGAAGGTGAATACATAGCACGGAAGGTGCTCAAAATGAAAATCAATAATTAAAACAAAAATTAAAAAATTGCAAAATAAAATTGAATTAATTCGCATTTACGTTAGAATTAGGATTTACGTTAGAATTAGAATTTACGTTAGAATTAGAATTTGCGGCCAGAAGACTTTGAACTTCGAGTCTAACACAGGAGTAGTATATGAGACTGAATCACGAACTAGAGGATTGGGATGGGTTTCGGAGCGTTTGAAGAACGCTTCAGAGAGTGTTTTGAGGTGTTGTTGTACTGTAGGCAGTTCAAGATCTCTATGCAAGTCCGCGTTACGCACGTACCACGGTGCGTTTGTGGCCCGGCGGCAAAAGAGGTTTTGAACTACCTGCAGTTTGTGCAGGAGGGAGGGTTTGGCGTGGGCAAAGATTGGCGAGGCATACGTCATGACGGGTCTAACGCAGACCTTGTAAAGTGTACGTTTGTTTCTAAAAGACATATTACTTTTTCTACCTAACATGCTATTTAGGCGGCCTAAGTAGTGACGAGCGAGTTTCGAAACTCTTTCGACGTGTGGCTTGAAAGAAAGCGTCGGATCTAATGTGACACCTAAGTATTTAGTACTGCGCTTCCAGGGGATGGGAATGCCTAGCATTCGAACGTGGGGATCGCCATCGGGACGACGGCGTTTGTGGTCGAAGCGCATCGCAGAACTCTTTTCAGGGTTCACATCGATGCGCCATTTTTGAAACCATACACCAAGGGCGTTTACGGCCTTTTGGAGTCTGGTTACAAGGTGCGGAACACTGTGGCCTTTGGTATAGAGTGCGGTGTCGTCGGCAAAGAGGACGAGTTCGACGCCTTTCGGCGGGATGGGAATGTCGTTGGTGTACACGGTGTACAGCAGAGGGGCGAGGACTGAGCCTTGAGGGACTCCAGCCTTTATGGGACGAGGCGCAGAAAGCGTGCCTTCGTGTTTAAATCGAAACGTACGGTCTTTGAGAAACGACGCTATTAACCTTACTAGGCGATCCGGTAAGCCTATCTTGTAGAGTTTATAAATGAGACCGCTGTGCCAGACTTTATCGAAAGCCTTGGCTACGTCAAAGAAAACCGCGACTGTTTTATAACGACGCGGATAGAAACCGTCAAGTATATACTCGACGATTCGATGGACTTGCTGAGGGCAGGAGTGTTTCGCGCGAAAGCCGAACTGATGGGGAATAATGAGAGGATCGCCATCCGTTGGAAACAGATGGTTCCGCATTCGAGAGAGTATGACTCTCTCGAGAAGTTTAGACATTGCCTTGAGGAGACTGATGGGTCTGTGATTAGCCGGGACGTTCAGAGGTTTGCCCGGCTTGGGAATGCCTATGACTGTCGCTTCTTTCCAAGCTTTTGGGAAGTAGCTATGGTCGAAGCAGGCATTGAAAATGATAGCTAACAAGGTAAGCATCTGTTGAGGTAGGTGCTTAAGTGCGTGGTTGGAAATTCCATCCGCACCCGGAGACTTTTTGGACTTTTGATTTCTAATGAGAAGCAAGATTTCGTCATTAGAGACTGTGGCAGGGTCGGCGGTAATGGGGAGAGAGTCTCTGCGAAGGACTTCGTCCTCCACCGGCTGGATGTGTGAGGGATCAGCAGGTTGCGTGCTGGGCGAGCATTGTGCGGCAATGCTGTCGGCGAAGCATTCGGCTTTCTCTTCGACTTCAAAGGCAGTAGTGCCATCGGGACGAGTGAGAGGAGGAACGTGAGAGGCGGTGTCTACGCGTAAGGCTCGGGCCATGCTATAGTACGCTTGGTGGGACGGAGAGATATTCGCCATGAGATCGTTCATCTGAGCGTCTCGGAGTTCCGCGAGGCAAGACCTAACTTTACGTTGAAGCTGATTCGCAGCTGTTCTATAGGCGGGCGTGGGATATTTCTTGGCTCTCCGGAGAGCCGCGTTCTTAGCTTTAATAAGATTGCTAACGGCTAAGGGAAGCGTGGGTTTGCCTTGCTTAGCAACCTTTTCGTTGTCACTGATAACCTTAGTTGATAGCATCAGTGAAATATTTACTAATGAATCAATTTTATCCGGGCTATCTAATTGTTCGGGAGAGATCGCGAGTGGAGAGTTCGGAGCCTCTAAGGCTGAAACTAACGTATTTTTAAAGCCTTTCCAGTTGGTAAAGGTCTTAGGAGATGAGACGTTATCGTTCGGCGGTCCTAGCACGAGGGAGACGGGGCGATGGTCGGAGCCTAGGTCATCGAGCGGTTCGATAGACCTTAGATCAAGATTGGTTCGCTTGATAATTGCAAAGTCGAGGATGTCAGGAGAGTAGGTCGGGTTGTTGGGATAGTGAGTGGGAGTGATGGGGGATATGACGTCTAAGTCAAGGGAGTTAGTGATGTCGAGGAGAGCGATACCGCTGGTGTTAGTCGATAGGCACGTCCAGTCAGTATGTTTGGAGTTAAAGTCTCCGAACATAATGACTGAATGGCCGAGGGCGAGAATGGCCTCAAAGTCGCTGCGGATTGGTTTGGTACCACTAGGTATGTAGATTGAAGCTATGATGATGGTCGGATGACCAGTCATAGCCAACCTACACACAGTGGCTTCCATGTTGAGGAGAGGAGGGGTAGGGAGAGGACAGCAATGGAAACCTCTTTTGTAATATAGAGCGGTGCCGCCGAAACCGTCGGAGTTGGGCCTATCGTTACGAATAAACGCGTACTTAGGTATAGCGAATCCCCTGGAGCGGTTTGGAGTAAGCCATGTCTCCTGGAGAAGGAATAAGTCAGGTTCTTTGTTCTGAAGGAACAGTTTAATCTCGGGAAGGTTGGTGTTAAGGCTACGAGCGTTAAAAGATACTAGGGATAAGCCCTTGGGTTTAATACGACTGGACGCGGGATTCGCGGGTCTAGACATTATAATTTACTTATTTACGATTTTATAGAAAAATAAAAAAAAATAAATTTACAACGAACTTAGGAGCGAGTGATGCTCGGCTAACGTGAATAAACGCTCTTGACGAGAGCGGGCGGCTCGCAGTTTGCGTGCGAGAACAGAAATTTCCGTAATGTCGACGTTTTGAATGACGTCGAACACGGTCTTCATGTCCTCAGCCAGCGACGACTGAGGTGAAGATGACAAAGCAGGACGCGGCCCTACGGAAGCTACGGGAGCTGGGATGGGTCGGGAAGGTGCAGGCGGGACAGCCGGACGCTGCCTCCAAGACAGAGCCGGAGTAGGCGTCGGCTGAACGGCCTTTGCTTCCGGGGGACCCCGGTTGCGCAGCGGCGGGAAGTTAGCGGGAGTGAGCGGCGGCGCCGGTTTAGGCGCGACCCTCTTGGCGGTGGAGCGCGCGGGCAACCCCTGTAGTTAGCTGTGTGACCGGACTGGCCGCACAGCACACAGGCAGGGGGGAAGTGGATTCGGGAGTGCGAGTGCACTCCTTCGTAAAATGTGGATCCAGGCACTTAACGCACCTGGGGGGAGCTGAGCAGTTAGCCGCTGCGTGGCCGTAGAGTTGGCAGCGGTGGCACTGCCCAGGGTGACCGCGGGGGTTGGGACGCTCGACAGAGATATTTGAGAGTCCGCAAATTGTGCGAGCCTCTCTAAAGATCTCCCTCGAGTTGGGAGTATTTGACAGGATTACTAAAGCTAAACGAAAACGCCTACCGCGGTTGGAGTGCATCTTATGCACTGCTTCGGCCGGGAAACCCTGGGACTTAAGGTCCTCGAGGATTTCTTCATTTGCGAGCTCGAACGGGACGCCCCGTAGTACTGCGCGGATCTTACGCTCCTCCGGGAGGGCGTAGGTGTGATACGCGATTTGTTTTAAGGAAAGTAACCTGGTGAACGCGCGGAAGTCGTCGACGGTCGCGACTTGAATTTTAATTGTATCGCCAGCGTTGGCGGCTTTTAAGTAATTAATTTTGTGCTCTTTGCACAAGTTAGAAACCGCGGTCCAGCGCGCTTTTTCCTTTTCCCGCAGGAAGACGGGCGGGGGGAGCTGAGGTTTCGGCGGGACGGGAGCGCAGCGCGTCGCTGGCTTCGATGGGACCGACGGAGACGCGGTCACTTCGAGTGACATGAGCGGTGCGGGGGCGGTTGTAGAAGACACCGGGGTTGGCTCGGGTGTTGAAGACACCGCGGCTTTTTTCGAACGCTTCTTAGAGCGTTTGGTAACTAATTGGAAGGCGGGCTCAGGAGAGCCGGTTAAGGTGGCGGCGACCGACGAAGCTTCGGACGCGGCGGAGTCTGAATCGCTCCCGGGAGCGGTACGCTTCCTACGAGATGATCGCGAGGATGAGACCGACGCGCAGTCCATATCGGATGGAACGGGAGACGCGGGAGAGCTATAGACCTGCGGGGTCTGGGCGTTGGAGGCCTGAGGGGCTGGGGTTGGGGCCTGAGGGGCCGGGGACGCGATTGATGCCTGCAAGGCCTGCGTTAGGATGTCTTTTGGGATGGAGCAAGCGCCTGGGTGAACGCGTTAATAATGATTAGCGGATCCATTAGGGAGGGTTGGGACAATAATATGTAAAAATATAAGTATAATAAAAGATGCCTAGTTCCTAAAAACCTAGCAAAATCCTAGCGGCAAACCTCCCTACCAGCGGTAGGGGGGCTGGGGAGAATAACTTAAAACTAACCGTAGTACGCCGAAGGCCGCTACCTCGAAACCTAAAAAAGGGTACGCAGGTTAAGAGTTGACCGCGTTAGGGTCAACCTTTACCGACAGAAGGGACAAATACACACGAAAACACACAGATATGATAAAAATAAATATGAAAATAGGAGAAAAATAAATAAAATAGAGAAGAGAAAAAAAATTAAAAGGACTGGTTCAGTACAAATTCGTTGTCACCGTTAAGTATCCTTTGTACTGAAACCAGACTACTTACGCTGGGCACAACACTGCACTCAGCACAAGCACAACACAACTTAGCACAGCACTTTGAAGACTAAGGGGCTTAGTCGCAAAGAAAAATCGCACTTCGATAGCACTCAGAGGGAGTAGAAAAACCTTGGAAACCGTAGCACGGAACCAACACGCTAAACTGTGACGTCAGTAGACTGAGCGCCACGGAATATCGGGAAGGGACCGATCAACGGAGAACGGGGTCTTGCACGTCCGCACCGCGTGGCGATCGGAGCGAGAATGACTTCCATAGTTTTTTTTTTTTTTTTTTGGTTCCCCTCCACGGGAAGGGCAGGAGGACATAAAAAATGCTCTGACGCATACTCCGCGCGCGCGATCAGAGTTATGTGGGACTCGTCCCGACGCCTACCAGAACCATACCCACTAAAAAACCCCGTGTCGGCTCGTGCATTTTTGCCACTCAGCCTTCATCTGAGCGACGGCCAATCGGAGAAAGAGGCCGCGCTAGCGGGGCCCTTAAGGGGTCACCCGCTGGGATTTACATAGCACTGAAGGTGTTCAAAAAAGAAAAGTAAATAAATAAAAAACATTAAAAATTGACAAATAAAATTGCATTAATTCGGATTTACGTTAGAATTAGAATTTACGTTAGAATTAGAATTTGCGGCCTGAAGGGCCTCTAGATCTAAAGTTAACTGCGTGCGTTCGCTCGTGTGCGCGTTTCTCGGTCTAGCGATTTTGTAAATCGAATCTAACACAATAACAGTATATGAGACTGAATCTCGAACAAGATGATTGGGATGGGATTCGGCGCGTTTGAAGAACGATTCTGAGAGTGTTTTGAGGTGCTGTTGCACTGTAGGCAGTTCAAGATCTCTGTGCAGGTCCGCGTTACGCACGTACCAAGGTGCGTTTGTGGCCCTGCGGCAGAAGAGATTTTGAACTACCTGCAGCTTATACAGGACGGAGGGTTTGGCGTGGGCAAAGACTGGCGAAGCATATGACATGACGGGTCTAACGCAGACCTTATAAAGCGTACGTTTATTTCTAAAAGACATTTTACTTTTTCTTCCTATCATACTATATAGACGGCTTAAGTAAAAACGCGCGAGTTTCGTTACTCTATCGACGTGTGGCTTGAAAGAAAGCGTCTGATCTAAGGTGACGCCTAAGTATTTGACAGTGCGCTTCCAGGGGATGGGAATACCTAACATACGAATGTGCGGATCGTTGTCGCGATTACGACGTTTGTGGTCGAATTGAATAGCAGAACTCTTTTCTGGGTTGACATCGATACGCCATTTTTGAAACCAAAAACCGAGGGCGTTTACGGCCTTTTGGAGTCTGGTGATGTTATACGGGATCGCTTGACTTTTAGTGTAAAGGGCGGTATCGTCTGCAAAGAGGGCGAGTTCGACGCCTTTCGGCGGGATGGGGATGTCGTTAGTGTACACGGTGTACAGCAGAGGGGCGAGGACTGAGCCTTGCGGGACTCCAGCCTTTATGGGACGAGGCGCGGAGAGCGTGCCTTCATGTTTGAATCGAAAAGTACGGTCTTTAAGAAACGACGCTATTAATCTGACTAGGCGAGCCGGTAAGCCTATTTTATAGAGTTTAAAAACGAGACCGCTGTGCCAGACTTTGTCGAAAGCCTTGGCTACGTCAAAGAGAACCGCGATTGTATTTTTACGACGCTGAGAGAATCCTTCGAGTATGTACTCGACGATTCGATGGACTTGCTGAGGGCAGGAGTGCTTAGCGCGAAAGCCGAACTGGTGGGGAATGATGAGAGGGTCGCCATCCGTTGGAAACAGATGGTTCCGCATTCGAGAGAGTATGACTCTTTCGAGAAGTTTAGACATTGCCTTGAGGAGGCTGATGGGTCTGTGATTAGCCGGGACATTCAGAGGTTTACCCGGCTTGGGAATGCCTATGACTGTCGCTTCTTTCCAGGCTTTTGGAAAGTAGCTATGGTCGAAGCAGGCATTGAAAATGATAGCTAACAAGGTAAGCATCTGTTGAGGTAGGTGCTTAAGTGCGTGGTTGGAAATTCCATCCGCACCCGGAGCCTTTTTGGACTTTTGCTTTCTAATGAGAAGCAAGATTTCATCATTAGAGACTGTGACGGGGTCGTCGGTGATAGGGAGAGATTCTCTGCGGAGAACTTCGTCCTCCACCGCCTGGATGTGGGAGGGATCCGCGAGTTGCGTGCTGGGCGAGCATTGTGCCGCTATGCTGTCGGCGAAGCATTCGGCTTTCTCTTCGACTTCGAAAGCAATGGTGCCGTCGGGACGAGTGAGAGGAGGAACGTGAGAGGTGGTGTCTACGCGTAAGGCTCGGGCCATTCGATAATACGCTTGGTGGGACGGGGAGATATTCTCCATGAGATCGTTAAACTGAGTGTCACGGAGTTCCGCGAGGCGAGACCTAACTTTACGTTGAAGCTGATTCGCAGCTGTTCTGTATGCTGGCGTGGGATATTTCTTTGCTCTCCGGAGAGCCGCGTTCTTGGCTTTAATGAGATTGCTTACGGCTAGTGGAAGCGCGGGTTTGCTTTGCTTAGCAACCTTTTCGTTGTTGTTGATGGCTGTGTTAATAGCATCAGTTAGAGTATTGACTAATGAATCTATTTTATCCGGACTATCTAATTGGTCGGGCGAAATCGCGAGCGGAGAGTTAGGGGCCTCTAAGGCTGAAACTAACGTATTTTTAAAGCCTTTCCAATTGGTAAAGGTCTTAGGAGGTGTGACGTTAACGTTAGGCGTACCTAGCACGAGGGAGACGGGGCGATGGTCGGAGCCTAGGTCATCGAGCGGTTCGATAGACTTTAGATCAAGATTGATTCGCTTGATAATTGCAAAGTCGAGGATGTCAGGAGAGTAGGTCGGGTTGTTGGGATAGTGAGTGGGAGTGATGGGGGATATGACGTCTAAGTCAAGGGAGTTAGTGATGTCGAGGAGAGCGATACCGCTGGTGTTGGTGGATAGGCACGTCCAGTCAGTATGTTTGGAGTTAAAGTCTCCGAACATAATGATTGAATGGCCGAGGGCGAGAATGGCCTCAAAGTCGCTGCGGATTGGATTGGAGCCACACGGTATGTAGACTGAAGCTATGATGATGGTCGGATGACCAGTCATAGCCAATCTACACACCGTGGCCTCCATGTTGAGGAGAGGAGGGGTAGGGAGAGGAGAGCAATGGAAGCCTCTTTTGTAATATATAGCGGTGCCGCCGTAACCGTCGGAGTTGGGCCTATCGTTGCGAGTAAACGCGTACTTAGGAATAGCGTATCCCCTGGAGCGTTTTGGAGTAAGCCATGTCTCCTGGAGAAGGAATAAGTCAGGTTCTTTGTTCTGAAGGAACAGTTTAATCTCGGGAAGGTTAGTTCTAAGGCTACGAGCGTTAAAAGATACTAGGGATAAGCCCTTGGGTTTAATACGACTGGACGCGGGATTCGCGGGTCTAGACATTATAATTTACTTATTCACGATTTTATACAAAAATAAAAAATAAAAAATAAAAATAAATTAACAACGAACTTAGGAGCGAGTGATGCTCGGCTAACGCGAATAAACGCTCTTGAGGAGAGCGGGCGGCTCGCAGTTTGCGTGCGAGTACGGAAATTTCGTTAATTTCGACGTTTTGAATAACGTCGAACACGGTCTTCATATCCTCAGCCAACGACGACTGAGGTACGGATAACGGAGCGGGACGTGGCCCTACGGAAGCTACGGGAGCTGGGATGGGTCGGGAAGGTACAGGTGGAACGGCCGGACGCTGCCTCCAAGACAGAGCCTGAGTATGCGTCGGCTGAACGGGCTTTGCTTCCGGGGGACCCCGGTTGCGCAGCGGCGGGAAGTTAGCGGAGGTGAGCGGTGGCGCCGGTTTAGGCGCGACCCTCTTGACGGTGGAGCGCGGAGCGCGCAACCCCTGTAGTTTGCTGTGTGGCCGGACTGGCCGCACAGCACACAGGCAGGGGGGGAAGTGGATTCGGGAGTGCGAGTGTACTCCTTAGTGATGTGGGGATCTAGGCACTTTACGCACCTGGGGGGAGCTGAACAGTTAGCCGCTGCGTAGCCATATAGCTGGCAGCGGTGGCACTGCCCAGGGTGACCACGGGGGTTGGGACGCTCGACGGAGATGTTCGAGAGTCCGCAAATTGTGCGAGCCTCTCTGAAAATCTCTTTCGAGTTTGGAGTGTTGGTAAGGATTACCAGAGCTAAGGGAAAACGCCTACCGCGGTTGGAGTGCATCTTGTGCACTGCTGTGGCCGGGAAACCCTGAGACTTAAGGTCCTCGAGGATTTCTTCGTTCTCGAGCTCGAACGGGACGCCCCGTAGTACTGCGCGGATCTTACGCTCCTCCGGGAGGGCGTAGGTGTGATAAGCTATTTGTTTTAAAGAAAGTAACCGACTGAACGCGCGGAAGTCGTCGACGGTCGCGACCTGGATTTTAATTGTGTCGCCTGCATTGGTTGCTTTTAGGTAATTAATTTTTTGCTCTTTGCACAAGTTAGAAACCGCGGTCCAGCGCGCTTTTTCACGCAGTAAGACGGGCGGAGGGAGCTGAGGTTTCGGCGGGACGGGAGCGCAGCGCGTCGCTGGCTTCGATGGGACCGACGGAGGCGCGGTTACTTCGACCAATTTTAACGGCGCGGGGGCTGGTGTTGAAGACACCGGGGAGGGCTCGTGTATTGATGATACCGAAGCTTTCTTCGAGCGCTTCTTGGAGCGCTTGGCGACAAGTTGAAACGCGGGCTTGGGAGAGCCGGTTAAGGTGACGGCATCTGACGACGTATCAGACGCGGGTTCGGAGTCGCTCCCGGGAGCGGTACGCTTGCGACGCGACGCGTGAGAGGATGCGACCGATTCGCAGTCCATCTTGGACGAGGCGGGAGACGAGGAAGAGCTGTAGACCTGAGGGGTCTCGACGTTGGAGGCCTGAGGGGCCGGGGTTGAGGCCTGAGGGGCCGGGGTTGAGGCCTGAGGGGCCCGGGAACCGATAGATGCCTGTAAGGCCTGCGTTATTACGTCATCTGATAAGTTGGCGCCGGACGCAACGAGCGCCTGGGCGAACGACCTAAGAATGTTTACAAGGTCCATTGGAGGGCTTGGGATAATATGTAACATATAAATATATAATGTATACCTAGGTTCCCTAGCAAACCTAGCACCTATGTATATAAAAAATGCCTAGAATTCCTATATAAAAACCTAGCGAACCCTAGCGGCAAACCTCCCTACCAGCGGTAGGGGGGCTGGGGAGAATAACTTAAAACTGACCGTAGTACGCCGAAGGCCGCTACCTAGAAACCTAAAAAAGGGTACGCAGGTAAAGAGTTGACCGCGTTAGGGCCAACCTTTACCGACAGAAAGGACAAATACACACACGAAAAACACACAGATATGATAAAAATAAATATGAAAAATAGAAGAAAAATAAATAAAATAGAGAAGAGAAATAAAATAAAAATAAAAAGGGCTGGTTCAGTACAAATTCGTTGTCACCGTTAAGTATCCTTTGCACTGAAACCAGACTACTAACGCTGGGCACAACACTGCACTCAGCACAAGCACAACACAACTTAGCACAGCACTTTAAAGACTAAGGGGCTTAGTCGCAAAGAAAAATCGCACTTCGAAAACACTCAGACGGAGTAGAAAAACCTTGAAAACCGTAGCACGGAACCAACACGCTATACTGTGACGTCAGTAGACTGAGCGCCACGGAATATCGGGAGGGAACCGATCAACCGAGAACTGGGTCTTGCACGTCCGCACCGCGTGGCGATCGGAGCGAGAATGAATGACTTCCATAGTTTTTTTTTTTTTTTTTTTTTTTTTTGGTTCCCCTCCACGGGAAGGGCAGGAGGACATAAAAAATGCTCTGACGCATACTCCGCGCGCGCGATCGGAGTTATGTGGGACTCGTCCCGACGCCTACCAGAACCATACCCACTAAAAAACCCCCTGTCGGCTCGTGCATTTTTGCCACTCAGCCTTCATCTGAACGACGGCCAATTGGAGAAAGAGGCCGCGCCAGCGGGGCCCTTAAGGGGTCACCCGCTGAGATTCACATAGCACTGAAGGTGCTCAAAAAAGAAAAGTAAATAAAAACATTAAAAATTGACAAATAAAATTGCATTAATTCGGATTTACGTTAGAATTAGAATTTACGTTAGAATTAGAATTTGCGGCCTGAAGGGCCTCTAGATCTAAAGTTAACTGCGTGCGTTCGCTCGTGTGCGCGTTTCTCGGTCTAGCGATTTTGTAAATCGAATCTAACACAGGAACAGTATATGAGACTGAATCTCGAACAAGATGATTGGGATGGGATTCGGCACGTTTGAAGAACGATTCTGAGAGTGTTTTGAGGTGCTGTTGCACTGTAGGCAGTTCAAGATCTCTGTGCAGGTCCGCGTTACGCACGTACCAAGGTGCGTTTGTGGCCCTGCGGCAGAAGAGATTCTGAACTACCTGCAGCTTATACAGGACGGAGGGCTTGGCGTGGGCAAAGACTGGCGAAGCATATGACATGACGGGTCTAACGCAGACCTTATAAAGCGTACGTTTATTTCTAAAAGACATTTTACTTTTTCTTCCTATCATACTATATAGACGGCTTAAGTAAAAACGCGCGAGTTTCGTTACTCTATCGACGTGTGGCTTGAAAGAAAGCGTCTGATCTAAGGTGACGCCTAAGTATTTGACAGTGCGCTTCCAGGGGATGGGAATACCTAACATACGAATGTGCGGATCGTTGTGGCGATTACGACGTTTGTGGTCGAATTGAATAGCAGAACTCTTTTCTGGGTTGACATCGATACGCCATTTTTGAAACCAAACACCGAGGGCGTTTACGGCCTTTTGGAGTCTGGTGATGTTATACGGGATCGCTTGACTTTTAGTGTAAAGGGCGGTATCGTCTGCAAAGAGGGCGAGTTCGACGCCTTTCGGCGGGATGGGGATGTCGTTAGTGTACACGGTGTACAGCAGAGGGGCGAGGACTGAGCCTTGCGGGACTCCAGCCTTTATGGGACGAGGCGCGGAGAGCGTGCCTTCATGTTTGAATCGAAAAGTACGGTCTTTAAGAAACGACGCTATTAATCTGACTAGGCGAGCCGGTAAGCCTATTTTATAGAGTTTAAAAACGAGACCGCTGTGCCAGACTTTGTCGAAAGCCTTGGCTACGTCAAAGAGAACCGCGATTGTTTTTTTACGACGCTGAGAGAATCCTTCGAGTATGTACTCGACGATTCGATGGACTTGCTGAGGGCAGGAGTGCTTAGCGCGAAAGCCGAACTGGTGGGGAATGATGAGAGGGTCGCCATCCGTTGGAAACAGATGGTTCCGCATTCGAGAGAGTATGACTCTTTCGAGAAGTTTAGACATTGCCTTGAGGAGGCTGATGGGTCTGTGATTAGCCGGGACATTCAGAGGTTTACCCGGCTTGGGAATGCCTATGACTGTCGCTTCTTTCCAGGCTTTTGGAAAGTAGCTATGGTCGAAGCAGGCATTGAAGATGATAGCTAACAAGGTAAGCACCTGCTCAGGCAGGTGCTTAAGTGCGTGGTTGGAAATTCCATCCGCACCCGGAGCCTTTTTGGACTTTTGCTTTCTAATGAGAAGCAAGATTTCATCATTAGAGACTGTGACGGGGTCGTCGGTGATAGGGAGAGATTCTCTGCGGAGAACTTCGTCCTCCACCGCCTGGATGTGGGAGGGATCCGCGGGTTGCGTGCTGGGCGAGCATTGTGCCGCTATGCTGTCGGCGAAGCATTCGGCTTTCTCTTCGACTTCGAAAGCAATGGTGCCGTCGGGACGAGTGAGAGGAGGAACGTGAGAGGCGGTGTCTACGCGTAAGGCTCGGGCCATTCGATAATATGCTTGGTGGGACGGGGAGATATTCTCCATGAGATCGTTAAACTGAGTGTCACGGAGTTCCGCGAGGCGAGACCTAACTTTACGTTGAAGCTGATTCGCAGCTGTTCTATATGCTGGCGTGGGATATTTCTTTGCTCTCCGGAGAGCCGCGTTCTTGGCTTTAATGAGATTGCTAACGGCTAGTGGAAGCGCGGGTTTGCTTTGCTTAACAACCTTTTCGTTGTCGTTGATGGCTGTGTTAATAGCATCAGTTAGAGTATTGACTAATGAATCTATTTTATCCGGACTATCTAATTGGTCGGGCGAAATCGCGAGCGGAGAGTCAGGGGCCTCTAAGGCTGAAACTAACGTATTTTTAAAGCCTTTCCAATTGGTAAAGGTCTTAGGAGGTGTGACGTTAACGTTAGGCGTACCTAGCACGAGGGAGACGGGGCGATGGTCGGAGCCTAGGTCATCGAGCGGTTCGATAGACCTTAGGTCAAGATTGATTCGCTTGATAATTGCAAAGTCGAGGATGTCAGGAGAGTAGGTCGGATTGTTGGGATAGTGAGTGGGAGTGATGGGGGATATGACGTCTAAGTCAAGGGAGTTGGTGATGTCGAGGAGAGCGATACCGCTGGTGTTGGTTGATAGGCACGTCCAGTCAGTATGTTTGGAGTTAAAGTCTCCGAACATAATGACTGAATGGCCGAGGGCGAGAATGGCCTCAAAGTCGCTGCGGATTGGATTGGAGCCACACGGTATGTAGACTGAAGCTATGATGATGGTCGGATGACCAGTCATAGCCAATCTACACACCGTGGCCTCCATGTTGAGGAGAGGAGGGGTAGGGAGAGGACAGCAATGGAAGCCTCTTTTGTAATATATGGCGGTGCCGCCGTAACCGTCGGAGTTGGGCCTATCGTTGCGAGTAAACGCGTACTTAGGAATAGCATATCCCCTGGAGCGTTTTGGAGTAAGCCATGTCTCCTGGAGAAGGAATAGGTCAGGTTCTTTGTTCTGAAGGAACAGTTTAATCTCGGGAAGGTTAGTGCTAAGACTACGAGCGTTAAAAGATACTAGGGATAAGCCCTTAGGTTTAATACGACTGGACGCGGGATTCGCGGGTCTAGACATTATAATTTACTTATTTACGATTTTATACAAAAATAAAAAGAATAAAAATAAATTTACAACGAACTTAGGAGCGAGTGATGCTCCGCTAACGCGAATAAACGCTCTTGAGGAGAGCGGGCGGCTCGCAGTTTGCGTGCGAGTACGGAAATTTCGTTAATATCGACGTTCTGAATGACGTCGAATACGGTCTTCATATCCTCAGCCAACGACGACTGAGGTACGGATAACGGAGCGGGACGCGGCCCTACGGAAGCTACGGGAGCTGGGATGGGTCGGGAAGGTGCAGGCGGAACGGCCGGACGCTGCCTCCAAGACAGAGCCGGAGTAGGCGTCGGCTGAACGGGCTTTGCTTCCGGGGGACCCCGGTTGCGCAGCGGCGGGAAGTTAGCGGAGGTGAGCGGCGGCGCCGGTTTAGGCGCGACCCTCTTGACGGTGGAGCGCGGAGCGCGCGGGCAACCCCTGTAGTTTGCTGTGTGGCCGGACTGGCCGCACAGCACACAGGCAGGGGGGGAAGTGGATTCGGGAGTGCGAGTGCACTCCTTGGTGAAGTGGGGATCCAGGCACTTAACGCACCTGGGGGGAGCTGAACAGTTAGCCGCTGCGTGGCCATATAGCTGGCAGCGGTGGCACTGCCCAGGGTGACCACGGGGGTTGGGACGCTCGACGGAGATGTTCGAGAGTCCGCAGATTGTGCGAGCCTCTTTGAAAATCTCCTTCGAGTTGGGAGTATTGGACAGTATTACTAGCGCTAACGGAAAACGCCTACCGCGGTTGGAGTGCATCTTGTGCACTGCTGTGACCGGGAAACCCTGAGACTTAAGGTCATCGAGAATGTCATCGTTGCTGAGTTCGAACGGGACGCCCCGTAGTACTGCGCGGATCTTACGCTCCTCCGGGAGGGCGTAGGTGTGATACGCGATTTGGTTTAATCCGAGTAACCTGGTAAACTCGCGGAAGTCGACGACGGTCGCTAATTGGATTTTTATTGTATCGCCAGCGTTGGCGGCTTTTAAGTAATTGATTTTGTGCAATTTGCACAAGTTGGAAACCGCGGTCCAGCGCGCTTTTTCACGCAGGAATACGGGCGGAGGGAGCTGAGGCTTCGGCGGGACGGGAGCGCAGCGCGTCGCTGGCTTCGATGTGACCGACGGAGACGCGGTTACTACGAGCGATTTTAACGGCGCGGGGGCTGGTGTTGAAGACACCGGGGAGGGCTCGGGTATTGAAGATACCGAAGCTTTCTTAGAGCGCTTCTTGGAGCGCTTGGCGACGAGTTGAAACGCGGGCTCAGGAGAGCCGGTTAAAGTGACGGCATCTGACGACGTATCAGACGCGGGTTCGGAGTCGCTCCCGGGAGCGGTACGCTTACGACGCGACGCGTGAGAGGATGCGACCGATTCGCAGTCCATCTCGGACGAGGCGGGAGACGCGGGAGAGCTTAAGACCTGAGGGGTCTCGACGTTGGAGGCCTGAGGGGCCGGGGTTGAGGCCTGAGGGGCCGGGGACGCGATAGATGCCTGTAAGGCCTGCGTTAGTATGTCATCGGGTATGCTGTAGCCAGACGCGGCGAGTACCTGGGCGAACGACCTAAGTACGTTGACAAGGTCCATTGGAGGGCTTGGGATAATATGGAATATATAAATATATAATGTATGCCTAGGTTCCCTAGCAAACCTAGCGCCTATTTATATAACAAATGCCTAGAATTCCTAAATAAAAATCTAGCGAACCCTAGCGGCAAACCTCCCTACCAGCGGTAGGGGGGCTGGGGAGAATAAATTAAAACTAACAATAGTACGCCGAAGGCCGCTACCTAGAAACCTAAAAAAGGGTGCGCAGGTAAAGAGTTGACCGCGTTAGGGTCAACCTTTACCGACAGAAAGGACAAATACACACGAAAACACACAAATATGATAGAAATAAATAAGAAAATAGGAGAAAAATAAATAAAATAGAGAAGAGAAATAAATAAAAATAAAAAGGACTGGTTCAGTACAAATTCGTTGTCACCGTTAAGTATCCTTTGCACTAAAACCAGACTACTTACGCCGGGCACAACACTGCACTCAGCACAAGCACAACACAACTTAGCACAGCACTTTGAAGACTAAGAGGCTTAGTCGCAAAGAAAAATCGCACTTCGAAAGCACTCAGACGGAGTAGAAAGACACAGGAAACCGTAGCACGGAGCCAACACGCTAGACTGTGACGTCAGTAAACTGAGCGCCGCGGAATGGCGGGAAGGGACCGATCAACGGAGAGCTGGGTCTTGCACGTCCGCACCGCGTGGCGATCGGAGCGAGAATGTGACTTCCATAGCTCGGCGTGCGCCTTTTATACAAATTTCGCCCTAAATAATTCCAGCGCTCTGATTGGCTGGCGCGTTTGTGCAATTTGCTCCTAATTACACTCAAGTTTTACTTAGATTCTAAACTTTACATTGAATTATCTTTGAAACTATTAAGCAAAACTATTGCAATATTATATTCAAATAATAGAGCGAAACGATTCCTATATGTTTACATAAATATCAATTTGATAAAATTTAATACAAAAAACTTTCTAGAACAAAGGCTACCTCAAAACACCGTTTGCGCCGGCAGACTACTTACTTAGCCTAACATTGTACCTAAGGCGAAACGGTTACAAACATAATTTTATCATTTTACATTATTAAAATATGCAAACATTCTAATTACAATTAGTTTTTAACATAATCAAACAAGATATAACTACCAATTAGGAACATATACAACAACAAAGGTTTTCTCGTTATTCTCTTCAAATACGTAAAACACCATGAAAATAATTATTACATTTCGATAAAAGAAAGCAATTTACACATTATTATCAATAAACCATTACAATAAACCCTATAATTACGTAGTTATTCAACGAGAAAATATCTAACCATATTACGTCATTTATTACTTCAAATGCGTACTTTATTATATGAACCTATATACAATAACGTTATATCTACCATTATGTACCTAACCATAAAATTACCACAATTATGACAAATCTAAACAAATCAGTATTTGACAAATAACCTAGGTCTAATTTCTATCCAAAACATACATGAAGCTTCTCATATTACGCTTATCTACCAATGAAATCTCTAAGAACTTTATTAAACACAAATATCATCAATTCAACCATAAATCAATGTTTATCAAAATAGCATTCAAAATATACCTATACCTAGGTTCTTATAACATCATAATTTCCTATAAGAATCTTATTAGTACTTGCTTACGTCACACTCGAAAATAACCACCTATCCGAGGACGGGCACAAGTAGTGAGGGCGTGGACTAGCGTTATTTACAAAACTATTTGTATGGCTATGTCCCTATTATGCCAAATCCATTTCATGTTGCGTCGCTAACAGTCTCCCCCGCAGTGCGTAGCACTCCATCCTGCGGTTGCGACGCTGCAGCTGGAACCAGGATGACGACCCGTCTCGTTGGCCGCCTCAGGATCCCCCATGGTGTCTGCACGTCCAGAACTCGAACTCTCCCATCAGGTCCAGGGTAGACCCGGTGAACTCTTCCTCTCGGCCAGGTGTTCCTCGGCAGTGTTGCGTCGACGACCATGACAATGTCGTCAACACGCGGATCCTGCGTTGCTGCTCCGTTGACCTTTTTCGGCAGCAGGGTGGGCAGATACTCCTTGATCCACCTGTTCCAGAAGTGATCCGTCAGCCGTTGTGCCGTCTTTCACGTTGCCCTCCCGACGAGCTCGACGTCTGCAAACTCCCCAGGCGCCGGTGCTCCACAAGATCTGCCAATTAAAAAGTGGTTCGGCGTTAGAGCTTCCTCATCGTCAGGGTCAACGCTAACGTGGGTGAGTGGCCTCGAGTTCACCACGTGTTCGACTTCAGTCATCAGCGTGTGTAGGACTTCCTCTTGTGGTGTCCTGGACTGCAGCACCGTCGTCAGAGCCGTCTTCACCGATCGTACGAGCCTTTCCCAAGCACCGCCCATGTTTGGACAGCCAGGTGGTATGAACTTCCACCGGGTTCCCTCTTGACTCGCTGCCTTTTCCAGTTTCGGTGAGATGCATCTGGGTATTCGAAGGTCTCTCAACACGGACACTTCGTTCACGTATTTGGCCCAGGCTGCTCGCTGTTCTTCCAGAATTTTGTCATCCCAGCCGATCTTCGTGCGCCATATGTCCTGAATTAGCTTCTTTCCCTGAATTAGAACTGGGGTAGCAAGGCCCAGGGGGTCGAAGGTGGACATCACGGCGCTGGTGACATCTCTCTTCGTCGGCGTCTTCTTGCCTTCGAGTATGTCCGTGCTGGTATTCCGGAACCCGACGTTGAAGGCCAGCAAGTCTTCTGCCATCAGCCATCTCTGCCCAAGGGTCTTCTCTTCAGCAACCAGTTATGTGCTGTTTTCTTTGAGCTGATCTCCTATCCCGTCGAGGATCTTCGCCCTGTTGCTGCTCCATCCCCTCAAGTGGAAGCCTGCCTTTGCGTGAATGCTCTGCACCTGATGCGCGATCTTTCTTGCATCTTCCTCTGTGGCAAAGCTCTGCAAATAATCATCCATATAATGATTTTTCTTGATGGCTTCCACTGCCGCCGGGTAATCTTCTCTGAAGTCTTCTGCGTTCTTATTCATGACAAATATCGCCGTAGATGGTGATGAAGCCGCACCAAACACCACTGAGCACATTCGTATTCGTCTGGTGTCCCATTTCTTCTGTCGCCGCGCCACAGGAACCTCAGGCTGTCGCGGTCCTCTTCCCGCATCTGTACCCTCAGGAACATATCTTGAATGTCGGCGACGACGGCGACCGGCTTCTCCCTGAACCTCACAAGCACCCCAAATAGTGATTGCAGAAGATCTGGTCCCGGCAGGAGTGCGTCGTTCAGGCACTTCCCGTCAAATTTTGCAGCAGCATCCAGGACTATCCTTGGCTTCTTCTTCACGGGATGCATGACCGCAAAATGCGGCAAATAAAATGTTCTTCCAGCGGTCGTTGATACTGGAGCCTTCTCTGCATAACCATTTTCTATCAGCTTCTTCATCTGGTCTTCATATGACGTCTTCAGGGTTGCATCCTTGTCCTATTTCCTTTCGATCCCAAAGCTTGAGCGTCGATGAGCTTGCACGTAGTTGTTTGGGAGGGTTTCGTCTTCACTCTTCCACAGCAGCCCGGATTCAAACCTCCCCTCTGGAAGGCGCTTCGTCGTTGACTGCAGGACCTCAAGCGCTCGTTGGTCTGCGTCGTTGCTCGGGCGGCGAGGCTGCACTCCGATTGATTCGATGTCGAAGTGTTGCCGCACCAAGGCTTCTGTCTCATCTTCTTCGACGAGTCTGCTGTGGTTGACGAACTGTACCGGTGACGTCTTCCCGTTGTGACGCCCATGGAGGACCCATCCCAAGCTCGTTAGTGATGCAACTGGATCGGACCTTTTCCCTTTCTTTAGTCTTCTCGTGACGATGAGACCCTAGTTGTCTTGCCCGATGAGAAGTTTTGGCTCTTCATTTTCATATATCAGTTGACCTTGGATGCCTTGCAGGTGCGAGCATCTTTGGATGACACCTCGATCCACACCTTGTCTTGAGAGCTTCAAACTGTCGATTGTTCGAACTTCAATCGTTTCTTTCTTCTTACGATGAGCTCCCTTGATCTTGACGCTTATCTTCTGCGAGTCGCACCTCTTGATTCCATGTTCTCCAATTGTCTCGATAGTTATCGGACTCGCCTTGCCTTCAGCCCCAATCATCTGCGCCACCCCAGCATCCAATAATGTGACTGTTGACCCCTCATCCAGAAGGGCTAGTACGCGTGCTGCGCCCTTCGGTCCATACAGGTCCACTGGGATTATCTTCAGATACACCTGCCCATCACTGGCAGTGTGCACGGAGGTGACGACTTCCTTGGGCTCTTCTCTGCGACTGGAGGCATTGCAGCGGGATTCTTCTCTATCCCCAACAGCTGCTGGTGGACGGCTTTCTTCATGAAGACTGGTGTGGTGCCATCTTCCGCACTTCTTGCAGTCTGCTGCCCTGCAGGTCTTCCTTGAATGTCTTCCTCGTAGACACCTGAAGCATAAAATTGCCTTCTTAGCCATTTCGTACTTTTGACTAAGGTTTGCTTCCTTGAACTTCCTGCATTCGTAAATCCAGTGTTCGCCGTTACACACTGGACACCGATTCTTGCGGGGGTGCTCTTCATTCCCCTGCACGTAGTGAACCTTCTTCACTGGTCTTCGCTCGTGGCCCCATGATGTCTTCGGTGGTGCAGATCGCTGACGGTCTTCTTTCTTCCAGGATACTTCAGGGTCGGCTATTTCCGCGTACCATTCGCTTTCAGCCTCCAGGAATGCGTTCATGACTTCCAGGTCCCGAAGTTCTTCGTCAGGATTCGTCCTCTTGTATGCGATCCACCGGTGTTTCACCGTAGTCGGCATCTTCGCAATGAGGGCCCTCGTGGTTCTAAGGGCATCTAAGTACTTGCTAAAACAACAACAACTAATAAGAAGAAAGAAATAGTTCGGTGCCCACAAGCAAGAAAACAACATCTAATAAGAAGAAAGAAACAGTTCGGCGCCTGCAGCGAAGAAAACAACAACTAACAAGAAGAAAGAAAAAGTCTAATAAGAAGAAATAAAAAGTCTAAGAAGAAAAGTTCAGAAGAATCCAACTAGAAGAAAGAAAGTGCTGTTCGGTGAATCCGGAGGCCAGTGAAGACCCAAGAAGACGTAAGGGCTGTTCGGTGTATCCGGAGGCCAGTGAAGAGGTCTGAAGAAAGAAACTGAACAACAGGAACGATTGCGGTTCATAGGCTTGTTTAAACTTAAGGTTTATTTTGTATCCGCAATAAACGTTCATACTTTGAAGACGTGTTGTTTTCACTGCGCTCCAACCTGCACTCGATCAAGTCGGGTGTCACTCCGTGGTTCGTCAGGTCGTGGTGTCTTCGGAGCTTCGAAGGGTACACACTACGGCGGCATCTTCTTCAGCCGGCGCAAAACTCCGCAACAGTTTTCCTGGTCCTTCGAGCCGGATCTTGGATCAAGAAGATGCCAACCACTCGGTCAACTGAAAGAACGAAGCCCACCACTGCCACGGAGTCTTCGAGGGACTGGAGCGCAGCCACGCCGACAGAGACGACAGACACGATGGGGTCGTCTACGGGGTCGACGTTGACACCAGGGGCACCAACTCACCCCGCCGGAGGAGCGCCTGAAGCACGCCACGCCGAAGGTTGCACCGTACCGCCAGCAATGGATGGGGTTGCGTCGAGGGGCGCTGCGGATGAAGAAGCACGGTTCGCGGTACCAGCGCCCGTGGAACCCAGGAGGGTTGGTTCCACCACCAGGTCGAGGGCTTCCAGAAGAAGAGAAGCCGAATTGAAAATGGAAATAGCCCAGAGGAAGCTGGATCTCGCCGAGGCCGAACTGGAGCTCGTGCGGGTCGAGTCCGGCAGCGAAGAAGACTTCGCAGACGAGGAGCGGCAGCACCACGTGGAGGAGTGGCTACAGAAGACTGAGAGGAGAGTGAGGGTAATGCCACCCTTGGTGCCGCCGTCGCGACCACCGTCACCACCACCACCACCGCGGCTACCACAGCCGCTGCCTGCATCTGGGAAGACCGACATCCAGGAGTTGGCTGAAGCATTGGGGAAGCTACCTAGAGGCCGGTCGGAAGCTGTACACATCGAGCTTCCCAACTTCGACGGCGCCGCAGAAGAATGTAATCATTGCTAAGCAAGGCAAACCCGCGCTTCCCTTAGCCGTTAGCAATCTCATTAAAGCTAAGAACGCGGCTCTCCGGAGAGCCAAAAAATATCCCACGCCCGCATATAGAACAGCTGCGAATCAGCTTCAACGTAAAGTTAGGTCTCGCCTCGCGGAACTCCGTGACACTCAGTTTAACGATCTCATGGAGAATAGAATAGAATAGAATATCGTTTATTTGCATCCAAAACACAAACATAAGAATTACAAGACATACAAAAAAAAAAAAGTAACACTACATTAAAAAGAATACCTATATTTAACTTAAATATAAACAAACAAAAAAAAAGATTTAAAAAATTGAAAGAACATATAATAACTAGGATTTCATCAGTGACATACACACAGTTGGATGCAAAAAGGCAACACCTCAGTATGATGTCTGCAGATTAGGCAGACTACTGATTTTCAGTTGTCACCTGAAGTGATTAACGCAGAGACACATGCAACAATACCAGACAATGAAATTATATAATGTTACAAGTTAAACCACAATGTCCACAATATAAATAAAATACACATATAAACTTATATAAAAGAAACGTTTAAAAAACTGTAAAGTATATCGTATACATATAAAATGGCTTTCAATGTAAATCATAGTATTACATGAATATAACTGTACATAAAATTACAACTGGTTAAAAAGAAACCCACTGTAAATAGACACCAACGCAACCGTGCGTCATCCGATTTTTTGTTGATCCAAAAATTTCGCTTTGGCCTTTTTCTTAAAATGCGATTTGTTTTTTATTGTTCGTATAGGAGGCGGTAAATCATTCCAGCACTTTGTTGCTTGATGTCTAAAGCATCCCGTAAATGCTACTGTTTTGTGAGCGTGGAGAGCCAGCGGTGCCCGTAATGCTCTTGGAACACCTGAACCATATCTATGTTGAGAGTTGGGAAATTTTAACTTGTTATAGAGATATTCTGGTTGTTTCGTGTTCATGAGGTCGAACATTAGGGTAGCCAGATGAGATCGACGGCGAGCCTCCATATTAAGCATCGAAGCATTATTAATAAAAGGCGAAACGTGACTTCGAGGTGGCACTACAAAGCAAAACCGACAGCATGCATTTTGCACGCGCTGTATCATCTTCTTGGTATTATAAAGAAGGCGAGGTCCGTAAACCATATCACCATAGTTGAGCTTTGACAAAACTAGGGATTCACATAGAGCTATACGCGCACTTACAGATAAATAATCACGTATTTTATACAGAATTCTAAGCCTGTAAAGGCCTAGCCTGTAAGGAATTGCCTTACGAGACTGGCCACGTGACTCTCGAAGCGTAAGTGGCTGTCAAAGGTTATACCTAAGTTTCGTGTTTCGCTAACATACTCTAATGCAACGCCCCTAATTACAACGGCCAGATTGCTATTTAGTATCCTGTCAGTCTGCATTTTTGACCCTAATACCATAAACTTGGATTTGGACGGGTTGAGGCTAAGAGAGTTATTTACAGCCCACAAAGCGACATTATTCAAATCCTCGTTTAAAGTAATAATTGCTTCAGGCACTTGGTTAGGATAAACTGGGATATACAGTTGAATATCATCTGCGTAGCAATGATATTTGCAATGTTTGATGTTGTTAGGTAAATCCGCACAGTAGATAATGAAAAGAAGAGGCCCTAATATAGATCCCTGGGGAACTCCACGCAATAAAGGTTTAGGAATCGATAATAAGTGTGAACCGTCTTGTTTTCGCAGCCTAACTGATTGATATCGATCTGTCAGATAGCTATGAAACCACGCAATTGAGGTACTATCAAATCCGTAGAAAGATAACGTTGAAAGTAGTAAAGGGATGCTTAAACTGTCGAAGGCGCGAGAGAAATCAAGCAGAGCCAGTAAAGTACCGCACCCAGCATCCTGATCAGCAAGTATATTGTCGGTTACGTCAAGGAACGCAGTGATTGTGCCTCGACCTTTGCGAAACCCAGACTGAAAGATTGGCAGCAAGCCAATAGCTTCCACATATTCTACAACTTGAGTATATACAGCCTTTTCAAGTATTTTTGACATGTACGGTGATATACTAATGGGTCTAATATCCTTGAAATCACTCGGGTACTCACTTTTTGGTAATGGAGTAACTAAAGCTGTCTTCCACTGAGAGGGCACTTTCCCGCTAATTAAAGATTGGTTAACAATCGCAGTAATTGTAGTCAAGGATTGTGGCAAAGTAAGTAACACCATGTCACTACTTATAGAGTCACTACCTACTGCCCTAGATTTAATTGACCAAATATATTTAGCAACATCTATCTCAGACACCGGCTTTAGTGTAAATAAGGGTGCTGCAGAATTAAATCTGTTATACTCAAAATACGTTAGCTGTGAAATCGATATGTTTTCCTGGCTCAGGCAGTGTTAAAAAATGATCATTGATTTTGTTAGGATCATTAAAACTATCCGGAAGACATTTGATAATACAAGAATCTGGCAATATATTCTTCCTTATGTTTTTCCAAAAAGCTTTTCCGTTAGAAATATTAGAATTAACCAATTGGTCAAAGTAAGCGCGTTTTTCGTTATAAATACTAACTTTTACTAATTTCTTCAATTCTTTATAAAATTTATTGTGGATTTCAGACTTTGAACGAAGATAGCGTAAGTGTGCCCTATTTCTTAAATTAATCATCTGTTTGATAGTGTTTGTTATCCAAGGCAGAGTTTTATTTTGCTTTACTTTTACTATCTTCACTGGAGCGTGTTTGTCTACGAGATTAATTAGGGCATTATTATAATTATTTACGGAATGTTCTAAATTGGATAAATCAATTAAAGATTCCCAATTCACACTTGAGAGGTCTTTATTGAATGTTTGCATATCAATACAATTTAAAGCTCTATATTCTAATACCGTGGAAGGTACCTTGACTTTCTTAAATAAGATAGTGACATTAATCATAGCGTGGCCGAGTGAGCCGGTAATATTTGTAACGGAAACCTCTTTTATTTTGCAGTTCGTTAGTACTAAGTCTATCAATGTATGAGAATTTGAGGATAAATGGGTAGGTTCTGATACAATCTGTTGTAGGCCAAAATATTGTGTAAGATAAGTTATTTTGGAAATGCCATTATTTGACGCGTCTAACATATTTATATTAAAATCACCCATCAGAACAATATGATCAAATTTTGTAAAACTTGTAACAGTGTCCAATAATGCATCAAAGAAAAAGTCTACATTCATCCACTGTGGTCTATAGGCAGTCCCTATAAGGACTTTAGAACCGACGGTTTGTACCGATAGCCATAATTGCTCAATACCGACATCAGGATGTTTTTCGTAGCGTATTCGAATGTCTGTTCTGACGTAAAATGCGACACCGCCACCCCTTCCTCGGTGCATGTGCAGAGGACGCGGAGCGTTGCGAAACCGATAATTAGAAATTACAGGAGCTAAATCTTCTCGACCAGATTGTATCCAGGTCTCATTAATTGCAATAATATCCGGACTAAAACGATCCATTGCGACTACAAAGTCGTCATGTCCTGTATTTAACGATCCTGCATTGTAAAGAGCTAATTTAAGATATTTTATTTTAGTAGGCATTTTTAAAGGAAATATTAGATATATTAAAACAGAATACATATAATAAATATTTTGATAAATTAATACAAATTTTAAATATTACGCGTGTTTGCAGTGCTCTGGTTATAAATTGGTAGATTAAAAAGGTAATGCCTATATCACTGTGAAAAAGATTGTTTATACAAGTAAAAACCATTTTTATGATAGTCAGTTTAGCAACATGTTTAAACATAAATATATACATAATTAGAGACATCTCAAGAACAGCATAAAGACAATTTATCTTCTTTATAAATAAGACATGTGTTAATATAATTATTATTTCACAAAGGCAATAATTGAGTATTGAAAGCACCGATGAAGAAATCTTAATCATTACATAAAGCGGAAGCATATACGGATGTAAATTGTACAAACCAAAAAGAACATCAAATACATCATGCCAAACTAAAATACAGCAATTTAGTTTAAGCCACATAGACAAAGTTACACAAGAAATAACAGAATAGTAAATACTTAAATTATAAAATAAAAACAAAATATATAAATGATCATACTTGCTAATTAGTAACATCGATTGAGTTAATCGTAGACTGTCCGAAAATGCGCTCAAGATCAGCTGCATTACGGATTCGCTGACGCGGTGACTCCAGACCCTGGCTGCGACGGACAAAAACTCTACCGTCTCTCGTCCACACGTAGCGCCAGTTGAGACGCCCGGCGATGTCCCGCGCCTGGCGAAATAACTGCCTGTTGCTCCGAGTCAGCCTTTCATTGAGGTAGAACCTCCGATGAGGCAGAGGCAGGCCAGCCCCCTCGGTTGTAGCACCACGGCGCACGCGCGCAGCGCGCAACAGCTCGTCCCTTAAACCTCGTCGTGCTAACCGAAGCACAATAGTTCGCGGCCGCGTTGCGACTGCAGCAGCGTCCGGGCCTTGCGTAGGTATCTGCACCCGGCCCACCCGCGCGCAGCTCACTATGTCCTGCTCAGATATATGTATTCCAAGCTTGCTCGCTAATGTTATGGCAATATGTGGTAGACCTTCACCCGGCTGCTCAGGAATACAGGATATTTCTAAGTCATTCAGGAGCGCGTCTTGGTCGCGATCATTTATCTCAGTCTTTAGTTGGTCGATTGTAGCAATTAAGCTTTTTGGTTGCGGCGTATCTGATTTCTCGGCGGTTTTAGCTTCGACAAGATTCATCCGCTCCTCAAGCACATCTATGCGACCCTCACATGAATCTAATCTCTCCATCAACCTGGCTAAAGTTTCATTGAGGGCTTTTATTTGCAGACGTGTAGCCCTCATTTCATTAGAAAATAGACGCATTTCAGCTGTAATCGTTTGCGCCTCCGGCATATTCAACAGATTAGTATTTGTTGCGCTATTGCCATCCAAAAGAGAAAGGGGCTCATTAAACTCGGACAATGTGACTTCAAGTGGACTGGTCGCAGCGGCACCCCGCCGGCGCGAGACGCCAATGTCAACTTCCACGGCGGCTGTGGCACGAACCGGTGTATTGCTGTTGTCTTTTTTTGGTTGTTTGCTAACGCACGTGACGCATTTCCAATTGTCTTTATGAATTTTTGTCATTGTATTATAAAATCTCTTTTCAGAGACGTTAGCACAAACCAAATCGTACCGCTTTTTACAAACTTTGCAACATAGGAAAAGTTTGTCATCGATTTGGCCCAAACAGCCAGCGCACGTTTTTGAACTCATGAACAAAAACTTTTAAAGTACAGTACATAAAACGAAGCTTGGGATTCGAACTCGCACCCCACCTCACGACAGTCACTCCGTCCACCGCGACACCGAGGCGCCGATGGATAACTTTGATAAAATAGATGATCGTACTTACAAAGTTAACTGTAATTATATCTGACCGTTTGCGTATAACGGTATGCACACTTGAGTCACGAGCAATATTATGATTTTTCAACGTTTTGAGATTTAAGTTTTTGCACTTTTTGAACGATACACTTCACTTTATTACACGTATTAAATATCGTTTGAAAGAAGAATTTTCAAGGAAGAAACTTATCTATATTTTGTTTTGTAACTCAACCAAAATTCACTTGTTAAATATTTAAAACTGCAGACAACACAAATACACGTCTGGCACTCTCAAATTACTTGTTCACTTCCTCTCAATATCTCCCCGTCCCACCAAGCGTATTATCGAATGGCCCGAGCTTTACGCGTAGACACCGCCTCTCACGTTCCTCCTCTCACTCGTCCCGACGGCACCATTGCCTTCGAAGTCGAAGAAAAAGCCGAATGCTTCGCCGACAGCATAGCGGCACAATGTTCGCCCAGCACGCAACCCGCGGATCCCTCCCACATCCAGGCGGTGGAGGACGAAGTTCTCCGCAGAGAATCTCTCCCTATCACCGACGACCCCGTCACAGTCTCTAATGATGAAATCTTGCTTCTCATTAGAAAGCAAAAGTCCAAAAAGGCTCCGGGTGCGGATGGAATTTCCAACCACGCACTTAAGCACCTGCCACAGCAGGTGCTTACCTTGTTAGCTATCATCTTCAATGCCTGCTTCGACCATAGCTACTTTCCAAAAGCCTGGAAAGAAGCGACAGTCATAGGCATTCCCAAGCCGGGTAAACCTCTGAACATCCCGGCTAATCACAGACCCATCAGCCTCCTCAAGGCAATGTCTAAACTTCTCGAAAGAGTCATACTCTCTCGAATGCGGAACCATCTGTTTTCAGCGGATGGCGACCCTCTCATTATTCCCCACCAGTTCGGCTTTCGCGCTAAGCACTCCTGCCCTCAGCAAGTCCATCGAATCGTCGAGTACATTCTCGAAGGATTCTATCCGCATCGTAAAAAATCAATCGCGGTTCTCTTTGACGTAGCCAAGGCATTCGACAGTCTGGCACAGCGGTCTCGTTTTTAAACTCTATAAAATAGGCTTACCGGTTCGCCTAGTCAGATTAATCGCGTCGTTTCTTAAAGACCGTAAGTTTCGATTCAAACATGAAGGCACGCTCTCCGCGCCTCGTCCCATAAAGGCTGGAGTCCCGCAAGGCTCAGTCCTCGCCCCTCTGCTGTACACCGTGTACACTAATGACATGCCCATCCCGCCGAAAGGCGTCGAACTCGCCCTCTTTGCAGACGATACCGCCCTTTACACTAAAGGTAAAAGGATCCCGTATAACATCACCAGACTCCAAAAGGCCGTAAACGCCCTCGGTGTTTGGTTTCAAAAATGGCGTATCGATGTCAACCCAGAAAAGAGTTCTGCCATTCTATTCGACCACAAACGTCGTAATCGCCGCAACGATCCCCACATTCGAATGTTAGGTATTCCCATCCCCTGGAAGCGCAGTATCAAATACTTAGGCGCCACCTTAGATCAGACGCTTTCTTTTAAGCCACACGTCGATAGAGTAACGAAACTCGCGCGTTTCTACTTAAGCCGCTTAAATAGTATGATAGGTAGAAAAAGTAAAATGTCTTTTAGAAATAAACGTACGCTTTATAAGGTCTGCGCTAGACCCGTCATGTCATATGCTTCGCCAGTCTTTGCCCACGCCAATCCCTCCGTCCTGTATAAGCTGCAGGTAGTTCAAAATCTCTTCTGCCGCAGGGCCACAGACGCACCTTGGTATGTGCGCAACGCGGACCTGCACAGAGATCTTGAACTACCTACAGTGCAACAGCACCTCAAAACACTCTCAGAATCGTTCTTCAAACGCGCCGAATCCCATCCCAATCATCTTGTTCGAGATTCAGTCTCATATACTGCTCCTGTGTTAGATTCGAAATTCAAAGTCGCTAGGCCGAGAAACGCGCACACGGGCGAACCTACGCAGTTAACTTTAGCTCTCGAGGCCCTTCAGGCCGCAAATCCTAATTCTAACGTAAATTCTAATTCTAACGTAAATCCGAATTAATGCAATTTTTATTTTTCATTTTTAATGTTTTTATTTTTACTTTTCATTTTTGAGCACCTTCAGTGCTATGTGAATCTCAGCGGGTGACCCCTTAAGGGCCCCGCTGGCGCGGCCTCTTTCTCCAATTGGCCGTCGCTCAGATGAAGGCTGAGTGGCAAAAATGCACGAGCCGACAGGGGGTTTTTTAGTGGGTATGGTTCTGGTAGGCGTCGGGACGAGTCCCACATAACTCCGATCGCGCGCGCGGAGTATGCGTCAGAGCATTTTTTATGTCCTCCTGCCCTTCCCGTGGAGGGGAACCAAAAAAAAAAAAAACAAAAAAAAAATAATAATAATAAAACACACGTCAGTCTCGGTCTGCGTGCGTTCTCGAGCGCACGTCGATCGCAGACGCCTTCCCGCTCTTTTAGCCCCCGCGCTAATTGAGCACCCAAATTTCACTGGTTGTTGTCGTAATATATAATTTCATAGTTGTATACCGTATTAAGTTTCTAACGCCGTTTTCACGGCGGACAGTGGCTCGTTAACCGTACTTCAAATAAGTTTCTAACGCCGTTTTCACGGCGGTCAGTGGCTTGTTAACCGTACTTCGTGGAACGTGAGCTTCGTCGACGGGGTTTCGTCGTTCCAGGACTTCAAGTTCCGTGTTCGAGTAAGTTATCCGCGTCGTTCTCAACCGCCCTACTGCGTGTATGGTGGTTTTAGGAAGTTAGTCATCGTTGTTAGGTTCATATATTGTCCCTCCCCAACCCCTCCGCAATGGCTTCCCTAAGCCCTGAGGAGCTTCTGAATAAGCTGATCGCTGATTACGACGCCCAAGGCACTTACTGCCCCCCTCATATGATTCGCACACTGCAATCATTTCTCCCTCTAATCATGGCACTAATCACACCGGCCCCTCAGGCCACCTCCGCCCCTCAGACCGCTCTGGTCTTAGGCCCTCCCGCGTCCCCTTCCTCCAGTGACATGGAGTGCGAAGTAGACGCCCCTCCGCGCCGCAAGCGCGCACCCGCGACCGAGTCATCCTCGGACGCCACCCCAACTGGCCCTGAGTCTCCCTCCTTTACGCTTGTTAAGAAGCGCTCTAAGAAGTGTTCGAAACAAGACCCGGCGCCCTCGACGCCCTTCCCTACACCCCCTGCGGCGTCTTCAACGCCAGCTGCCCCGGTGTCTTCAACACCCGCTCCGGGCCCAACTTCTGTCAAGACCAAGGTCCCACCACCCGTTTTCCTTCGGGTAAAGGGTAAATGGACTGAGGTCTCGACATTGTGCAATGAGCACAAGATCCATTACACCCGAGCGGTAAACTCGGGTGAATCTATTAAAATCACTGTCTCGTCGATAGACGATTTCCGAGCTTTGACTAAGCTCCTCACCGATAAGCAATATGCTTATCACACTTATGCTCTGTCAGAAGAGCGTAAGATCAGAGCGGTACTCAGGGGAGTCCCGTTCGAATTATCGAACGAGGCTATCCTGGAGGATCTGCAGTCCCAAGGCTTCCCGGCACTCGCGGTGCATAAAATGCACAGCAAGTACGGGAGGCAACACCCTCTCGCTTTGGTGATTCTCGCCAACGTCCCCAAGTCCAGAGATATCCTGAAAGGGGTTAGCTCTATTTGTGGCCTCTCTGGGATCTCAATCGAGGCGCCTCATCGCCGCGGTCATCCCGGCCAGTGCCATCGGTGCCAGTTGTACGGGCACGCGGCGGCCAACTGCCGCGCACCGCCCAGGTGCGTCAAGTGCCTGGTCCCTCATCTCACTAAGGAGTGCAATCGCACTCCTGAAACTCCCTCTCCTCCCGATTGCGTGCTTTGTGGCCAGTCCGGCCACACCGCAAATTACAGGGGCTGCCCTCGTGCACCCCGTTGTATGCGTTCCAATCCCAAGAGGTCGGCACCCAAACAGGCCCCGCGCCTTTCTCAAGAAAACTTTCCGCCGCTGCGTAGCCGGGTTCCTCCGGCTACAAAGCCTACACAGTCTAGGCCTGCCCCAGAAAACTGGAGGCAGCGCCCCGCATCGAATCCCATCCCGGCTCCTCGCCCATTCAAACCCACTCCTCAATCCTCCGTAGCAGACGATATGCGTATCGTCTGCGACACTTTAAAAAATGTCGATGTTAGTGAAATCGCAGTCTTAGCCCGTAAACTTAGGGCTTCACGTACTCCGACAGAGCGTTTGCTAGCTCTGGCGGAGCATAGTTCCCTTCTCAATTCATTGTAGGTTCATTTAAATGAATTGATCCCTAAATCATGCTTCGGCCGACCTCTGCCCAGCCCCGGCTTCACCGGAGGCTGCCCAGAACGGCCACCAACTCATGTCCCTTTGAGCACCTTCAGTGCAACTTTCACTACAGGCGGAAGACCCGCTAGCGGGTCTCCGCCAGCGCGCCCAACTTCCCGACGGGTGTCGCTTCCGATGAAGGCTAACGGTAATAACTACAGCCAACAGGTGGTTTTTAGTGGGTAGGTGCCATTCTGGTGAGTCCCACATAACCCCCCCGCAGAGGAATTTACCTGCGGGCGGGTATGCATGACGCATCTTCCACCTCCCTCCCGCGAGGGTGCCTCGGCAGCAAAAAAAAAAAAAATAATAATAATAAAGCACTCAATTATTCCCTGACTACTTGTGTATCAATTATCTCCAACTAGAAGACCTAACAGACCTAACAGTGGTGACCCCGACGTGATCCTACCCGACGTGATTATACCCGACGTGATCATACCCGACGTGATCCTACCCGACGTGATCCTACCCGACGTGATCCTGATACAAATATGGAGCAATTTGAAGCCGTCGAAGCACCATCATCATCAACATCAGCTCAAGACGTGTTTTTCAAACATTAACGAAGCAAATGGAGAAATTATCAATTGAAATCGCAGAACTTCGACAAGCCACGACTCATGCGCATCGCCGTCCTTACCGTCGTCAACACTACGATCGCGCAAGATCAAGATCGAGATCAAGAACGTACGACGGAAAAAAACCCGGTGATATCGATTGGGTCTGTTACTATCATCGGAAATTCGGTGAAAGAGCGAAGAGGTGTGAACCCCAATGCATGAAAAGCACAAAGAGACAGGAAAACTAAAGACTACATCGACTGTGGCGGAAGTCGGTGTAACGAAGCGAAGTAACCGCCTATGCGTTAGAGATTTCAACACTCAAGAACTCTTTCTGGTCGATACCGGCGCAGACGTATCGGTACTAGCCGTAAAAAACAAGCGAATACCGACTACTTCGACTTATCAACTGTTCGCAGCAAATAATACACCGATCAAAACCTACGGTGAGAAGACGCTGAAGTTGAACTTAGGCCTTAGGAGAGACTTTAAGTGGAATTTCATCGTAGCCGACGTCAAGACTTCGATATTAGGTGCCGACTTTCTTCGCTACCATCAACTATTGGTAGACCTACACCGCAAGCGATTGGTTGATAACCTTACTGAATTATCAATCAACACAACAGATTTCTTAACGGATCAACTTACAACAATATCTGTTCTTGATCACAACCACAAATACTACAACATACTGCAAGAATTCTCCAAATTACTGAAACCTCTGACGCCGAAAACACCTATCAAACACAATGTACAGCATCACATTGATACAACCGGACCGCCGCTGTTTTCACGCCCCCGCCCGTTGCCGCCTGACAAATTCAAAGCCGCTAAAGCAGAATTTCAAGTCCATGAGCAGAGTCCCATGCACATTATTAAAAAGAAAGACGGAGCATTAAGAGTGTGCGGAGACTATCGCCGTTTAAACGCAGTTACCTTGCCGGATCGTTACCGACTTCCGCGCATTCAAGATTTTACCTATCAGATACACGGCAAGAAGGTATTTTCAAAAATTGATTTGAAGAAAGCGTTCTTCTGGGTCCCTATGAAAAAAGAAGACGTAGAGAAGACCGCTATAACAACTCCCTTCGGTTTATTCGAATTTAAACGAATGCCTTTCGGGCTAAGGAACGCGCCGCAAACATTTCAAAGATTTATGCATGAGGTACTCCTAGGCCTCGATTACTGCTGTTTCTGCTTCGCAGATGACCTTATTTTGTACTCGGAAGACGAAAAGAAACACGCCGAGCACCTCCGTGTCGTACTTAAGCGACTCAGCGACTACGGCATTGGAATCAACATTGAAAAATGCATATTTGGCGAGACCAAACTCGATTTTCTCGGCTATGAAGTCACAAGCGACGGAATCAAACCAACAGTAGAAAAAGTACAAGCTATACTTAACTATCCGAAGCCAGTGAATATCCAAGATCTTCGTCGATTTCTCGGCATGCTTAACTTCTATCATGACTGTCTCCCTAATCAAGCAAAACTTCAAATCGAACTCAACAAAATGCTTCACAATAAAAAGAAGAATGACAAGACGCCGATTATATGGACAGAAGCCGCAACCGAAGCATTTGAGAAATGCCGTCAAAGCATCTCGAATGTCACCATGCTTACGCATCCTGTACCAGGCGCTACACTATCTATCATGACCGACGCATCTGATGTCAGCGTGGGCGCCGCACTGCACCAAAAGATTGATAATTCCTGGAAGCCATTATCGTTTTTTTCAAAAAAGTTAAGCGATACACAAAAGCGATATAGCGTGTATGATCGCGAATTACTAGCGATCTACATGGCTGTCAAACACTTCAGAAGATTAATAGAAGGCAATGACGTCATCATATTAACCGATCACAAGCCACTTACATACGCCATGCAAAAATCAGCTACATCGAGCGACACACCAAGAAGAGAGAGACAATTGCACTATATTAGTCAATTTTGCACAAAAATCGCATATATACACGGCAAAGAAAACTGACGCACTTTCTCGTATATCAGCTATCGACTGTCCTTCAGTAATTAACTTCGAAGAACTATCTCAAAAACAAGCTGAAGATGAAGAGTTAAAATTACTGAAACAAAAACCAAATCTTCGTTCCAGTCAAATATCTCTGCCAGGCTCGACGCACCCGATACAATGTGAAAGTTCAACAAGCAACCCACGTCCATACTTACCTCAAGCTTTTCGTCTAACTGCATACAATGCATTACACGGAATTAATAACCGAAAAATACTTCTGCCCAAGCATGAACAAAGATATCTCAATATGGACGCAAGCCTGTTTAGCCTGTCAGCGCTCGAAAATTCATCGTCACACTGTAACGCCACTCGCACAGTTTCCGGAATCCAGCAGTTTCGAACACATACACATAGATATCGTCGGACCGTTAACTCCATCTGAAGGCTATCGGTACCTAGTAACCATAATAGACCGATGTACCCGCTGGCCGGAAGCTATACCTATAACAGATATCAGTGCAGAAACAGTCGCACGTGCCCTTTACGACGGATGGATTTCAAGATTTGGCTGTCCGTTACGCATTACTACAGACCAAGGCCGGCAGTTCGAAGCTCAACTATTTCACAACTTATTAAGAAAACTAGGCGTTGAAAGACTACGAACCACAGCCTACCATCCACAATCTAACGGATTAGTCGAACGATGGCATCGTACAATGAAAGCAGCTTTAATGGCAAGAGGAAATCGTTTGAACTGGGCGCAAGAAATACCTACCGTGTTACTAGGCCTACGTGCTACAATCCATAAAAAAACCAACTACAGTCCTGCAACAATGGTCTACGGAATGTCGCTACGGTTGCCAGCAGATTTTTTTTCGCCTACGAAACCAAAAACTGATGATACACAATTTATCAGCCAACTCATAGAAACTATGTCGTCATTCACATGCCAGAGCGGAACGTCGAACACATCGCAAAATACCTACGTACCTACGCTACGTACCTATGTACCTACGAAGCTCGATACCTGTACTCATGTATTTATACGTATATATGCAACACGGAAGCCGCTATCACCACCATATGAAGGCCCATATGAAGTTATAGAAAAATCGATTTATAGAAAAACACGAAAAATGGTTCAAGGTTCGACTACAGAACAAAGAAGCCATTGTCACGTTGGATCGTCTGAAACCTGCTTTTATTGCTGAAGAAACCACAGAGGACACTGAAGTTCCATACATCACCCGTTACGGAAGAATCAGCAAACCTACACATACAGTACGGTTTACTTGACGGGGGGTACTGTGGGATATCGTTACACAGAGCTCTCAAGACGACCAGCTTACACCGCCGCTCGCCGCATACTGTGGGACATCAATAGCATCGCGTGAGCAGCGCCTGAGTCGACCGATCTGCGCGACCGCTCGACGCGTACTGAAGCGCGCGCGCTTTTTTTTTTTTTTTTTTGTTCCCCTCCGCGGGAAGGGCAGGAGGATAAAAATGCTCTGACGCATACTCTGGCGCGATTCTAAAGTTATGTGGGACTCGTCCCGACGCCTACCAGAACCATACCCACTAAAAACCCCCTGTCGGCTCGTGCATTTTTGCCACTCAGCCTTCATCTGAGCGACGGCCAATTGGAGAAAGAGGCCGCGCTAGCGGGGCCCTTAAGGGGTCACCCACTGGGTTTTACAAAGCACTGAAGGTGCTCAAAACAAATGAAAAGTAAATAATAAACATTAAAAATTGACAATAAAATTAAATTTGCATTAATTCAGATTTACGTTAGAATTAGAATTTACGTTAGAACTAGAATTTGCGGCCTGAAGGGCCTCGAGATCTAAAGTTAATTGCGTACGTTCGCTTGTGTGCGCGTTTCTCGGTCTAGCGACTTTGTATACCGAATCTAAGACAGGAGCAGAATAAGAGACTGAATTTCGAACTAGTGGATTGGGATGGGATTCGGCGCTTTTGAAGAACGATTCTGAGAGTGTTTTGAGGTACTGTTGAACTGTAGGTAGTTCAAGATCTCTGTGCAGGTCCGCATTGCGCACGTACCAAGGTGCGTTTGTGGCCCTGCGACAGAAGAGGTTTTGAACCACCTGCAGACTGGCGAAGCATATGACATGACTGGTCTAACGCAGACCTTGTAAAGCGTACGTTTATTTCTGAAGGACATTTAACTTTTTCTACCTAACATACTGTAAAGCCGGCCTAGGTAAAAACGTGCAAGTTTCGTTACTCTATCGACGTGAGGGTTGAAAGAAAGCGTCTGGTCTAAGATGACGCCTAAATATTTAGTACTGCGCTTCCAGGGGATGGGAATGCCTTGCATTCTCAATTGGAGATTGTCGGGGATACGACTGCGTCTGTAGTCGAAGTAAACCGCAGCGCTCTTCTCTGGGTTCACATCGATACGCCATTTTTTGAACCAAGCACCGAGGGTGTTTACAGCCTTTTGAAGTCTGGTAACGAGACCCGAGGCTCTGCGGCCTTTGGTGTAAAGGGCGGTGTCGTCGGCAAAGAGAGCGAGTTCGACGACTTTCGATGGAATGGGAATGTCGTTAGTGTATACGGAATACAAAAGAGGGGCGAGGACTGAGCCTTGAGGGACTCCAGCCTTTATGGGACGAGGCGCGGAGAGCGTGCCTTCATGTTTGAAACGAAACGTGCGGTCTTTGAGAAACGACGCGATTATCCTAACTAGGCGAGCCGGTAAGCCTATTTTATAGAGTTTATAAACGAGACCGCTGTGCCAGACTTTGTAGAAAGCCTTGGCTACGTCAAAGAAAACTGCGATCGATTTTCTTTCGTTTCGGATAGAAGCCGTCGAGTATGTACTCGACGATTCGATGGACTTGTTGAGGGCAGGAGTGCTTAGCGCGAAAGCCGAACTGGTGGGGAATTATGAGAGGATCGCCGTCCGTTGGAAACAGATGGTTCCGCATTCGAGAGAGTATGACTCTCTCGAGAAGTTTAGACATTGCCTTGAGGAGGCTGATGGGTCTGTGATTAGCCGGGATATTAAGAGGTTTACCCGGCTTGGGTATGCCTATGACTGTCGCTTCTTTCCAAGCTTTTGGAAAGTAGCTAAGGTCGAAGCAGGCATTGAAAATGATAGCTAACAAGGTAAGCACCTGTTGAGGCAGTTGCTTAAGTGCGTGGTTGGAAATACCATCCGCACCCGGAGCCTTTCTGGACTTTTGACTTTTGATGAGAAGCGAGATTTCATCATTAGAGACTGTGACGGGGTCGGCGGTGATGGGGAGAGAGTTTCTACGGAGAACTTCGTCCTCCACCGCTTTGATGTGAGTGGGATTCGCGGGTTGCGTGCTGGGCGAGCATTGCGACGCAACGCTGTCAGCGAAGCATTCGGCTTTCTCTTCGTCTTCGAAGGCGATAGAGCCGTCGGGACGAGTGAGAGGAGGGACGTGAGAGGCGGCGTCTACGCGTAAGGCTCGGGCCATTCGATAATACGCTTGGTGGGACGGGGAGATATTCGCCATGAGATCGTTCATCTGGGCGTCTCGGAGTTCCGCGAGGCGAGATCTAACTTTGCGTTGTAGCTGATTCGCAGCTGTTCTATAGGCGGGCGTGGGATATTTCTTGGCTCTCCGGAGAGCCGCGTTCTTAGCTTTAATAAGATTGCTAATGGCTAAGGGAAGCGTGGGTTTGCCTTTCTTAGCAACCTTTTCGTTTACACTTATGGCTGAGTTGATAGCATCAGTGAGAGAATTTACTAACGAATCTATTTTATCTTTGTTTGTTTGGGGCCTCTAAGGCAGAAACTATCGTATTTTTAAAACCTTTCCAGTCGGTAAAGGTCTTAGGAGAGGTGACGTTAATGTTAGGCGGTCCTAGCACGAGGGAGACGGGGCGGTGGTCAGAACCTAGGTCATCGAGCGGTTCGATAGACCTGAGGTCGAGGTTGATATGCTTGACGATTGCAAAGTCGAGGATGTCCGGAGAGTGGTTCGGGTTGTCGGGATAGTGAGTGGGAGTGATAGGGGAGACGACGTCTAAGTCGAGTAAGTTGGTGATGTCGAGGAGAGCTATACCGCTTTGGTTGGTTGATAGGCACGTCCAGTCAGTATGTTTGGAGTTAAAGTCTCCGAACATAATGACTGAACGGCCGAGGGCGAGAATGCTCTCAAAGTCGCTGCGGATAGGTTTGGTGCCAGAGGGTATGTAGACTGAAGCTATGATGATGGTCGGATGACCAGTCATAGCCAATCTACACACGGTGGCTTCCATGTTAAGGAGAGGAGGGGTAGGGAGAGGACAGCAATGGAATCCTCTTTTGTAGTAGATAGCAGTGCCGCCGAAACCGTCGCAGTTAGGCCTATCGTTACGTGTAAACGCGTATTTAGGAATAGCGAATCCCCTGGAGCGATTAGGAGTGAGCCATGTCTCCTGGAGAAGTAAAAGATCTGGGTCGTTGTTCTGAAGGAACAGTTTGAGCTCGGGAAGGTTGGTGCTTAGGCTACGAACGTTAAAAGATATTAGGGATAAGCCCTTGGGTTTGATACGACAGGACGCGGGATTCGCGGGTCTAGACATTATAATTTACTTTTTACGAATTTATACAAAAATAAAGAATTTACAACGAACTTAGGAGCGAGTGATGCTCGGCTAACGCGAATAAACGCTCTTGAGGAGAGCGGGCGGCTCGCAGTTTGCGTGCGAGTACGGAAATTTCGTTAATATCGACGTTTTGAATAACGTCGAACACGGTCTTCATATCCTCAGCCAACGACGACTGAGGTGCAGATAACGGAGGGGGACGCGGCCCTACGGAAGCTACGGGAGCTGGGATGGGTCGGGAAGGTGCAGGCGGAACGGCCGGACGCTGCCTCCAAGACAGAGCCTGAGTAGGCGTCGGCTGAAGGGGCTTTGCTTCCGGGGGACCCCGGTTGCGCAGCGGCGGGAAGTTAGCGGAGGTGAGCGGCGGTGCCGGTTTAGGCGCGACCCTCTTGACGGTGGAGCGCGGAGCGCGCGGGCAACCCCTGTAGTTTGCTGTGTGGCCGGACTGGCCACACAGCACACAGGCAGGGGGGGAAGTGGATTCGGGAGTGCGAGTGCACTCCTTAGTGATGTGGGGATCTAGGCACTTTACGCACCTGGGGGGAGCTGAACAGTTAGCCGCTGCGTGGCCATATAGCTGGCAGCGGTGGCACTGCCCAGGGTGACCACGGGGGTTGGGACGCTCGACGGAGATATTCGAGAGTCCGCAAATTGTGCGAGCCTCTCTGAAAATCTCTTTCGAGTTTGGAGTGTTGGTAAGGATTACCAGAGCTAAGGGAAAACGCCTACCGCGGTTGGAGTGCATCTTGTGCACTGCTGTGACCGGGAAACCCTGTGACTTAAGGTCCTCGAGGATTTCTTCGTTCTCGAGCTCGAACGGGACGCCCCGTAGTACTGCGCGGATCTTACGCTCCTCCGGGAGGGCGTAGGTGTGATAAGCTATTTGTTTTAAAGAGAGTAACCGAGTGAACGCGCGGAAGTCGTCGACGGTCGCGACCTAGATTTTAATTGTGTCGCCTGCATTGGTTGCTTTTAAGTAATTAATTTTTTGCTTTTTGCACAAGTTAGAAACCGCGGTCCAGCGCGCTTTTTCACGCAGGAAGACGGGCGGAGGGAGCTGAGGCTTCGGTGGGACGGGAGCGCAGCGCGACGCTGGCTTCGAAGGGACCGACGGAGGCGCGGTTACTTCAAGCGATTTTAATGGCGCGGGGGCTGGTGTAGAAGACACCGGGGAGGGCTCGGGCATTGATGATACCGAAGCTTTCTTTGAGCGCTTCTTGGAGCGCTTGGCGACAAGTTGAAACGCGGGCTCGGGAGAGCCGGTTAAGGTGACGGCATCTGACGACGTATCAGACGCGGGTTCGGAGTCGCTCCCGGGAGCGGTACGCTTGCGACGCGACGCGTGAGAGGATGCGACCGATTCGCAGTCCATCTCGGACGAGGCGGGAGACGAGGAAGAGCTGTAGACCTGAGGGGTCTCGACGTTGGAGGCCTGAGGGGCCGGGGTTGAGGCCTGAGGGGCCGGGGTTGAGGCCTGAGGGGCCGGGGACGCGATAGATGCCTGTAAGGCCTGCGTTATTACGTCATTTGATAAGTTGGCGCCGGACGCAACGAGCGCCTGGGCGAACGACCTAAGAATGTTTGCAAGGTCCATTGGAGGGCTTGGGATAATATGTAATATATAAATATATAATGTATACCTAGGTTCCCTAGCAAACCTAGCACCTATGTATATAAAAAATGCCTAGAATTCCTAAATAAAAACCTAGCGAACCCTAGCGGCAAACCTCCCTACCAGCGGTAGGGGGGCTGGGGAGAATAACTTAAAACTAACCGTAGTACGCCGAAGTCCGCTACCTAGAAACCTAAAAAAGGGTACGCAGGTAAAGAGTTGACCGCGTTAGGGTCAACCTTTACCGACAGAAAGGACAAATACACACACGAAGAACACACAGATATGATAAAAATAAATATGAAAATAGGAGAAAAATAAAAATAGGGAAGAGAAATAAAATAAAAATAAAAGGACTGGTTCAGTACAAATTCGTTGTCACCGTTAAGTATCCTTTGCACTGAAACCAGACTACTTACGCTGGGCACAACACTGCACTCAGCACAAGCACAACACAACTTAGCACAGCACTTTGAAGACTAAGGGGCTTAGTCGCAAAGAAAAATCGCACTTCGAAAGCACTCAGACGGAGTAGAAAAACCTTGAAAACCGTAGCACGGAACCAACACGCTAGACTGTGACGTCAGTAGACTGAGCGCCACGGAATGGCGGGAAGGGACCAAACGACGGAGAACTGGGTCTTGCACGTCGCGTCTCCGTCGGTCCCATCGAAGCCAGCGACGCGCTGCGCTCCCGTCCCGCCGAAACCTCAGCTCCCTCCGCCCGTCTTCCTGCGTGAAAAAACGCGCTGGACCGCGGTTTCTAACTTGTGCAAAGAGCACAAAATTAATTACTTAAAAGCCGCCAACGCTGGCGATACAATCAAAATTCAAGTAGCGACCGTCGACGACTTCCGCGCGTTTACCAGGTTGCTCTCGTTAAATCAAATCGCGTATCACACCTACGCCCTCCCGGAGGAGCGTAAGATCCGCGCAGTACTACGGGGCGTCCCGTTCGAGCTCGCGAATGAAGAAATCCTCGAGGACCTTAAGTCCCAGGGTTTCCCGGCCGAAGCAGTGCACAAGATGCACTCTAACCGCGGTAGGCGCTTTCCGTTAGCTTTAGTTATCTTGTCGAATACTCCAAACTCGAGGGAGATCTTTAGAGAGGCTCGCACAATTTGCGGACTCTCAAATATCTCTGTTGAGCGTCCCAACCCCCGCGGTCACCCTGGGCAGTGCCACCGCTGCCAGCTCTACGGCCACGCAGCGGCTAACTGCTCAGCTCCCCCCAGGTGCGTTAAGTGCCTGGATCCACATTTTACGAAGGAGTGCACTCGCACTCCCGAATCCACTTCCCCCCCTGCCTGTGTGCTGTGCGGCCAGTCTGGTCACACAGCTAACTACAGGGGCTGCCCGCGTGCTCCGCGCTCCACCGCCAAGAGGGTCGCGCCTAAACCGGCGCCGCCGCTCACTCCCGCTTACTTCCCGCCGCTGCGCAACCGGGGTCCCCCGGAAGCAAAGCCCGTTCAGCCGACGCCTACTCCGGCTCTGTCTTGGAGGCAGCGTCCGGCCGTTCTACCTGCACCTTCCCGACCCATCCCAGCTCCCGTAGCTTCCGTAGGGCCGCGTCCTTCTCCGTCATCCGCACCTCAGTCGTCGTTGGCTGAGGACATGAAGACCGTGTTCGACGTTATTCAAAACGTCGATATTAACGAAATTTCCGTGCTCGCACGCAAACTGCGAGCCGCCCGCTCTCCTCAAGAGCGTTTATTTGCTTTAGCCGAGCATCACTCGCTCCTAAGTTCGTTGTAAATTCTTTTATATTTGTATAAATTCGTAAATAATAAATTATAATGTCTAGACCCGCGAATCCCGCGTCCAGTCGTATTAAACCCAAGGGCTTATCCCTAGTATCTTTTAACGCTCGTAGCCTTAATACCAACCTTCCCGAGATTAAACTGTTCCTTCAGAACAAAGAACCTGACTTTTTCCTTCTCCAGGAGACATGGCTTACTCCAAACCGCTCCAGGGGATTCGCTATACCTAAGTACGCGTTTATTCGTAACGATAGGCCCAACTCCGACGGTTTCGGCGGCACCGCTATATATTACAAAAGAGGCTTCCACTGCTGTCCTCTCCCTACCCCTCCTCTCCTCAACATGGAAGCCACTGTGTGTAGATTGGCTATGACTGGTCATCCGACCATCATCATAGCTTCAATCTACATACCTTGTGGTACCAGACCAATCCGCAGCGACTTTGAGGCCATTCTCGCCCTCGGCCATTCAGTCATTATGTTCGGAGACTTTAACTCCAAACATACTGACTGGACGTGCCTATCGACTAACACCAGCGGTATCGCTCTCCTCGACATCACTAACTCCCTTGACCTAGACGTCATATCCCCCATCACTCCCACTCACTATCCCAACAACCCGTCCTACTCTCCTGACATCCTCGACTTTGCAATTATCAAGCGAATCAATCTTGATCTAAGGTCTATCGAACCGCTCGATGACCTAGGCTCCGACCATCGCCCCGTTTCCCTCGTGCTAGGACCGCCGAACGATAACGTCTCATCTCCTAAAACCTTTACCAACTGGAAAGGTTTTAAAAATACGTTAGTTTCAGCCTTAGAGGCTCCGAACTCTCCACTCGCGATCTCTCCCGAACAATTAGATAGCCCGGATAAAATCGATTCATTAGTAAATTCTCTCACTGATGCTATCAACTCAGCCATCAGTGACAACGAAAAGGTTGCTAAGCAAGGCAAACCCACGCTTCCCTTAGCCGTTAGCAATCTTATTAAAGCTAAGAACGCGGCTCTCCGGAGAGCCAAGAAATATCCCACGCCCGCCTATAGAACAGCTGCGAATCCGCTTCAACGTAAAGTTAGGTCTTGCCTCGCAGAACTCCGAGACGCTCAGATGAACGATATCATGGCGAATATCTCTCCGTCCCACCAAGCGTACTATAGCCCGAGCCTTACGCGTAGACACCGCCTCTCACGTTCCTCCTCTCACTCGTCCCGATGGCACTACTGCCTTTGAAGTCGAAGAGAAAGCCGAATGCTTCGCTGACAGCATTGCCGCACAATGCTCGCCCAGCACGCAACCTGCTGATCCCTCACACATCCAGGCGGTGGAGGACGAAGTCCTTCGCAGAGACTCTCTCCCGATCACCACCGACCCTGTCACAGTCTCTAATGATGAAATCTTGCTTCTCATTAGAAATCAAAAGTCCAAAAATGCTCCGGGTGCGGATGGAATTTCCAACCACGCACTTAAGCACCTACCTCAACAGATGCTTACCTTGTTAGCTATCATTTTCAATGCCTGCTTCGACCATAGCTACTTTCCAAAAGCTTGGAAAGAAGCGACAGTCATAGGCATTCCCAAGCCGGGCAAACCTCTGAACGTCCCGGCTAATCACAGACCCATCAGCCTCCTCAAGGCAATGTCTAAACTTCTCGAGAGAGTCATACTCTCTCGAATGCGGAACCATCTGTTTCCAACGGATGGCGATCCTCTCATTATTCCCCATCAGTTCGGCTTTCGCGCTAAACACTCCTGCCCTCAACAAGTCCACCGAATCGTCGAGTATATACTTGACGGTTTCTATCCGCGTCGTTATAAAACAGTCGCGGTTTTCTTTGACGTAGCCAAGGCTTTCGATAAAGTCTGGCACAGCGGTCTCGTTTATAAACTCTACAAGATAGGCTTACCGGATCGCCTAGTCAGGTTAATAGCGTCGTTTCTCAAAGACCGTACATTTCGATTTAAACACGAAGGCACGCTTTCTGCGCCTCGTCCCATAAAGGCTGGAGTCCCTCAAGGCTCAGTCCTCGCCCCTCTGCTGTACACCGTGTACACCAACGACATACCCATCCCACCGAAAGGCGTCGAACTCGCCCTCTTTGCTGACGACACCGCACTCTATACCAAAGGCCACAGTGTTCGTAACCAGACTCCAAAAGGCCGTAAACGCCCTTGGTGTATGGTTTCAAAAATGGCGCATCGATGTGAACCCTGAAAAGAGTTCTGCGATGCGCTTCGACCACAAACGCCGTCGTCCCGATGGCGATCCCCACGTCCGAATGTTAGGCATTCCCATCCCCTGGAAGCGCAGTACTAAATACTTAGGCGTCATATTAGATCCGACGCTTTCTTTCAAGCCACACGTCGAAAGAGTTTCGAAACTCGCTCGTCACTATTTAGGCCGCCTAAATAGCATGTTAGGTAGAAAAAGTAAAATGTCCTTCAGAAACAAACGTACACTTTACAAGGTCTGCGTTAGACCCGTCATGACGTATGCTTCGCCAATCTTTGCCCACGCCAAACCCTCCCTACTGCACAAACTGCAGGTAGTTCAAAACCTCTTTTGCCGCCGGGCCACAAACGCACCGTGGTACGTGCGTAACGCGGACTTGCATAGAGATCTTGAACTGCCTACAGTACAACAACATCTCAAAACACTCTCTGTAGCGTTTTTCAAACGCTCCGAAACCCATCCCAATCCTCTAGTTCGTGATTCAGTCTCATATGCTACTCCTGTGTTAGACTCGAAGTTCAAAGTCGCTAGGCCTAGGAATGCGCAAGCGTACTCATCCACCAGACTGTCCGCCGATCTCGAGGCCCTTCTGGCCGCAAATTCTAATTCTAACGTAAATTCTAATTCTAACGTAAATCCTAATTCTAACGTAAATGCGAATTAACTCAATTTTATTTTGCAATTTTTTAATTTTTGTTTTAATTATTGATTTTCATTTTGAGCACCTTCAGTGCTATGTATTCACCTTCAGTGCTTTGAGCACCTTCAGTGCTATGTAATCCCAGCGGGTGACCCCTTCTGGGCCCCGCTAGCGCGGCCTCTTTCTCCAATTGGCCGTCGCTCAGATGAAGGCTGAGTGGCAAAAATGCACGAGCCGACAGGGGGTTTTTAGTGGGTATGGTCCTGGTAGGCGTCGGGACGAGTCCCACATAACTTTGGAATCGCGCCAGAGTATGCGTCAGGGCATTTTTATCCTCCTGCCCTCCCCGCGGAGGGGAACAAAAAAAAAAAAATAATAATAAAGCACTCAATTATTCCCTGACTACTTGTGTATCAATTATCTCCAACTAGAAGACCTAACAGATCTAACACACGCAATCGGGAGGAGAGGGAGTTCCAGGAGTGCGATTGCACTCCTTAGTGAAGTGAGGGAACCAGGCACTTGACGCACCTGGGCGGGGCGGCGCAGTTGGCCGCCGCGTGCCCGTACAACTGGCACCGATGGCACTGGCCGGGATGACCGCGGCGATGAGGCGCCTCGATCGAGATCCCAGAGAGGCCGCATATAGTGCTAACCCCTTGCAGGATCTCCCTGGACTTGGGGACGTTGGCGAGAACCACCAAAGCGAGAGGGTGACGCCTCCCGTACTTGCTGTGCATTTTATGCACCGCGAGTGCCGGGAAGCCTTGGGACTGCAGATCCTCTAGGATAGCCTCGTTCGATAATTCGAACGGGACTCCCCTGAGTACCGCTCAGATCTTACGCTCTTCTGACAGAGCATAAGTGTGATAAGCATATTGCTTATCGGTGAGGAGCTTTGTTAAAGCACGAAAGTCATCTGTCGACGAGACTATGATTTTAATAGATTCACCCGAGTTGGCCGCTCGGGTGTAATGGATCTTGTGCTCATTGCACAATGTCGAAACCTCAGTCCATTTACCCTTTTCACGAAGGAAAACGGGTGGTGGGACCTTGGCCTTGACAGAAGTTGGGGCCGGAGCGGATGTTGAAGGCACCGGGGCAGCTGGCGTTGAAGACGCCGCAGGGGGTGTAGGACACACCGGGACGGGCGTCGAGGGCGCCGGGGCTTGTTTCGAGCGCTTCTTAACAAGCGTAAAAGAGGGAGACTCAGGGCCAGTTGGGGTGGCGTCCGAGGATGACTCGGTCGCGGGTGCGCGCTTGCGGCGCGGAGGGGCGTCTATTTCGCACTCCATGTCACTGGAGGAAGGGGACGCTGGAGAGCCAAAGACCAGAGGGGTCTGGGGAACTGGGGTGGCCTGAGGGGCCATTAAGGGAAATAACGCCATGAAATGCGGGATAAGAGAATCCATGAAACGATACTTATCAGCATTTATTTATGCCTTCAGTACTTTCAAGTAACTTGTTCCTAATCTCGTCAAAGCTTAGGGAAGCCATTGCGGAGGGATTGGGGAGGGACAACAATATATAAATATATATTCTATGAACCTACCAACGAAGACTAACTTCCTGAAACCACCCTACACGCGGTAGGGGGGTTGAGGACGACGCGGATAACTGACTCGAACACGAAGATTCGAGGCACCTGAAACGACGAATCCCCGTCGACGAAGCTCACGTTCCTCGAAGTACGGTTAACAACCCACTATCCGCCGTGAAAACGGCGTTAGAATCTTATTACGGTAACAACTGTGAAATTACTTATTACGATAACAACCAGTGAAATTTGGGTGCTCGATTAGCGCGGGGGCTAATGGAGTGGGAAGGCGTCTACGATCGACGTGCGCTCGAGAACGCACGCAAACCGAGACTGCTGAACACCGCGTTATAAATTACTTACCTATTCAATCAATGTCAATTTTAAAGTTCGCGCCCTCCTCATCTTCCTTGACACCGATTGTTCAACCGCTACAGCGTCCCACGCATAGGAGGGGAGAAGCTCACCCGCCGCTCGGACTGAAGAGCGTCGAGCGAGAGTAATTGCAATAACCCACGTGTCAAGTGATATATTAGTAAAGCTACCTAGCTATTCAGAAGAAGAAGCCAAGGATTATACAGGTCAGTCGGTGTTTCCTTACTCCCCACTTGGTTAGGCGTATAATTTAATTTAAACAGTCCATTTCTATTGCCGCCATTTGTAATTTGATAGATGGCCTCAACACAAAGTTTATTTAAGTTTTTGTCTACAAACATTAAATATCAATAGGCATAGGGCGCCGTAAAACACAATTATAATATAAAAACGTGAAAACGTGGTTCACAAGTTCACAGTTGCACGTCCATCATTTTTTCTTCGATGTGACAGTTCCCGCCGACTCAACTTTTTAAGCCCAACCAATAGAGAAGGCAAGACTAAATACATACAGCCTAGTAAAAATATAATAATATTATTAGAAGTGTATGTGTGAACCGCAAAATAAGGACTGTTTGTTATCAACCAAATAAAAACTAAACAATACCTATTACCTAACTTTATTGAAAATCTTATTTAAAAATATATGCATATTTTGAAAGCTTTAACTAAAACTTAAAAGAAGAAAGGACTATTTTTAAGGAATATTATTTAAAAAAAATGTTTTAAACAACTAACAGAAATATTTTTATCTCAACATTAGCATTTAGCATTAGCTAATCTAATAAAGTGTTTCTTAAAGAAAGTAAAGTTTATTTTCTTAAAGAAAGTGTTATAAAGTGCAGTGGTGGTAAAAACGAAACGGCAATATACTACCCTACGAGTGTAAAAGTGATAGCTAACGTCTTTTTTTGCGTACAAACTCAACTATTATTTCGCACTGGCTGGAAATCGCAAATAGCTCAGTGCGTAAGGCGTTGGTATTGACGTCTGGGCCAAACGGAGAGACGCGAGTTCAAGCCTCGACGAGTTTTAAACTGTGACTTTTTGTTACTCCGTGTTTAATTAAAAAAATTTTTTTATTGACATTTTTGCGATTTTTTTTTTAATTATTAATTTACGTTAACTATAAATTCAAACCACAATGAGTACACTACGCTCACCAATCTCAGAGTCGAATATCAGGGGAGGATCACAACCTGATTTAACTAAGCTGAAGGAAACTGAAAAACAAAAATCCATCTTTCCATCTGTCACGGCAATCTTTTAGGAATGAGGTGATTAAAATGAATCGTGCATAAAACACTTACTTACCCCAAATGCACACACTCACATACACACACCCACACACAAACACACACAGACACACGATCACGAACACAAACACTCACTCTCACACACACTCACAATATCAAATACTAACCGATCGCGTTTCAATTTAATTCGAGTACTATTTTTATTATTAAGCACATTGGTTTATTTAAATTCATTATTTCATTACTTATATATTACTATTTAAATTAAATTTTGTATTTTTATTTTTTAGTTTTTTGATATGATTTTATGTTTGTAATCTGCATCGTCTTTTATTCTGTTGTTCAATTTTCTTTTCTTAATTAATATGGATTGCATTTAGATATTTTATTTTATATTAGTGTATTTCTATAATTTGGCTTCATGTTTTTGTTCGAATGTAATGTGTCGTATTATTTAATTAGCTGTTGGAATACCTACGAATAAATAAATAAATAAAAAAACTCTCCGCAAGAGGAAGCAACCGGATCATGACAGTAGTATAAAACAAGAGCTAGCAGAATTCCGTAGCGAAATGATGTCTTTTTTCTCTACTTTCACTAAAAATCATAACGAAAATTTACAACAGATACGCAATGAGATAACATCTGAAATTAAGGAACATGTTGCGGAGTTTTGCGCCGGCTGGAGAAGATGCCGCCGTAGTGTGTACCCTTCGAAGCTCCGAAGACACCACGACCTGACGAACCACGGAGTGACACCCGACTTGATCGAGTGCAGGTTGGAGCGCAGTGAAAACAACACGTCTTCAAAGTATGAACGTTTATTGCGGATACAAATAAACCTTAAGTTTAAACAAGCCTATGAACCGCAATTGTTCCTGTAGTTCAGCTTCTTTCTTCAGACCTCTTCACTGGCCTCCGGATACACCGAACAGCGCTTACGTCTTCTTGGATCTTCACTGGCCTCCGGATTCACCGAACAGCACTTTCTTTCTCCTAGCTGGAAGCTTCTGAACTTTTCTTATTAGACTTTTTCTTTCTTCTTATTAGACCTTTTCTTTCTTCTTGTTAGTTGTTGTTTTCTTCGCTGCAGGCACCGAACTGACTTCCATATTTTTTTTTTTTTTTCGTTCCCCTCCGCGGGAAGGGCAGGAGGATAAAAATGCCCTGACGCATACTCTGGCGCGATTCCAAAGTTATGTGGGACTCGTCCCGACGCCTACCAGGACCATACCCACTAAAAAACCCCCTGTCGGCTCGTGCATTTTTGCCACTCAGCCTTCATCTGAGCGACGGCCAATTGGAGAAAGAGGCCGCGCTAGCGGGGCCCAGAAGCCAGAAGGGGACACCCGCTGGGATTACATAGCGACTTTGAACTTCGAATCTAAGACAGGAGTAGTATATGAGACTGAATCACGAACTAGAGGATTGGGATGGGTTTCGGAGCGTTTGAAGAACGCTTCAGAGAGTGTTTTGAGATGTTGTTGTACTGTTGGCAGTTCAAGATCTCTATGCAAGTCCGCGTTACGCACGTACCACGGTGCGTTTGTGGCCCTGCGGCAAAAGAGGTTTTGAACTACCTGCAGTTTGTGCAGGAGGGAGGGTTTGGCGTGGGCAAAGATTGGCGAGGCATACGTCATGACGGGTCTAACGCAGACCTTGTAAAGTGTACGTTTGTTTCTGAAAGACATTTTACTTTTTCTACCTAACATGCTATTTAGGCGGCCTAAGTAGTGTCGAGCGAGTTTCGAAACTCTTTCGACGTGTGGCTTGAAAGAAAGCGTCGGATCTAATGTGACGCCTAAGTATTTAGTACTGCGCTTCCAGGGGATGGGAATGCCTAGCATTCGAACGTGGGGATCGCCATCGGTACGACGGCGTTTGTGGTCGAAGCGCATCGCTGAACTCTTTTCAGGATTCACATCGATGCGCCATTTTTGAAACCATACACCAAGGGCGTTTACGGCCTTTTGGAGTCTAGTTACAAGGTGCCGAACACTGTGGCCTTTGGTATAGAGTGCGGTGTCGTCGGCAAAGTGGGCGAGTTCGACGCCTTTCGGTGGGATGGGAATGTCGTTGGTGTACACGGTGTACAGCAGAGGGGCGAGGACTGAGCCTTGAGGGACTCCAGCCTTTATGGGACGAGGCGCAGAAAGCGTGCCTTCGTGTTTAAATCGAAAGGTACGGTCTTTGAGAAACGACGCTATTAACCTGACTAGGCGATCCGGTAAGCCTATCTTGTAGAGTTTATAAACGAGACCGCTGTGCCAGACTTTATCGAAAGCCTTGGCTACGTCAAAGAAAACCGCGACTGTTTTATAACGACGCGGATAGAAACCGTCAAGTATATACTCGACGATTCGATGGACTTGCTGAGGGCAGGAGTGTTTCGCGCGAAAGCCGAACTGATGGGGAATAATGAGAGGATCGCCATCCGTTGGAAACAGATGGTTCCGCATTCGAGAGAGTATGACTCTTTCGAGAAGTTTAGACATTGCCTTGAGGAGGCTGATGGGTCTGTGATTAGCCGGGACGTTCAGAGGTTTGCCCGGCTTGGGAATGCCTATGACTGTCGCTTCTTTCCAAGCTTTTGGGAAGTAGCTATGGTCGAAGCAGGCATTGAAAATGATAGCTAACAAGGTAAGCATCTGTTGAGGTAGGTGCTTAAGTGCGTGGTTGGAAATTCCATCCGCACCCGGAGCATTTTTGGACTTTTGATTTCTAAAGAGAAGCAAGATTTCGTCATTAGAGACTGTGCCAGGGTCGGCGGTAATGGGAAGAGAGTCTCTGCGAAGGACTTCGTCCTCCACCGCCTGGATGTGTGAGGGATCAGCAGGTTGCGTGCTGGGCGAGCATTGTGCGGCAATGCTGTCGGCGAAGCATTCGGCTTTCTCTTCGACTTCAAAGGCAGTAGTGCCATCGGGACGAGTGAGAGGAGGAACGTGAGAGGCGGTGTCTACGCGTAAGGCTCGGGCCATGCTATAGTACGCTTGGTGGGACGGAGAGATATTCGCCATGAGATCGTTCATCTGAGCGTCTCGGAGTTCTGCGAGGCAAGACCTAACTTTACGTTGAAGCTGATTCGCAGCTGTTCTATAGGCGGGCGTGGGATATTTCTTGGCTCTCCGGAGAGCCGCGTTCTTAGCTTTAATAAGATTGCTAACGGCTAAGGGAAGCGTGGGTTTGCCTTGCTTAGCAACCTTTTCGTTGTCACTGATGGCTGAGTTGATAGCATCAGTGAGAGAATTTACTAATGAATCAATTTTATCCGGGCTATCTAATTGTTCGAGAGAGATCGCGAGTGGAGAGTTCGGAGCCTCTAAGGCTGAAACTAACGTATTTTTAAAACCTTTCCAGTTGGTAAAGGTCTTAGGAGATGAGACGTTATCGTTCGGCGGTCCTAGCACGAGGGAAACGGGGCGATGGTCGGAGCCTAGGTCATCGAGCGGTTCGATAGACCTTAGATCAAGATTGATTCGCTTGATAATTGCAAAGTCGAGGATGTCAGGAGAGTAGGTCGGGTTGTTGGGATAGTGAGTGGGAGTGATGGGGGATATGACGTCTAGGTCAAGGGAGTTAGTGATGTCGAGGAGAGCGATACCGCTGGTGTTGGTCGATAGGCACGTCCAGTCAGTATGTTTGGAGTTAAAGTCTCCGAACATAATGACTGAATGGCCGAGGGCGAGAATGGCCTCAAAGTCGCTGCGGATTGGTCTGGTACCACAAGGTATGTAGATTGAAGCTATGATGATGGTCGGATGACCAGTCATAGCCAATCTACACACAGTGGCTTCCATGTTGAGGAGAGGAGGGGTAGGGAGAGGACAGCAGTGGAAGCCTCTTTTGTAATATATAGCGGTGCCGCCGAAACCGTCGGAGTTGGGCCTATCGTTACGAATAAACGCGTACTTAGGTATAGCGAATCCCCTGGAGCGGTTTGGAGTAAGCCATGTCTCCTGGAGAAGGAAAAAGTCAGGTTCTTTGTTCTGAAGGAACAGTTTAATCTCGGGAAGGTTGGTGTTAAGGCTACGAGCGTTAAAAGATACTAGGGATAAGCCCTTGGGTTTAATACGACTGGACGTGGGATTCGCGGGTCTAGACATTATAATTTACTTATTTACGATTTTATACAAAAATAAAAAAAATAAAAATAAATTTACAACGAACTTAGGAGCGAGTGATGCTCGGCTAACGCGAATAAACGCTCTTGAGGAGAGCGGGCGGCTCGCAGTTTGCGTGCGAGCACGGAAATTTCGTTAATATCGACGTTTTGAATAACGTCGAACACGGTCTTCATGTCCTCAGCCAACGACGACTGAGGTGCGGATGACGGAGAAGGACGCGGCCCTACGGAAGCTACGGGAGCTGGGATGGGTCGGGAAGGTGCAGGCGGAACGGCCGGACGCTGCCTCCAAGACAGAGCCGGTGTAGGCGTTGGCTGAACGGGCTTTGCTTCCGGGGGACCCCGGTTGCGCAGCGGCGGGAAGTTAGCGGGAGTGAGCGGCGGCGCCGGTTTAGGCGCGACCCTCTTGGCGGTGGAGCGCGGAGCGCGCGGGCAACCCCTGTAGTTAGCTGTGTGGCCGGACTGGCCGCATAGCACACAGGCAGGGGGGGAAGTGGATTCGGGAGTGCGAGTGCACTCCTTCGTAAAATGTGGATCCAGGCACTTAACGCACCTGGGGGGAGCTGAACAGTTAGCCGCTGCGTGGCCATATAGCTGGAAGCGGTGGCACTGCCCAGGGTGACCGCGGGGGTTGGGACGCTCGACGGAGATGTTCGAGAGTCCGCAAATTGTGCGAGCCTCTCTGAAAATCTCCTTCGAGTTGGGAGTGTTGGTAAGGATTACCAGAGCTAAGGGAAAACGCCTACCGCGGTTGGAGTGCATCTTGTGCACTGCTGTGGCCGGGAAACCCTGAGACTTAAGGTCCTCGAGAATGTCTTCGTTACTGAGTTCGAACGGGACGCCCCGTAGTACTGCGCGGATCTTACGCTCCTCCCGGAGTGCGTAGGTGTGGTACGCGATTTGATTTAACGAGAGTAACCTGGTAAACGCGCGGAAGTCGTCGACGGTCGCTACTTGAATTTTGATTGTATCGCCAGCGTTGGCGGCTTTTAAGTAATTAATTTTGTGCTCTTTGCACAAGTTAGAAACCGCGGTCCAGCGCGCTTTTTCACGCAGGAATACGGGCGGAGGGAGCTGAGGCTTCGGCGGGACGGGAGCGCAGCGCGTTGCTGGCTTCGTTGTGACCGACGGAGAAGCGGTTACTTCGAGCGATTTTAACGGCGCGGGGGCTGGTGTTGAAGACACTGGGGAGGGCTCGGGTATTGAAGATACCGAAGCTTTCTTAGAGCGCTTCTTGGAGCGCTTGGCGACAAGTTGAAACGCGGGCTCAGGAGAGCCGGTTAAGGTGACGGCATCTGACGACGTATCAGACGCGGGTACGGAGTCGCTCCCGGGAGCGGTACGCTTACGACGCGACGCGTGAGAGGATGCGACCGATTCGCAGTCCGTCTCGGACGAGGCGGGAGACGCGGGAGAGCTGAAGACCTGAGGGGTCTGGACGTCGGAGGACTGAGGAGCCGGGGTTGAGGCCTGGGGGGCCGGAGTTGAGGCCTGAGGGGCCGGGGACGCGATAGATGCCTGTAAGGCCTGCGTTAGTATGTCATCAGGTGGGCTGTAGCCAGACGCAGCGAGCACCTGGGCGAACGACCTAAGAACGTTGACAAGGTCCATTGGAGGGCTTGGTCCTACGATATGTGATATATAAATATAAAAAAAAATAAAAAATAAAAAAAAAGTGCCAAGGTTCCCTAGCAAACCTAGCACCTATTTATAAAGAAATGCCTAGGATTCCTAAATAAAAAACCTAGCGAACCCTAGCGGCAAACCTCCCTACCAGCGGTAGGGGGGCTGGGGAGAATAACTTAAAACTAACCGTAGTACGCCGAAGGCCGCTACCTAGAAACCTAAAAAAAGGGTACGCAGGTAAAGAGTTGACCGCGTTAGGGTCAACCTTTACCGACAGAAAGGACAAATACACACGAAAACACACGGATATGATAAAAATAAATATGAAAAATAGGAGAAAAATAAATAAAATAGAGAAGAGAAATAAAATAAAAATAAAAGGACTGGTTCATTACAAATTCGTTGTCACCGTTAAGTATCCTTTGCACTGAAACCAGACTACTTACGCTGGGCACAACACTGCACTCAGCACAAGCACAACACAACTTAGCACAGCACTTTGAAGACTAAGGGGCTTAGTCGCAAAGAAAAATCGCACTTCGATAACACTCAGATGGAGTAGAAAAACCTTGAAAACCGTAGCACGGAACCAACACGCTAAACTGTGACGTCAGTAGACTGAGCGCCACGGAATATCGGGAAGGGACCAAACAACGGAGAACGGGGTCTTGCACGTCCGCACTGGGCGGCGATCGGAGCGAGAATGTGAACGGAATCCTGGTTAACCTCAGACTTTTATGACAATGAATTGTTTGACAGTAGTTTTAATGTATACCGATGTGACAGGTCGGGGGAGGAGAGCGGTGCGGTGCGGGGCGGCGGGGTTGCCGTGGCCGTGCGCTCGCGCCTGCAGTCGCTGCGCCGGGACTGGCCCGTGCCGCCGCGCGCACACTCTGATTGCGTTTGGGTGTCCATACCTTTAGGTTGCGATAGCTGTGAATCACGGGAGTATGTATCGCGAGACCGCTTTCTTTTTTTTTTTTTTTTTTGCTGCCGAGGCACCCTCGCGGGAGGAAGGTGGAAGATGCGTCATGCATACCCGCCCGCCCGCAGGTAAATTCCTCTGCGGGGGGGTTATGTGGGACTCACCAGAATGGCACCTACCCACTAAAAACCACCTGTTGGCTGTAGTTATTACCGTTAGCCTTCATCGGAAGCGACACCCGTCGGGAAGTTGGGCGCGCTGGCGGAGACCCGCTAGCGGGTCTTCCGCCTGTAGTGAAAGTTGCACTGAAGGTGCTCAAAGGGACATGATTTGGTGGCCGTTCTGGGCAGCCTCCGGTGAAGCCGGGGCTGGGCAGAGGTCGGCCGAAGCATGATTTAGGGATCAATTCATTTAAATGAACCTATAATGAATTGAGAAGGGAACTATGCTCCGCCAGAGCTAGCAAACGCTCTGTCGGAGTACGTGAAGCCCTAAGTTTACGGGCTAAGACTGCGATTTCACTAACATCGACATTTTTTATAGCGTCGCAGACGATACGCATATCGTCTGCTACGGAGGATTGAGGAGTGGGTTTGTGTGGGCGAGGAGCCGGGATGGGATTCGATGTTGGGCGCTGCCTCCAGTTTTCTGGGGGAGGCCTGGGCTGTGTAGGCTTAGCAGCCGGAGGAGCCCGGCTACGCAGCGGCGGAAAGTTTTCTTGAGAAAGGTGCGGGGCCTGTTTAGGTGCCGCCCTTTTGAAATTGGAGCGCATACAACGGGGTGCACGAGGGCAGCCCCTGTAATTTGCGGTGTGGCCGGACTGGCCACAAAGCACGCAATCGGGAGGAGAGGGAGTTTCAGGAGTGCGATTGCACTCCTTAGTGAAGTACGGGACCAGGCACTTGACGCACCTGGGCGGTGCGCAGCAGTTGGCCGCCGCGTGCCCGTACAACTGGCACCGATGGCACTGGCCGGGATGACCGCGGCGATGAGGCGCCTCGATCGAGATCCCAGAGAGGCCGCATATAGTGCTAACCCCTTTGAGGATCTCCCTGGACTTGGGGACGTTGGCGAGAACCACCAAAGCGAGAGGGTGTTGCCTCCCGTACTTGCTGTGCATTTTATGCACCGCGAGTGCTGGGAAGCCTTGGGACTGCAGATCCTCCAGGATAGCCTCGTTCGATAATTCGAACGGGACTCCCCTGAGTACCGCTCTGATCTTACGCTCTTCTGACAGAGCATAAGTATGATAAGCATATTGCTTATCGGTGAGGAGCTTTGTTAAAGCACGAAAGTCGTCTATCGGCGAGACTAAGATTTTAATAGATTCACCCGAGTTGGCTGCTCGGATTTAATGGATTTTGTGCTCATTGCACAATGTCGAGACCTCAGTCCATTTACCCTTTTCCCGAAGGAAAACGGGTGGTGGGACCTTGGCCTTGACAGAAGTTGGGGCCGGAGCGGGTGTTGAAGACACCGGGGCAGCTGACGTTGAAGACGCCGCAGGGAGTGTAGGGACGGGCGCCGAGGGCGCCGGGTCTTGTTTCGAGCGCTTCTTAACAAGGGTGAAAGAGGGAGGCTCATCAGGGCCAGTTGGGGTGGCATCCGAGGATGACTCGGTCGCGGGTGCGCGCTTGCGGCGCGGAGGGGCGTCTACTTCGCACTCCATGTCACTGGAGGAAGGGGACGCGGGAGGGCCTAAGACCTGAGGGGTCTGGGGGACTGGAGTGGCCTGAGGGGCCATTGAGGGAATTAACGCCATGATATGCGGGATGAGAGAGTCCAAGAAACGATACTTATCAGCATTTATAGACATGCCTTCAGCACCGGTACTATCAAGTAACTTCCTCATTAGCTCATCAGAGCTTAGAGAAGCCATTGCGGAGGGGTTGGGGAGGGACAATAAATGAACCTAACAACGATGAATAACTTCCTAAAAACCACCCTACACGCAGTAGGGCGGTTGAGGACGACGCGGATAACTTACTCGAACACGGAACTTGAAGTCCTGGAACGACGAAACCCCGTCGACGAAGCTCACGTTCCACGATGTACGGTTAAAACCCACTTTCCGCCGTGAAAACGGCGTTAGCAATTTATTAGAAGTACGGTTAACGAGCCACTGTCCGCCGTGAAAACGGCGTTAGAAACTTAATACGGTATACAACTATGAAATTATATATTACGACAACAACCAGTGAAATTTGGGTGCTCAATTAGCGCGGGGGCTAATAGAGCGGGAAGGCGTCTGCGATCGACGTGCGCTCGAGAACGCACGCAGACCGAGACTTTGACCGGAAGTTGTCGACGGTCGCTACTTGAATTTTGATTGTATCGCCAGCGTTGGCGGCTTTTAAGTAATTAATTTTGTGCTCTTTGCACAAGTTTGAAACCGCGGTCCAGCGCGCTTTTTCACGCAGGAATACGGGCGGAGGGAGCTGAGGCTTCGGCGGGACGGGAGCGCAGCGCGTCGCTGGCTTCGATGTGACCGACGGAGACGCGGTTACTACGAGCGATTTTAACGGCGCGGGGGCTGGTGTTGAAGACACCGGGGAGGGCTCGGGTATTGAAGATACCGAAGCTTTCTTAGAGCGCTTCTTGGAGCGCTTGGCGACAAGTTGAAACTCGGGCTCAGGAGAGCCGGTTAAGGTGACGGCATCTGACGACGTATCAGACGCGGGTTCGGAGTCGCTCCCGGGAGCGGTACGCTTGCGACGCGACGCGTGAGAGAATGCGACCGATTCGCAGTCCATCTCGGACGAGGCGGGAGACGAGGAAGAGCTGTAGACCTGAGGGGTCTCGACGTTGGAGGCCTGAGGGGCCGGGTTTGAGGCCTGAGGGGCCGGGGTTGAGGCCTGAGGGGCCGGGGAAGAGGCCTGAGGGGCCGGGGACGCGATTGATGCCTGCAAGGCCTGCGTTATGATGTCTTTTGGGATGTAGACGCCTACCGCAGCAAGCGCCTGGGTGAACGCGTTAATAACGCTTAGCGGATCCATTAGGGAGGGTTGGGACAATAATATTAATAAATATAAGTATAATAAAAGATGCCTAGTTCTTAAAAACCTAGCAAAATCCTAGCGGCTAACCTCCCTACCAGCGGTAGGGGGGCTGGGGAGGAAAACTTAAAACTAACAGTAGTACGCCGAAGGCCGCTACCTAGAAACCTAAAAAAGGGTACGCAGGTAAAGAGTTGACCGCGTTAGGGTCAACCTTTACCGACAGAAAGGGCAAATACACACGACAACACACTGATATGATAAAAATAAATATAAAAATAGAAGAAAAATTAATAAAATAGAGAAGAGAAATAAAATAAAAATAAAAGGACTGGTTCAGCACAAGTTCGTTGTCACCGTTAAGTATCCTTTGCACTGAAACCAGACTACTTACGCTGGGCACAACACTGCACTCAGCACAAGCACAACACAACTTAGCACAGCACTTTGAAGACTAAGGGGCTTAGTCACAAAGAAAAATCGCACTTCGATAACACTCAGATGGAGTAGAAAAACCTTGAAAACCGTAGCACGGAACCAACACGCTAAACTGTGACGTCAGTAGACTGAGCGCCACGGAATATCGGGAAGGGACCAAACAACAGAGAACGGGGTCTTGCACGTCCGCACTGGGCGGCGATCGGAGCGAGAATGTGAACGGAATCCTGGTTAACCTCAGACTTTTATGACAATGAATTGTTTGACAGTAGTTTTAATGTATACCGATGTGATAGGTCGGGGGAGGAGAGCGGCGCGGTGCGGGGCGGCGGGGTTGCCGTGGCCGTGCGCTCGCGCCTGCAGTCGCTGCGCCGGGACTGGCCCGTGCCGCCGCGCGCACACTCTGATTGCGTTTGGGTGTCCATACCTTTAGGTTGCGATAGCTGTGAATCACGGGAGTATGTATCGCGAGACCGCTTTCTTTTTTTTTTTTTTTTTTGCTGCCGAGGCACCCTCGCTGGAGGGAGGTGGAAGATGCGTCATGCATACCCGCCCGCCCGCAGGTAAATTCCTCTGCGGGGGGGTTATGTGGGACTCACCAGAATGGCACCTACCCACTAAAAACCACCTGTTGGCTGTAGTTATTACCGTTAGCCTTCATCGGAAGCGACACCCGTCGGGAAGTTGGGCGCGCTGGCGGAGACCCGCTAGCGGGTCTTCCGCCTGTAGTGAAAGTTGCACTGAAGGTGCTCAAAGGGACATGAGTTGGTGGCCGTTCTGGGCAGCCTCCGGTGAAGCCGGGGCTGGGCAGAGTCGGCCGAAGCATGATTTAGGGATCAATTCATTTAAATGAACCTATAATGAATTGAGAAGGGAACTATGCTCCGCCAGAGCAAGCAAACGCTCTGTCGGAGTACGTGAAGCCCTAAGTTTACGGGCTAAGACTGCGATTTCACTAACATCGACATTTTTTAAAGTGTCGCAGACGATACGCATATCGTCTGCTACGGAGGATTGAGGAGTGGGTTTGTATGGGCGAGGAGCCGGGATGGGATTCGATGCGGGGCGCTGCCTCCAGTTTTCTGGGGCAGGCCTAGACTGTGCAGGCTTTGCAGCCGGAGGAACCCGGCTACGCAGCGGCGGAAAGTTTTCTTGAGAAAGGCGCGGGGCCTGTTTGGGTGCCGCCCTTTTGAAATTGGAGCGCATACAACGGGGTGCACGAGGGCAGCCCCTGTAATTTGCGGTGTGGCCGGACTGGCCACAAAGCACGCAATCGGGAGGAGAGGGAGTTTCAGGAGTGCGATTGCACTCCTTAGTGAAGTGAGGGACCAGGCACTTGACGCACCTGGGCGGTGCGCGGCAGTTGGCCACCGCGTGCCCGTACAACTGGCACCGGTGGCACTGGCCGGGATGACCGCAGCGATGAGGCGCCTCGACCGAGATCCCAGAGAGGCCGCATATAGTGCTAACCCCTTTGAGGATCTCCCTGGACTTGGGGACGTTGGCGAGAACCACCAAAGCGAGAGGGTGTTGCCTCCCGTACTTGCTGTGCATTTTATGCACCGCGAGTGCCGGGAAGCCTTGGGACTGCAGATCCTCCAGGATAGCCTCGTTCGATAATTCGAACGGGACTCCCCTGAGTACCGCTCTGATCTTACGCTCTTCTGACAGAGCGTAAGTATGATAAGCATATTGCTTATCGGTGAGGAGCTTTATTAAAGCACGAAAGTCGTCTATCGACGAGACTAAGATTTTAATAGATTCACCCGAGTTGGCTGCTCGGATGTAATGGATTTTGTGCTCATTGCACAATGTCGAGACCTCAGTCCATTTACCCTTTTCCCGAAGGAAAACAGGTGGTGGGACCTTGGCCTTGACAGAAGTTGGGGCCGGAGCTCAGACCGCTCTGGTCTTAGGCCCTCCCGCGTCCCCTTCCTCCAGTGACATGGAGTGCGAAGTAGACGCCCCTCCGCGCCGCAAGCGCGCACCCGCGACCGAGTCATCCTCGGACGCCACCCCAACTGGCCCTGAGTCTCCCTCCTTTACGCTTGTTAAGAAGCGCTCTAAGAAGCGTTCGAAACAAGACCCGGCGCCCTCGACGCCCGTCCCTACACCCCCTGCGGCGTCTTCAACGCCAGCTGCCCCGGTGTCTTCAACACCCGCTCCGGCCCCAACTTCTGTCAAGGCCAAGGTCCCACCACCCGTTTTCCTTCGGGAAAAGGGTAAATGGACTGAGGTCTCGACATTGTGCAATGAGCACAAAATCCATTACATCCGAGCGGTAAACTCGGGTGAATCTATTAAAATCACTGTCTCGTCGATAGACGATTTCCGAGCTTTGACTAAGCTCCTCACCGATAAGCAATATGCTTATCACACTTATGCTCTGTCAGAAGAGCGTAAGATCAGAGCGGTACTCAGGGGAGTCCCGTTCGAATTATCGAACGAGGCTATCCTGGAGGATCTGCAGTCCCAAGGCTTCCCGGCACTCGCGGTGCATAAAATGCACAGCAAGTACGGGAGGCAACACCCTCTCGCTTTGGTGGTTCTCGCCAACGTCCCCAAGTCCAGGGAGATCCTCAAAGGGGTTAGCACTATATGCGGCCTCTCTGGGATCTCGGTCGAGGCGCCTCATCGCCGCGGTCATCCCGGCCAGTGCCACCGGTGCCAGTTGTACGGGCACGCGGTGGCCAACTGCCGCGCACCGCCCAGGTGCGTCAAGTGCCTGGTCCCTAACTTCACTAAGGAGTGCAATCGCACTCCTGAAACTCCCTCTCCTCCCGATTGCGTGCTTTGTGGCCAGTCCGGCCACACCGCAAATTACAGGGGCTGCCCTCGTGCACCCCGTTGTATGCGCTCCAATTTCAAAAGGGCGGCACCCAAACAGGCCCCGCGCCTTTCTCAAGAAAACTTTCCGCCGCTGCGTAGCCGGGTTCCTCCGGCTGCAAAGCCTGCACAGTCTAGGCCTGCCCCAGAAAACTGGAGGCAGCGCCCCGCATCGAATCCCATCCCGGCTCCTCGCCCATACAAACCCACTCCTCAATCCTCCGTAGCAGACGATATGCGTATCGTCTGCGACACTTTAAAAAATGTCGATGTTAGTGAAATCGCAGTCTTAGCCCGTAAACTTAGGGCTTCACGTACTCCGACAGAGCGTTTGCTTGCTCTGGCGGAGCATAGTTCCCTTCTCAATTCATTGTAGGTTCATTTAAATGAATTGATCCCTAAATCATGCTTCGGCCGACCTCTGCCCAGCCCCGGCTTCACCGGAGGCTGCCCAGAACGGCCACCAACTCATGTCCCTTTGAGCACCTTCAGTGCAACTTTCACTACAGGCGGAAGACCCGCTAGCGGGTCTCCGCCAGCGCGCCCAACTTCCCGACGGGTGTCGCTTCCGATGAAGGCTAACGGTAATAACTACAGCCAACAGGTGGTTTTTAGTGGGTAGGTGCCATTCTGGTGAGTCCCACATAACCCCCCCCGCAGAGGAATTTACCTGCGGGCGGGCGGGTATGCATGACGCATCTTCCACCTCCCTCCCGCGAGGGTGCCTCGGCAGCAAAAAAAAAAAAAAAATCGGTTTTTAATGGTGGAAGATTTTAATATTTCTGACGCAATTTGGCAAACTAGTATTGGTTCTTTTGAACTTGAATTACTATCTAGTGGTAATTATGCTACACAAATTATGTTTGATTTTCTATCACTCACCGGTTTAAAACAATATAACCACGTCCAAAACTCACGAGATAGGATTCTTGATTTAGTTTTATCCAATATAGATTGTCATGTTTGTTCATGTGACAACCCGCTTGTTACTGAGGATAAACACCACAAATCACTTTTAATAGATGTTACTTTGGCCTATATCCCTTCACTTAAATATGTAGATAATTATTTTTTTAATTTTCATTTAGCTAATTTTGACCAGATAAATAATGTACTTTTTAGAATTAATTGGTATGAATATTTTAATAATTTAAATATGGAAAAAAGTGTTACAAAATTTTATAATATTTTAATTGAATTAATTGAATGCTATGTCCCCCGGCGGCGCCGCGCGCGCGCTTCTTCTTCTAAACCACGCTGGTACAGTCGCGCTCTGCTCAAATTATTAAAAGAGAAACGAAAATTTCATAAACTTTGGAAACTTTATAATAATCCGTTAGACTACGAAAGTTTAAAATATTACGTAAACGAGCCGAAAAAATGGAAAGGGAGTGCTATTGTAATTTTGTATCTCGGTCAGAGGAGTGTATTAAAACTAATCCGAAGTTCTTTTGGTCATATATAAAATCTATAATGGCTAATCACAGGTTACCTCAAACTATGCATTTCAGAGAAATTCAAACTACCGACGGTCAACAGATTTGTAATCTTTTTAACAACCATTTCCACTCAGTCTTTGTAGAATCTACAGCCAATTTTAATATCGACATCCTTGAGCCTCCTGACAACCCTCTAATAGACATTAAATCTATACATTTAAATGTTAAAGTTGTCGGTAAATACCTAAACTCTATTGATGTCCATAAGGGATCAGGTCCTGATGGAATACACCCACTATTCATAAAAAAGTGCTCCGATGCTTTAGCTTTACCTATCACTTTATTATTTAAAAAATCTCTCCAAGAAGGCCATGTACCTGATGTCTGGAAGCATGCATGGGTTACTCCTGTGCCGAAAGGAAGAATAACCTCTGACATAGAGAAATACAGACCAATTTCCAAACTATGCCATTTCGGCAAAGTTTTTGAGAAGATTGTAACAGATCAGCTTTCAGAGGTGGTACGATGCCACGTTACTCCTAATCAACATGGATTTTTTAGAGGTCGTTCTGTAGATACAAATCTGCTTGTATTTACAGAAGATATATTACATGCCATGGAGGACGGTTGCCAGGTGGATGCCGTTTACACTGATTTTGCCAAATGTTTTGACAAAATTTGCCACAACACACTATTAGCAAAGCTCTGGCGACTTGGTGTACACGGCGATCTGTTCAGATGGCTCAAGTCTTATGTTGAGAGAAGAAGTCAATCGGTAGTCCTGTGTGGTTACACATCATTGCCAAAACTAGTCTGTTCTGGGGTACCCTAGGGGTCACATCTAGGGCCCTTGTTATTCACATTATTTATAAATGACATCACAAAACACCTAAAACACTCCAGCTCGCTACTTTACGCCGATGACACCAAGATTTACAGAGTTATACGCGATATTAGGGACTGTGAATCGTTACAACGTGATTTACTCAGTTTCGAAACTTATTGTACAGAAAATGAATTACTTTTAAACTTAGATAAATGTAAATCAATCAGTTTTTCAAAAAATAAAATTATTATAGATTACAACTATACCCTGTATAATCATAAAATTGAAAAAGTTAGACAAATTAGAGATCTCGGCGTTATCATGGATAATAAATTGACCTTTATACCTCACTTGGACTCCATTATATCTAAATCGTACCAGCAATTAGGACTAATTTTAAGGATAGGTAAACCATTCAAGAACCCCCTCACTTACAAAATACTTTACAACAGCTTTGTTAGAAGTCATCTTGAGTTCGCGTGTGCGGTATGGAACCCTTATTTTAAATGTCATATTAACCGCTTAGAAAGAATACAACGAAAATTTGTAAAATCTTTGGACTTCAGAACTGGTTTTAATTACGTTGACTACACCGAATCACTAAATCGTCACAAGTTTCAGTCATTAAGATGCCGCCGTGATTGTGTTGATTCCGTCCTATTATACAAAATAGTACCTAAATAGCTATGTTAATGTCCCGTCACTATTAAATAGGATACATTTTAGAGTACCTCGCAGGCGTGAACGTCAATGTCGTACTAAACATTTGATTTATACACCGCGGAGTAGAACACTTTATGGTGCAAATTCTTTTATTAAGCGAGCTTGTAAACTTTTTAATGTTAACGAAACATTACTTGACACAGATATATTCTTTGACAAATTGTCGAACTTAAAAAAATGTTTCAAATAGATTTTTTCTTAATTTGTTAATTTAATGTTATGATCGAATTATGTCTTTTTTATATTCTCTCTCTTTATATATATTTGATTGTACTATTTCATGTTTATATTGAATATTGCTTTTTGTTTGGAGTACTATGTAGTGCAAATGTAGTTAAGTATGTTAAAATAAGGAAACTATAGGTTTTTATTTTAATCTTAAGTATGAGTTGTTAAAAATCTTGTATAACCGTTTGTTTCTAAAAAATAAATAAATAAAAAAAAATAAATAAATAAAAATTAGCAACATATTTATATTAATAGTCTATATTGAGAAGTTATAAATTATGACGTTATTTATAACGTGCTAAGAAACAGGTTTTCGTCGAAATACCGACATAGAGTGTTGATTGTCGGCATTATAGTTAATTTTCACAAGACACTTTATCACTGCACTTTTTATTTATTTTTTTTAAGTTCACTTGTACTGCACAAAATCCAGGTGTCCTAAATGTTGTGTAAACGCAGCATACCAGCGTCGATTCCGCGATTTACTCATTTGTTAAAACATTTCAGGCAGTAGAGCACCATGGTGACCACTAAGACCAGTAGCATGCACCAGGAAATCAATATAAGGTGTGGACACGAGTAAAACAAATGACTGTCGGAATAAGACTGTTTATTGGGTCAAACATAGATCATAGGCGTATATGTAACTTAAATAATCTTTAAGGGAAGCGGAGGTTCGCCTTGCCTAGCCACCTTTTGGGCGGATCTTGAAGACGCCGAGAAGGTCGGGTCGGTCATGTCTGTCTCTCTTTCGAACGCTTTTCGGAGTGTTTCTTATTGAGGGGGAAGAGGGGCGCAGGACAGCTCGTCATTGTAGTGGCATCGGACGCCGATTGGCTTCCAGAAGCGGTATGCTTACGACGCGAAACCGCGGAGATGTCGGCTACGTACTCTATCAACGCGTATGGGTCGGGGGGGGGGGGGGGGCTAACAGCCAGAGGGACCTGGGGAGCCGATGGGGTGCTTGCTTCGAGGAACGCCTTGGTGGCGACCTATTCGTTGTAAGAGGTGCCGAGTTCAAGAGAAGGGCGTGGGCGAAGGCAATCGCGAAGTCAAACAAACTTTGCTGCTCGGACGCGCTGCTGTAAAAGTTTCTATAAACTCTCCACAATTACATTAATATTCAATACAATCCTTAAAGGATAAGTATTAGGTCTTTACCTATGAAATTGCCGTTTTTCACAAAATAAATGAAGCGTAATTTTTTTAATATATTTTTTATTTCTATTAATCAAAATAATCACCCATGCAATCAATGCATCTTTGCCAACGCATTGGTAGCTTATTTATGCATTTCTTGAAGAAATCAGCTGGACGGGACGGCAACAAATTCTTCAAAGGCATTTTGTACTGCCTCTCGGGTATTGAATTTTTTTCCCGCCAAGAAGTTATCCAAATTCTGGAAAAAGTAGAGGTCTGTAGGCGCAAGGTCTGGTGAGTACGGCGGATGACGGAGAACTTCCAACCCCAACTCTTGTAGCTTGTAGCTAGCTTGGAGCTAGCTGTGCAGTATGAGGTCGCGCGTTGTCGTGCAGGAGCAGTGGAGCCGAACGATTGACCAAAGCTGGTTGGAGACGTGCGAGCTTCTCCATCATTGTGTTCAGTTCTTCACAGTACACATCTGCAGTAATGCTTGTCCCGTTTGGCAAGAAGCTGTGATGAATTACACCCGCGTTAGACCACCAAACAGTGACCATCACTTTTCTAGGGGTAAGTTTTTGTTTAGGGCATTGTGTGGGTGCTGAACCAGGGTCCAACCAACTTGCTGAGCGCTTACGATTGTCAAACAGGATCCATTTCTCGTCACAAGTAACAATGCGGTTAAGAATTCCTTCATTTGTATGCCTGCTCAGCAGTGCAAGGCACGTCTCCACGCGTAATTCGCGCTGGCGGTCATTGAGTTCGTAGGGTACCCATTTGTCAAGCTTTTTACCTTGCCAATTTGACGCAAATGGACCAATATTGTTTTGATGCTAACGTCGAAAGCTGCTGCTAATTCAGCCGTGGATTGAGTTTCATCAGCTTCCACAATTGCCTTTAATTCGTCATTGTCGACCAAAGTTTTCGGACGACCACGGGGTTCATTTTTCAGGTCAAAATTTCCAGAACGGAAGCGGGTAAACCAATAACGGGTGGTGCGTTCGTAGTACTTGCAATGAAATATCAAATGATTTTGTAATCAGCTCCATCTTAAGTTTTTTTACGCATTATTTTGACTAAATTTAAATAACTTGTAAATCTAATACAACTAACGCCATCTCTCTATCTTAAAAACAACTATTTTTCAAGTCACAAAATTTTGTTAGACATGGTTAGTCTATAGTTATTTACTAGTCTCTGATGGTACTTAATTTGGGCTGGATAATGTGGTGTGATTGTTACAAATATTTATTTATTTATTCATGTACGATAAACTTTTCCACCAAAAATGTCATTCAAATCAGCTACGACAAAAAAACTTTTCTGTGAAACATCACGTCAGGGGAGTGGCATCTGTCATTTCACAAATCTTAGGTGTAAATCAACACTACTGGAGAGTTGCTTCGACCAAATGTTAATCACAAATTATTCCGTAAAACAAAACCCTGCAAAATATCACTATTTATTGGTAAAAAATACATTTGATGTACCTATGAAATAACCTACACAACAAAACAAAAAGACAGTGCAATTGAATTAATCGACATGGCAAACCCACTTGAATCATTAAATACAGTTAATCACTTTTTTACTAACGTAGGAAAAAGGCTAGCCGATAACATTCCAGTAAACAAAATCCCGCCGTTAATCGTAAAAAAGAATCCTAATCTAAAATCTTTTGTAATGCTGCCTACGGATGAAAATGAGGTCCAAATGGTTATAACTGAATTAAAAAGTAGCACTGCAATTCGGTTAGATATGATTTCCACTGATATTTTAAAAGCAAACAAAGACCTATTAACAACTCCTATAACCTACATCTGTAACTTAGCTCTTTCAACTGGAGTGTTTCCAACCGCCTTTAAAAGGTCCAGAATCCATCCAATTCACAAAACTGGGGATAGAAGCTGTGTCAATAATTATAGACCAATTTCCATTTTACCGGCTTTGTCTAAAATACTCGAACTAATCTTTAAGAATCTTCGGCATATAGCGGACCAAGGACTGATCAAAATGATATATCTTGCCTTATGCCAATCACTACTAACTTATTGTATAACGTCATGGGGTGGATCTGCAAAAACCCATTTTCTTAAGCTAGAAAGGGCTCAAAGATTGCTTTTAAAAGTAAGCTACTTTCTATCGTATCATCATCCAACAATAGATGTATACAAAGTTGCGAAAGTCTTAACAGTCCGGCAGCTATTTGTACTCAACACTGTTATCAAAAAACACTCTCAGATCACCTTTCAATCTTATAAAATAAACAACACTCGTAGAAAGGATAGGGTGTGCGATATAAAAAAATTTAATACTAGCTTTTCCCATCGATTTTTCTGTTACCAAAGTGATAACCTTTATAACAAATTAAACAGAGTCCTGTCAATCTACTCACTAACAAAGAATAAATGTAAAATACGCATTAAAGAATACCTACAAAGTCTAGACTACAATGCAACAGAAAAATTATTAAACTATTAAACCATTAACCTATGACTAACGAAATGCTAAATCTAAAATGATCACAAAATATCACCCATATAAATACTTAAATGTAACGTATATAGCTCTTTATAATAGACATATAAGGAGTCAAACAACTTTTACACTTACACACACACACATAGACACACACACACACATAGACACACACACACATAGACACACACACACTTTCACACACACACACATACACACGCACATAAAATTTTCACTTACAACGCTTCATATTGGAACAGAAGACTGCTAAATAAATAAAGAATATACATAATTTTAATTTTTTTTTTCTCAACGTTTACAAAATGTCAAAGGTTTTAAACTTACATAAATTAAACTTGTGTAGTATTGAAGTTAATCATTAATTACTACCAAAATACCTAATTATCAGAACAATATTTATAAACAAACAAAAGCATGCAAAATAATTATTTATTTATCCCGAATAAAGTTATAATATCCATGAAAAAAGATATTATGACTTTATAAGACTTAAATCTTAGAACTTGGACCACACGTCATTTTAAATCTACCGTTAAAGCATTATGTATGTATCAGTGACATCGATGTTGAAATTGATCGAATATTGTTTCAAAACTGATAATTGTACTAGACGTTATTTACTTCTACCCACCCTACAATACATAATTTTTTTCTGGGCTTTTTGATTCGAGCCTGTAAATTGTTATTTGATTTTTAGGCCTTTGATAATATAGGTTTATTTAGTTGTACTCATGGTACTTTTACGTTGTAGTAATCTTAGTATAGATTATTATTAAGTTTTAAAATACATCTAAAGATAAAGTATTGTGGAAAAATATTGTTAAAATTTATTTACAGAAATCCGCAAAGATATATATGGGTTTTTTCTTTATTATTTTGTTAAATAGGTTCCTTGAAAATCATTATTTTAATTAATATGGGGGCGAGGACCTGGTGTACCGTAATACAGGATTTAACCTACTTCGGGCACCAGCTCCTCACTATACTAGATTTTACTAAAAATAGCCATATATGTATAGCTTATGAATTGTTTTAATATTAAGTATGTTGTGAGGAGAAATAAATAAACTTATTATTATTATTATTATATTACCTATGGATTATGGATAAATGTCCTAATTTTTTTTTCATCTTAATCGTAACTGAGCCATCCCTCTACAGAGGAAACAAAGCCGGTGGAATCAATCTTCTTGGCTTTCTTTTGTCAATATAGTAAAATAGGTAATTAGGTATTGAATCATGGTACCTAAAAATCATAATTATGGCGGCAAGTTTGAAATATTTGAAAACACAATTTTTGAGACTGAGTGTTATAGGCATCTATTTAAATAATAAGTAAGTTAAGTTAGCAAAACTGTTCCTTTGTTAGAAGGCTTTTATAATACACAATTAAGTTATTAAGTTTAACAAAAAACCGATTCTAAAATTATGTTTTAAATTTTTTTTATTTATGCGACGATTTATTTTCCCACTTCCCATAATTAATGGTAATAATTAGTAAAAATTGATTTTTCAATCCAAAACACGTCTGTTGGAGTTGAGCTTCCAATCAAAGTTATCAATGTTAATATCAATCAACATTTTTGTAAATTAATAAATAAATAAATACATTAATAAATAAATAACAAAACATTTAATCATTTTGACTAAAAGACTGCGGCAAGAAAATACTCCTACAAAAAAATGTTGTAGAGTTCTGTTATTTTTTGATTTGCCATCAAATAAAGCCGGGACACGAAAGGCAAACCTTTAGCGAACGATTCCCAAGGTGTGATTATTAAATTTAGGTTTTAAGTAAAAAATAAACTACCTACTGTAATTTTATGCTGGTAGTGATAGCTATTGGCAAATAGCTATACTATTCTTGACAAACATCTTGTGAAATCGTTCTGTTTTACACCAATAGATGGCTGGCACTAACAGGAATAATTACAACTTAGTAGCACAGTAATTATACTTCTTATCGTTTAGGAAAGTAATCACATCGACATAGCAAAATCCACTAGAGTAATTGATATCTAATTGAACTATGTGATACCTAATAGTAGGTATTATTATTACACCAAGTTTTCTAACCGGGTTTTATAAAATCTGCGGCTGTTTTTTGACAGTAGTGCTACCTATTGTCTGGTAGCAGTACCTGCAATTTGAATTACAAAGTATACTCTCACTTAATATAACGCAGCTGGCTCGACCATATTAATTGTTACTTAAATAAAGTATGTGACACCTACCTCAAGGTTATTTTTACTTCAACTTCCCTAAACTTAGTGATCAGAACGGACAGTAATAAAAATCTACGGCTGTTTTACAGAAATTTACGATTATATGGGTAAAATCGACTTAATTATAAAAATGTCGTGTTATTTGCTGTGTGCTTCTTTAAGTTCGTTGTAACACGTCTGAGAAATAGGTACCTTCCTACCTACAGATAAACGGCGGATAGGTATCATGATTAGTTCCCTCTGAGGCAAGTATAACAAATCTATGAACGTAGCAATATAAACTTTGTAATGAGCAACACCGCTCCGGTGTTGCTCATTACAAAGTTTAACCTACCAGTTGTTCTAAGGATATGCGTAAGTTTGGGCGTAACCATCTATGCTTCAATAATTGGTATATTATTAACATACGTGAAACCTACCTCTAGGTATTATTAAAACACTAAGTTCTCAGTGCGGTTTATAAAAATGGTGCATCTGTTTTATTGACAACAGCGCTATCTGTTTTTTTAGTGTGCTGAAATAGTTCTATAATATTCCAATAGTAGGTAGGTGGATAGGTGTTACCACCTCATTGGTTATTATATCACTTAACACGGTATTACCATGACCTAGACTAGGTGCGTACGTACGTAACTAATCATATTTATCAGAGGAGAATAAAAAATATCTCCGGTTATTTTACTGAAGGTGGTTTTATCTGCAAGTTAAATTTTCTGGCTTTTTTTTATTAATATATTAATAATTAATCTAACAATGTTGTGCTTATGCGCTTTTTTGACGTCATGTTCAATTTTAACCAGCCATTTACAGTTCAGATTACGTGACACGTTGCAGACGCCGTTACATTTTACCTCTATCTTTAAGATATTTATACGTTTATTATTCCTTTTGTTATTTGTTGGGGGTTAAGTATTATTAAGCGTATCATCCACATATTTATCCTATGCATTAAAGTGAAATCTTTTAATTTCGCATATTATCGACAAAAATTTTAGCCGTACGACAAACATTTTGCTGTATGTTTTCCATATAAAAAATAAAAATATTTATAATTACGCCGTTTTAGTGAAGACGTTTTTCTATAAGGCTAGTTAGGTACCAGTCTTCAGTCGATCTGCAAACTTTGAATTTTTTTCAAGCTAGCGCTACCTGTTGGATAATTATATAACTATGTGAGTAGCATTACAAATTGTTTTACTATTCGACAATAAACAACGTACCACAGTACCATCGATGTGATAAGGAATGATAACTTATTTCTTTTTATTACATCCAAAATCCGACTAAAGATATAGTGGATTTGCCTTTGTCTTATTTGATGTTTTGTGACAATAAACAATTTGCTTTGGTTGGGAAAATATATTATGAAAGACCGAACTATACTATCAGCTTTGGAATTTATTGATTCTTGTAAAACATTATCATGGTTCTAGTCAAAAACACTAGGCCCTACTTCAACTAACGCCACCTATCGTGTAATTTATTTACTATTTTGCCGAGCAGTTAGAAAAAGCCTCATTCATCGGAAAAGGCAAAAAATTTATCCATACAGCCCTGCTTCAGACCTTGGTGGAGGTCCGGTCATCAGGTGGCAGAACATCACGTTGTTACCGACTTAGAGGTTTCACCCCAAAAGTTATAGTGAAACAAGCAAAGATGGAAGAAGGACGGTTGCTTCGTCAAGCCCGTTTAAATTTTTTTTAAATATAAACCAATTTTAAGATTTTTACTTAACAAAGAAAATAATGGAAACCTTCAAGTTTGTCTTCATCTGACTTGTTTTTCTTTGGTTCCTTCAATTTTCAGTCAAACGTTAAAAAAGTTCGCAAGGTGCGTTTCGTTATTTAAAATACACTTGTACACTTGACTTCTGACACTTGTAGCTATCTGAAATCAATGTTATTTAACATTAGTGTAGAAACATTTTGATGTTTTCTAAACTAACATCATAATATTAATCACAAAATATAAATAAAATTATAGTTGCAATTTATTGAAAAATAAATCAATTCTAGCAAGTATCTCAAAACTTGCTCAAGTTGTATGTCCTAAAACTTTCTAAAACAAGCTCAGCAAGCAAGCTCGTATTAAATTATCATTGTAACAACAAATTATTTCCAAAGGTTGATCTAATTTACTAAAAACTGAATTAGCGCGCTTTCTACCACTTTTTTGCACCTAAGACAAGCTTTTGGCACCCTCCGGAACCTCCGGGAGGTTTTTCCAGCAGGCTGCAATGGTTATGAGGGACTCGCCACATGTAAGTCCACGCCACTGAAACACCACCTCTATGGCTCTAGCCGTCTGGGCCTCTAAGGCTTCATTAATCGGCTTTCGGCCGATCTTGAGCCCTTCTGGCTGCCCAGGCCGTAACTAACTCTAATTCTCTTTGATCACCTTCAGTGCAATGATAGTCCCCGCTTGCGTGGCCTCCTGCTCCAACTGGCCATCGCATCAGATGAAGGCTGTGAGTCAATAGAATACCAGAATTCATGCAGGTGGTTTGTAGAAGTATAGAAAAACTGGTTGTGATATAAAATCAAAATATTATATTAGACGACATAGAGATTTAGCAAGCTCTCCTACTTAGATAGGTAAACCGAGCACTCACAGCGTTTTTAAATAAACACCTACGTAAAAGCGCAACGATTCATAAAATATTTTAAACAAGAGTGGGTGTCCTTCAATCCAAACTGGTATCTTGGCGCAGCTGAAGGTTCTCCGGTGACGAATAATGCCATCGAGTCTTTCAGTAGAAATGTAAAAGACAGCTCCCACTATCTCGGTTTTATTGACATTGTTGACAGCCGGCGAGCGAGCTCGCGGAGCACCCGATGGTGAGTGAAAGCCGCGCCCGTGGACATCGTTAGTCGTAGGTTTATTTATCAATGGTGGTTGTGATTATCAGCCCGACTAATGACGCGTTCCTTCCCTTTGATCGGAATACCACCACGTAAATTAGATTCACATTCATAAAAAAGCTACACTGATAATTATCAGCAAGATATTTTGTAGGCTTATTTAAATATGTTAGATATCAGAAAACTATATTACAGAAATGTTTGTATACAACAAATATACATAATTTCGCGGCAGGTAATAAATAATGCCTCAGTGTGTTTGACACGAACAATATTTAGAGCGTTTCGATTGACGATAATATCGCTCACAGCGCTCATGTACCCGTTCTCATGCCTGTGAGCGCGCTCACAGCGATATCGATACGTCAGCAATGACATCATAAACGCCGCCATCTACCCGCTCACAGTGCCCGAGCTACGGAGCACGGTCGCTGTGAGCGGCCTGTCAAAACTGGCACATGACGTTTCTTTGTTGATGTTTTTAATAGGCGATTAAACATTTTAGAGGCTTGCTTATTAATTATCTTCTGTAATAATATTAAAAATGGCTCCTGTTTCAATTAGGGTAAAAGATCTTTTTAATGATGATTAACTTTAAATTTGAGCGAGGAACAATTAGAATTTCAGTGCGCTATTTACGTATTTTTTATATTATATCGGAAAGTTAGAGCTGCGGCTGGCAATCGGAACGCACCCATTGATTGTAATATAATGGGTTGAACGAATGAGTGAGTGAGTGGTTTGGTTCGTGGGAACCGGAATCCACAAGGGCGCAAACATGCAAAGAAAAGCAGATCTGCACCCATACGTTCGTTTTGTTTCGTTTTCTTTCTTTCGCTCATTGGCTGCGGCTAGATGTGGTCGTTAGACGCCTCGTTCGTTGGATGCGGACGGCGCATGCGCATGGGATTCTTGAAGGCCTTTCCGTTTCTTTGCTTTGCTTCTGCTTTGGGTGGGCTTTTCTTCAAAACTAAGAGGTGAATACAATTTATCATAAGTTTAAGTAAAGTTTAATGTTATGCTTTGATATTGCGCGGTGTTCTTATTTTAATTACGCTTTTTCTGTGCTAATGAAAATTATGACTGTATGACCCTTGTTATACCTTATTTTGTTTCAACTAGCTTTAGGCAACTGAGTTTTTTCATTTTACTATTGTATAGAAGATATCAATAATTTTATGCCAGCCGATATTGCGATAAATAAACGTATATTTACAAAGAATCTAAGCATATCGCAGAATTTGATAGTGTGCTTCTGATTACAATTTAGTAGCCCCATGTGTGGATCCCGATCTTACCGAAGATCATGAGGGTTCTCTACGGACGAAGAATGCGATTCATTTTCCTTGTAAGTGTAATCCGAAACGCTACGCTACGTCTCGTGGTGTCAAGTAATTTCCAAACAAGATTTCACATCTGTCATGTCTGTTGACTTACCCTCCCTCTTTTTTTCAGTTGGAAAGAGCAGCAGCCCCGGAAGTATCTCGACGTGGCCTCAGACCGCCCCCCTTGAGGTACTGGTACTGATCAGTGGAACAGAATGCTAAGTTTGTAAGTATCATAAACAACACTACTGGTACACTCCTCTAGAGTTACTCATGTCCCGTGTGTATCATTGATGCTGTTATAGATATGTTTTATGATCTTACATTTCTATAATTTCAATTTTGTACTTTTATAAATAATGTTAATAATCAACCGCATTTTTTACTTATGCTACATTTATTAAATTTTTATTAATAAAATATTTCAAACAATAATTGGAAAAAGGTATATTTCAACTACTCATATACTTAGTATGCATATACCATGACTCTTGAATTAATTATCGTTATATGCCAACAAATATGGTGTAGCAGTATGGTAAAAATTACTGTACAATTTTATTATTATAATGATGCTTATGTGTTGGTTAACAAAATTTGAAATTTAGTTACAAATATGGTATTTATTTACCAAGCATATTAGCCAAGAGGTAAGGTTGGAATGCATATTATGTCGAATAGCAACAACCTATTGAGTACCTTGTGTCTAGATTTAAGTTGATGATGATAAGTCTTTGTTGTAATATTATAACTTTGTTGATTCATGGTAATCAAGAATCACCATATGCATGGTATAGTAATTAGGTACAAGTATTTTTACTTTGGCTCATAATCACTTCCAAAATTAATTTGATGATATTCATAGAAAAGTTAATATTTATGTTTCTAAATCCATCTTTAAATTGATGAGTGTACTTACAAGCCAGCACAATTACAAATCCTAAGACCACATTAGCGGGGTGCTATTGTGGAATGTATCATAGTGGGATCTAGCAATCAATAATACAACTGGGTAAAAAGTTTCAAAAGACGGTTGCATATTAAACGGACGGTACTGTTGATTCTATAGGCTTATAGATATAACAGTTGACAATGTGCCTACTACATTGAATCATGACTAGGATTGTATTAATTTCTTTCAAACGTCAAGTGAATAATATCATTTAAATTTTTTGTTCATAATTAAATATACATTAGTTGGTAATTAGGTAATTACACACATTGTCACCTTGAAAAAAGATGTGTATGTTCAATTGGTACTTTGGGAGACTGGAGCGACAAAAGCTTAGGTTCTGGCTGTGTACCACATTGATTGTATAAAAAGGTACTAGAGTTTTAAAAAAAAATACCTTTCAAAAAATTATGTGATATAGAGTGCCCCAGTCAGTTTTACAGATAATCGTCATTAATCTTTGAGTAGCTTTTCCATATTTTAGAACTAAAATATAATGCTCTTAATTTTATTGTTTATATTCTTCTACATGCAGTGCACTGAAGTTGTACATCTACCACCTGAGATCCGCAGCCATCACATCAAACTTCAGAGCTCATCTTGTTGCCAATTTCTCTCGTGCATGCTTCTATGAATGTTAGGTATGCCCTCAACTATGTATATGAACAGATTTATATTATGAGATTTATAGTTTTTTTGTCATAACTCATAAAAAATGAATCGCTTCATGAATTGCACGTGATATGTTTAGTCAAACCCAATATTAATACTACCTGGAAATCTGTATAATCTAGTATTGTATACAATACCTGGGTTATGTATGAAATACCTATGTTTTTTACATTTTTCCTTAGCATTGTACACAATTCAATACACGGACAAACAATAAAACAAACAATGAAATTTCATTGTTATACAGATTATGGTAGATGTTGGTGGTTAAAGGTCCTGAAAAAAAAATACAAAATTACACAAAACAAGAATAAAAAAAAATAAAAATAATAAAATATCAGTTGAGCTACGTAGCACAGTAAGGTAGGTATACTGGCGTTCTAACCCCCACACGCGACTGACCACCCTTGTGGTTTAAATTAACACGAAAGAAATCAATTTATGTGATCAATTTAATATATTTATTTCAATAGGTAATAGTTAACTATTACATCTTGCTCTGACGACGGAGCAAGTCAGAATGTATTGCTTCATTTATTTCTGTTCCGTCAACCATATATTTAAATATCTTTTCTTCTTTATTTATAATAATTCATATTAACCTCTTTACTCAAATGTCGCGGCATTCTGACGTGCTCTCTAAAGCTTAGCCGTGACGGTATCTCCTACAAAAAATATAATAAATAATTACCTAAAAAAAATCATGAAGCAAAATAAAATAGAAAACAATACTTACAATGGGTGCTTCTGATAATGAAACAATAGACATATACTTAAAAATATAGACAAGGTAAAATTATGTGTACTTAATAATACACAGCAAAAATTTATAATATTATAATAAAAATAATAAATTCGCCAGCCAAAACAACTACACATGGATAAAAGAAGGAGACTAGGATGGCGTTGCGGAAGAGTTCTGTAGGCTCAATTTCCACTCCGAGAAATTATTTACAAACGTACAAGGGGAGGTATGTTACCATTATCTGAGTCAATAGGTGCATTTTAAGCTCTCGCTTATACGTAAACCTACCTGCCACATTACGGATGAGGGCAGGGAGGTCACACCTTCTCACTTGGACGCCGCAAACTTGAAACTCTCTACTCTGTGACCAAACAAGTTTTTCGTGCCAGGAAAAGGGTTGTAAATCAAGAAGTTTCATCAGCTTCCACAATTGCCTTTAATTCGTCATTGTCGACCAAAGTTTTCGGACGACCACGGGGTTCATTTTTCAGGTCAAAATTTCCAGAACGGAAGCGGGTAAACCAATAACGGGTGGTGCGTTCGTTTGTAGTGTTCGCTCCGTAAACGTCGTTGATGTTGCGTGCCGCTTGTGCCGCTTTGCTGCCACGACGGTACTCATACTCCATAATTACTCGAATTTTTAACTTATCCATGATGACGAAAAATGTTGGAATGCGTTGAAAACAAAACACTAACTATTAAACAAATGACGATTTTAGAAAAAGAATTCCATGTATGTTTGAAGCAGTTTGGGGTGTAAGGGGGAGTCGCCTACCATCAAGACTCTCCAAATGCCAACCTCACCTGCCCGTGGTGAACCCTGCCGGTCAGCGGACGAGGCTCTGGCGACCGATGAATGGCGGATAACCATTTTGCAGGTGGTAGGTTTCGACCGCGGCTTGCAACCACCCACAAGACAAAGCCATGCCGCCAAGTGACCTAGTCACGTTCCGGCATGATGTCTTGAGTAGCCATTGGAGGAGGATAGGCGTATGGAAGCCGTTTGAACTCGATTAGTTATGATGGACCGGGTGGCTCATTCTGGAGGGCAGCGGGATCCAAAGAAACGGTGCACAGCTGGCCGACCGCAGGTTGTAGGGGGCCCAACTAGCGTTCTAGCCATTCGCGAAAGGCTGCCCCACCGCCTGTGTAAAATCCCGGGATTACTCCATCGTGCCGGTTGGCGACCGGATGGAGAGGGCCCGATGGCGATCCCCGGGGGGTTTTGGGTGTCCCCGCGGTCTCCATGTGAGTCCCCACCAGTGGGTCTGACCACTCGCGTTGCTTGGTTCCAAACAATGCGCTTCACTCAACTTGTATTCCTCTCCCCTATTCACCCTACCAACAACATAATGGGAAAGTCCAAAAAGAAAAATAAGTGCCGACAGCGGATGCACACCCTCTCCCTAAAAGTACATTTCCCTAACATCCGAGGAGTGCACTCAAATCTCCACGATGTCCACCACCACCTTGAGACAGAGAGGCCGCACTTATTCTTTCTGACAGAGACGCAGATCTGTGATCGTTCGGATCTGGCATACCTGCATTAGCCAGGCTATATCCTGGAGACCAAATTTCACCCCAATGCGGGCGTGTGCGTGTATGTCAGAGACGAGATCTGTTGTCGGCGTCTCCGATACTTGGAAGTTCCGGATTTTTCTGTTTTATGGGTGTATGTAGATACTGGCCTGGACCGAATTGTATACGCCAGTATTTACCGATCACACACGGGAGCTCAGGAGACAACTCGACTTATTGAATATCTCAGTGATACTGCAGATAAGGTCCAACGACGCTATCCCTGTGCGCAGTTTTCCTTGGGGACTAATACCCACCATGGAGAGTGGCTGTACCCGTTCAAGGACACCGACCACGCTGGCAGAGAAACCTATCGGGTCGCAGTTACTCATGGTCTCTCCCAGCTCATCCACAAACCTACGCGCATTCTTAACGTTGTTGACCATACTGCGTATTGCTTGGACTTTCTGCTGACAACCGATCCAGACAGATACTCGGTGTCCGTATCTCCGCCATTAGGCACATCCGACCACTGTCTGGTGAAATCTGTGTCGCAGTACTCGCCAACCGATACCAGCCCAAAAGGCGAGTATGGCGGTACAAGTCAGCCGATTGGGATGAGATGCGTCACTTTTTCGCCTCTTATCCTTGGCGGCAAGCTTGCTTAACTTCTGATGATCCATCATGCTGTGCTGATGCTGTCTCCAGTGTGATATGTCAAGGTATGGAATACTTTATACCGTTCTCTGATGTATCCCTGGAGTCCAAAGCCCGCCCATGGTTTAATGCTGATTGCCTCCTAGCTGAAAAGCGAAAGCATGTAGCATACCAAGCCTGGGCTAGCGCTCGCAGAGGCAAAGCTATGGATCTCCCAGCTAAGAAGCAGGCGTACAATGCTGCTGCCAAGTCCTGCAAAAAGGTGATCAGAAGCGCTCGTTTCGACCACATTGGCCGTATCGGGGACAAGTTAGCATCCTATCCCACGGGGAGTAAAGCTTTCTGGTCCCTTGCCAAGTCGGTTGAGATGAACTTCTGTCGCCCATCACTGCCACCACTGCAAAGGCCTGACGGGTCTTTGGCCCACAGCGCAAAAGAGAAGGCAGACTTGTTCGCAAATCTCTTCGCGGAATGTTCACGTCTAGATTCCAAAGGTAAAAGCCCACCCACGTTACCTCCATTCGGCCCCAAGATGGAGGCCGTTCAAATTCACCAGAACAGGTACTCAAATGCTTACTCTTAAATCTAGACGTGAATAAAGCCAGTGGTTCGGATGGCATTCCCGCAGTGGTTCTAAAGCACTGTGCAGCCGAGTTGTCTCCTGTTTTGACACGCCTATATCGACTCTCTCTAAGGACTGGAAAAGTTCCAAAATCATGGAAGTTTGCAAACATACGGCCCGAACCAAAAAAGGGCAGTCGAGCCGACCCAGTCAACTATAGACCTATTGCAATCACTTCCATAATTTGCAAAATTATGGAACGTGTATTGAACCATCGTCTCCTGACGTACCTAGAGACCAGTGAGCTCCTCAGTGACAACCAATATGGTTTCCGCGGAGGACGCTCAACAGGAGACCTTCTAGTGTACGTCACGCATCAATGGAGCATGGCCTTGGAAGGGCATGGAGAGGCAATAGCCGTATCCTTGGATATCTCCAAGGCCTTTGACCGGGTATGGCACGAAGCCCTTTTGAGCAAGCTTCCTGCGTATGGCATACCATCTGGACTCTGCGACTGGATTTCTGATTTCCTGAGGGAACGGTCAATAGAGTTGTCGTCGATGGCTTCTCATCGGACCTAATGGCGATCAACGCCGGCGTACCTCAGGGATCTGTTCTCTCTGCGACATCATTCCTGCTGCACATTAATGACCTTCTTTTATCGGAAGGCATTATTGGTTACGCCGATGACAGCACTGTTGTAGAGAGATATGTGTCCAATGCGCGAGCGAGTCCAAACCAGATCCAATTTCAGAGAGAGTCGATGATCGAACGGGTTGATTTGACACTTTGTAGGGTTTCCGATTGGGGTGAAGCCAATCTTGTCAAATTCAACCCTTCCAAAACCCAGGCGTGTCTTTTCTCCGCTAAAAAGAGCACATTCAACTTGACGCCCACTTTCCAAAGTGTATCTGTACCGATCACAAACCAACTAGGGCTTCTAGGCATGACCATCACGTCGAAACTTAATTTCGGTCAACAGATTGAAACCATGGCACAGTCAGCTTCCAAAAAATTGGGAGTCATCGCAAAGGTCCGGCGGTACTTCAACTCCGAACAGCTGCTCAACCTGTACACAGCCCAGGTTCGATCTTGTATGGAGTACTGCATCCATCTTTGGAATGATTCCGCAAAATACCATCTTGAAGCGTTGGATTCTGTCGACCGAAGGGCCCGTAGACTCATAGGTGACGACAAACTTACTTCTTCGAGACTGCAAAGTCTCGAGCATCGTCGAAAAGTTGCTAGTCTATCGGTTTTTTACAGATTGCACTTTGGAGAGTATGCGAATGCTCTTTTTCAGTTGATCTAACCTTCCCCCTTTCTCCACCGGTCAACCAGACGCAGACAGAAGTTTCACCCGTTTGTGGTTAGCGTGCCGATGGGCCGAACTCAACGGTTCGATAGCTCATTTTTGGTTCGTGTTGCCAAAGAGTGGAACGATTTGCCTGCGTCTGTTTTTCAAGACAAATATAATCCTGGAGCTTTCAAGTGTAGAGTGAATAGGTACCTCTTAGACAGGCGTGTACGATCCTCGTCTTCATCGTCACTTTCCATCAGGTGAGATGGAAGACAAACGCCTGCTAATTATTAATTAAAAAAAAATTTAAAAAAAGCGGTGCAGAGTCGCGCGAGCGCCGGCGTTTGTACGACACGGAGCCGTCGCGAATTGCCGCCACGGGCGCGCTCTGCGCCGGTTACATGTGCGTGGTACAACAATACAGATCATAATGGTTACGTTTCTACAGTCTATTTCCGATCGACATATGTGTATTTGTATATTATATTATTTTAGTACATTGAGCCACGAGGACAGGCACATTGAAGCCCTTGTTGTTTTATTTCCCAATCGGTTTCGTCGTTTGCTAATTAAATTTCCTGATTTAGACAAGGCCTGCTCGCTTGGAACACTTGTCGCAGGAATGCTTAGAGTATGTCTAAAGAAATCTTGTATAATTGAGGAAAATATATCGTATGTAGCGTCCACAATAACAGCACGGCAGTATCTTCGGATGCCAATGGTAATGATAGGTATCTTTGTATTTCATCTTGTGGAATTTGTTTTTTATATTTAGAAGACAACAGTGATTTATTCACGGGATGCGTTGGCTCTGTAGTATTAGTACCTGTGTGTACTAAGTACTTTTCTTGAAAGTACTTTTTCAATCGCTGAAGTGGTTCTTGGTTATCATGTTCGACAAAGTATTCATTCTTCAGACACGGATACAAATTTACAGCAAAGTTGGCCAAATCTGTTCGTGAGTAGGGAATATATTCCATAAGCTTGGCATGAGAACATTTTTTCAATGATTCGTCACTTGGCTCCTGTGATGATTGAATAGTAATGCGATCAATAATGGGTATAACGTAATAAATGCTAGGATATTGGGACTTGAACAGCAGTACAGACAGAGCAGTGCCATTTTTCAACCACCCCGTTCGATTGCGGGTGCTATGGAGTCGTTCTGATTTTTTCAATGCTCATGTTTTAGATAACTGTTTGACAGTTTCTGATTCGAACTGTCGGCCTTGTTCCGTCGTAATTTTCTCTGGATATCCAAATCTTATTATAGAAACATTGTTTATTATTTAGGCGACTGTCTCCGCTGTGATATTCGAAACCGGGAACACTTCAGGCCACGATGTACAGTGTTCTATTATTGTAACTATGTACCGTTATCCACGTGAAGTAGACTATGTCGGTATGAATGTGCGCAAATCGCTGAGCAGGCAAAAAGAAGGTTCCTCGCGGCGAGCCAGTGTGTCTGGTTACTTTAGCCTTCTGACATTGTAAGCATGAGTCACACCATTTGTTTGTCTTAGTTCATTTTATACCATATGTATTTTTGTGTATTAAAAGAAATGTCCCAAAATGCAAGGAGTCTGGGCCAGGTCTTTGTACACTTCATCAAAAAATAGTTTAAGATGCTAAGAACACTTTTTGATTGTGAAATTGTTATTAAAACACTTTGTTTATTGGTAGGAAATGAAATTGAGCATTATTAGTGTGCAACACATACAAAAAACATCATGGCGGAAAAAATGTCATTTTGACAGCTAAGGTTTACTTACATCTTTTAGTTTTGTGTATCCAGTAGTATCATAGCTGGTTGGTTGAATTGAATTGTTATGTATATTTTTAGTTTATTTAACAGTTGTAAACCGAAAGAAAGAATTCAAGTGCAACGAACAATCATGTGTGTTTGATTGTTCGTTGACAACTATCAATGTGATGTGAGTGAATTGTGCTGTGAGTGAGGTGGCTGTCCCCTCTGCTTAGTGAAGTAACTTCAGTTGACGACTTCCGCCATAGAAAAGACTCATTGTCAATGTTGCCCACTAAAACGAACACAAATAATGTTGACTTTTTTATTTTCTTACCATCTAACTACTAATTAAATCAAATTATTTGTATTTTTCCTATAATTTCCATTTATTTGTCTATTTTTTAAAATGGTGTACAAAGACCTAGCCCAGGTTGGGACATTTCTTTTCTTGTAGTTCGTTTTCCAGGATGACTTAGGCCGTGAATGTTGTTGAATATAGTTTTCCGCATTGCTTCAGGAACTTATGGCTGGTTTACACGCGTTAAGTGGTTAAGTTGGTAACTAAATAAGTTAAAAGTTGCGTGTAAACAGTCAATTAAGTCAATTCAAACAATTCGTAACTTAAAATTTAATACGCAAGTGATAATGTAGATTAGTATTCGTTTTATTTTTCGTATAAGTGGGTGGGCGGGGCTTCTCGTTTAACACGTTTGGATGTGATTTTTTAGTTAAGTGCATGAGTTGACAAAGCGGGTGGCGGCAAGAGCTCGTATTTATGTCGAATTTTCTCTTTTTTTTTAAATGGAGTGGAGTTTAGTTTCAACTTAAAAATTTGTTGAAGAGTATTTAAGGGTGTTACCTCACCAATCTATCGACCGTCGGTCGACGTCGATCAATGGCAGAATAGAACAGTCGACGTCGCAGTAGGCGTGATGGCTTATAATTGTCTGACACCACGCCTGAAATGGTAAGTCTGCCAACCTGCAGTAGGCGTGATGGCCTTCAATTGTCTGACGCCACCCCTGAGTTGGAAGTCTACCAACCCGCAGATGGCGTGATGGCCTACAATTGTCGGACGCCACCCCTGAGTTGGGAGAGGCTGATATCCCTCCAGTGATTATTAAGGGTATCTAATTAGTAAAGGTACCACACCAAATCGATCGTCCGTCGATCGACGTCGGCCCGTCGACGTAAAAAATTTAGAAAAATACATAATCTTGCGAAGATAATTTCCGAAACAAATTCTTCACTGAATTTGTCCAAAATCAAGTTTACCACACATCCAAGTACAGAAAAACCTTGACATATATCACTGCTCATCTTCACTGAACTTATGAACTAACTGCTTAATCCGTTTGGACACACTAGTGACTTGCGAAAGCCTGATTGTCTATCTGGCAATATGCAGTTTTGCTCCAAGTATTTCGTCACCTGCTTACTTACTAACCTTTCCATTCATTATCTTCGAGGTGCAAGGAAGGACACTGCCGGGACGAAGGTGAGACGTTTGGGTAGGAATATTATTTTTGGCAATGGTGTCACTTGGCCGTCTTGTAGTCAGTTCGGTAAGTTTTTATGTCAATGCTTTGCCCCTTAGCTTTGGTTCAAAAAGTCATAAGGACCCTAGAAACCTGATCTGAGCTGACTGTACTGAGTTCGAACGTCGCTGGTCCATGTCGATGCATTTCGAAGTAGGTTAAGTCTGAAATTTTACGTTGGCGCTACCGGGTAGGTCTAGAAAATGTTTGTTAATTATGTCTGGGTCAGTAAAGTGCTCTGGTAACGCCGAACTTCGGCAATCAGGAAGGATGTGACGCTTTAAATTTTTCCAAAGAGTCTTCGAGTCGTTATTCGTTGCTGATGTGGTGCTCAAAAAAAGCCTTCTTTTCATGTATGATGGCCTCAATGACCATGTGCTTTAACTGTTGATAGTAATGCTTATGAGATTCGACTTAAGCCTTTTTGAATCTTTTGTGAGCGTCATCTCGTAGTTTCATCATAAGCAGTAAATTGTCAGTAAGGTCTCTCTCTGAACACTTCAGCACATGAGTAGATAAATGGAACAGAGACAAAGCTTCGTACAACTGCACGAATCGGTTGCACTACTACAAGCACGCGGGGCATGTGTGCGTGAGCACTGGCCGCTTGTCACGTACGCGGCGAGACATGTCAAAAGAGATTGTCAAAAGGCACAGCCAGTTGACAATCTCAGGGTCATTGCGACGCACCTTGTTATTTTTGTTAGTTTCAAGTTATTTTAATGGAAAAACTTGGTATTTTATTATATTTAATGGTTGTTTACTGTACTGTGTGTATGAATAATACTAGAAAAAATACAATTGAATAGCTCGTGCAAAAAGTTTGACGAATTTTTCGATCTTGAAATAAATATTGTCCATGTTTGCAATGAAATAATTAAACGTATTAAAGATTGTAAATTTGATATGCCATGTGAGTGTTTCCCTTTAGATTACTTGAAAAAACTATATGTTAGATTCAGAATTTACCACACCATCAAAAGAACCATAAATTATCAAAAAACAAAAATTATAAAAAGAAAATTTAAAGAGTTAGTAATTTGTGAAGTATTCTTTTATAATGAATAATAAAACTATTTAACAAAAGTTTTGTTTAACCTGTCTTAACCTATTGTGACAACCCTACCAAAATAGGTAACAATTTTTGACGTTCTTAAGAAGCTTGTCTCTGTTCCATTTATCTACTCATGTTACCACAGTTCGCTCACATGTTGTCATTGAACTGTCTAATCATGTCGTCAACGCTGTCAAGGTACGTAATTCGCTTCCAATCTATCGCATTTAGGTCTTTGTTGAACTCAGTAAAGTCAATGTCTTTTAAATCTAAGAGTAAGAGTTCACTGTAAACAAAAACCCCAAATAAATAAAAATAAAGATTAAAAAAAAAGAGCGTGTCCGTCTAAGTCAGGTATATGTCGCACGTCAACGTTGTGTACTATAGCGTTTGTACCTACATATCAATTCAACGGTCGTTTGGCTGTGATCAGTGAAGTGCGTTGGTTTACCGACAATTTGGTTAAGCCGAAAAATTGTCAGAAAGTCAGTAAAATTTTTGTAGTTTTTGTCACTGTCAATAAAATGTATATTACAGTCGCCCAATAACAAAAGCCTGGGTCAATTTTTCGTTTGCGGTGTACACACGGTTTTCGTTATTTGTCGGTTATTTTGGTGATTTTGTTATCATCATTGAGTTATTTTAAGTGTTTCTGTTTTTCTCTTCCTCGTCTGGGAAGTGGTTGTACGAATTATCTAGCTCTTAATGAGCATGGATTGTGTTCCAATCCCGCCTAAGCCCCCAGACCCAATCCCGTTTTCTGATGTCAACAACTCCCCTGACCCTTTCTCTCAACATGTGCAAACAAGAAAACGTCCAAGTATAAATCGGGATTCGTCCCCTACTCCTAAAAAATCTGTTTCGAATGCTCTTCCATCTCAAACCAATAACCTTATTTACACTCATCCAAGTCTTAGAAGAAAAATCTTACCATCCTTCTGACAAAGGTCCTTTCATTGTTCATGTGTCCAGGTCAGAAACTCACCCTAAGTCAGGCAGTACATTTAATCATTTAAATTTTGGAAAATTTTTATTTACATCAAACATTAAAAATATTAAAAATGATGGTATAAAGAGTGTTGGCAGAAATCGGGTCTCTGTGGAATTCTCATCTGCATGTGCAGCAAACGAGTTTCTCAGAAACCCGAGTCTTAAATCTCATAACTATATAGCTTTAATTCCTACATATAATATAACAAGAATGGGGCTGATCCGCGGGATCCCAACTTCATGGTCTATGGAGGAAGTTGTATCAACAATCTCCACAAGCCAAGGTGATATAACAATTTTGAAGGCGCGTCGCTTAAACAGAAAAGTGTCCATGGAGTCTGGTTCCACTTGGACCCCCACAGGTTCTGTAGTGATCACTTTCTCTGGACAATGCTTACCTGATAAAGTGTTTATTTTTAACTCATCATTAACCGTTGATCCATACATTTTGCCTTCCATACAATGCTTAAACTGTTGTAGATTTGGCCATGTGAAAGCCCAATGCCGATCCAGTGCTCGTTGCTTCAGATGTGCACAAACTCACTCAGGTGACTCTTGTCTTGCATCCTGTGAAGTTTCCTGCCTGCAATGCTCAGGCCCTCATTTAGCAACTGACAAATCTTGCCCGGAACATTCCCGGCAAAAGAATATTAAAATCACCATGTCCCAAAAGAACATATCATTCAAGGAAGCATCATCCCTCTTCCCTTCAGTTAAAAAATCGTACGCAGATGCTTCTAAAAGTTCTCCTTCACTGAATCTTTCTTACAAAAAAACAATATACAAACCATCAAAACCCAGTCCGTCTTTATCTCCAGGCTATGACAAAATTGCCCATAATGCTATTATTGCTAACCCTCCATCTACTAAATCTGATAATGCCTTCCCCCCTACTTCTTCCTGCTCCCCTAATGACAATTTTTTAGAACTCCTGATTTCCCTAGTTTTGAACATTCTTTCAAAATTTGAAGACATCCCACTACCGTCCTCCGTTGCTAAAAAGTTATCCCCTATTGCTAATCTTGTTCTTAACAATGGCCAGACGCCTTTATAAATTATAATCTTCTATGTTAAAAATATCTGTAAAAGCTTATTTCATCCCCCTGTTTTTGTATTGTTCAAGATAACTCAATGCTCGAGATACTGCAAGTTCTACTCAACTGATCGCTACAAAATTATTAACCTCGTGTAGTACGTGTGTATACTAATACTTGAAATTGGCAGAAATAGTTATTGTGTCGTAACAACAGCTGATTGCCATAAAACAAAATAATAATAATAACAAAAGCCTGTCATAGTTAGTGAAAAAAATCATTGATTCTGTCAGAGCATCAAAAAACCCACTAGTGCTTAACCACGGTGGTCGGTAAGCAGTTCCAAGTCTAGTCTTATTTACTGTCAGTCCTAGCCACATTTGCTCAACGTTGTCGGATGCGTGGTGCGATGCGGGCACATAGTGCTCGGAGCAAATAAAAACCAACGCCGCCACCACGGCCCGGATAGTTGTTGGTCGTGGTATATATCGAAGACGGGAACTGATGGAGCGCGACGTCCTCGCCTGTCCGCAGCCAGGTTTCGTTTATTGCAACAATGTCAGGGTCATAAGTGAACAGCGCCCCGACCAGGTCGTCATGTCTGGTTCCTAGTGATCCGGCATTAAAGAGTCCAAACTCAAATCGTTTTGATGGCATATTGATAAGCGATTAATATTTTTCACCAGGCCTCAATGTTTAAATTCACACTGAAATAAATAAATATACAAATTGCATAAAATATATTAAAAACTAAAAATAAACGATCAAACTATCAAAAATTGACAAAATGGAAACGTAGGTTGTTATCAATAAGGTGTGGCTAGAAAACCGATTTATGGCTGCAGAGATATTAAAATAAATGGTAGTAACCAAACAAAATAATACAAACATATTATAAAAACAAAGCGAACGAAAACTTATGAAAACAAAATTAAAAACGTAAACACAAGGTGAAAAATAGATTGCAAATATTATAATGTAGGAGACATAAATGACCAACATGTAAGCTATAAGAAATGTAACTAGATTAAAATAAATTAAATTAGGGTAATACACCATAAACAGGTCAAACCGTGTCCCCTGGAAAAACCGTCCTTCCCGCGTCCACACGCGCGTTTCCAAATAGCGCCTATTCAGGCGCGTGAGCCTCGTTCACGTAGAAACGTGTTGGTTCCCCAGCAATTCCTAAGCCAGCCTTTCGTCGCGAATCGACAGCCGCACCACGAGGTACCTCTCTGGGACGAGACTTCTGATCTTCCCGCCGCACACCCATTCCCACAGCACTGACGACATCTCGATCGTCAAGCTTTATGACGAATGAGATTTAGATTAAGATCCTAATGCAGGTTTCGGAACAGATGATGGGCTTTGTACAACACCCCTTACAGGAGTCTCCGTCTTGTCCCTCGGAATAGTGCGCTTACATTCTGGACAATGCCAGTCTTTCGGCAGCACGCTTCCGGAATTTAGTTAGAACCACAGACTCCATCCACAAGTCATGAGCAAAACTTTCCGCATGCTGCACACTTAATTGCCATTTTTTGATTCTGATTTCTTCTTTTATAACATTTCAGGACTTCGGGAAATCTGACATTTGATTTGGAAGCACCGCAAGCATTGTGTTCTTCGCGACGTCTGAAAACAACCCAAACACGAACGGTAATTAACCGACACCGCTACCTAGAATCCTAAAGAGTCGACTGCGTTATGGTCGACCTTTACCGACAAACAGTAACAAAATGTACATAAATAGGATAAAATAATGAAATAGACAAAACAAATAAAATAAGTAAAAATCTATAAAAAAATCCGTATCATCACAAAGTTCTCTATGTCGGTGTTCTGAAGAAACAGTTTGAGTTCGGGAAGGTTGGTGCGTAGGCAGGCAGGATATCCGGGGTAAAAGCTACTGGGTTTGGTACTACTAGTCATGGTGGAGGAGACTCTGTACAGTATAGCACTTACAATGAAATGAGGAGAGAGGTGCTCTGCTAGAGTTAGAAGGCGTTCTTCAGGATGCGATTACTGCGAGAGAGGCTTTTTGAAGGTTGCCGAAGACGGTCCTCATACCCTCGGTGAGAGAAGGCCGAGTTGTGGACGGAGAGGGGCCCTCCTCAAGGACTCCCCTCCAGTCACCGCCGACCCCATCACAGTGTCTAACGATGAGATTCTTTTCCTCATGAGAAGACAAAAAATCAAGAAGGCCCCGGGTGCGTCGAGTACATACTCGACGGCTTCTACCCCAGGCGACTTAAAACAGTCGCGGTATTCCTTCTGCGGGGTATCCCGTTCGAATCATCAAACGAGGATATCCTGGAGGGTTTAAAGTCACAGGGCTTCCCGGCTGAAGGTGTTCGTGGGAGATATTTAGAGAGGCCCTGTGGCTTCTCTGGTATCTCCGTTGAAGCTCCCTACGGACGGGGGCATCCCGGACAGTGCCACAGCTGCCAACTCTACAGGCATACGATAGCCAGCCGCTTTGCCCTGCCCCCCGCCAGGTGCTTCAAGTGCCTGGTACTTGAATGGATTGAACGGCCTGCGCGCTATGTGGCCTTTCCTGTCTCACAGCCAATTACAGGGCATGCCCAAGCGATTATTGAAGGTTGGCTAAGACGAGGAAGACTCGAACTCGCTCCCTGCGGTGGTACGCTGTGGACGGCGCGAAGACGTCGATGAGCACTTCTATCTCTGCCTTATGCGCCGAGCACAAAATACAGTTCTGTCAAGATCGCGTCCGTACTAAAGACAATTCGGAGCTCTAACAAGAATTCTAACCTGTAGGCAAATAGCCATACCGTACCCCGCAGAGCGTAAGGTCTGGGCTGTCCTTAGGGGTGTCCCGTTTGAGTTCCCTAACGAGACATCTTCGAGGTGACGCAAGTGACGGTACAGTGCTTGTCCGTATTAGGAGGGGCACCACTTCACGTCGTCCACAGCCCCCCTACCTCGGGTAGGTGCTAGGATTCTAGGCATTCTTTTTTTTATATATTTTTTCGTTGCCAAGCCCTCTCATGGATTAGCAAAGCTTGGTAAACTTTGCGAAGTCCTTCGCCGAGGCGCTCGGTGTCCCTTTCAGTGATGAGGTCTTTACGCAGGCCTTATAGGCGCCTCACTCTCGTCGCGCCGTAAACGCACAGCTCCCGGGGTTGACCCCGCGTCTGTGCCGTCGTCGTCATACCAGGGGCTTCCCTGATCGCTCCCTGACGTTACTGTGCTCAAACTGTTCCTTCAGAACCTCAAGCCAAATTTATATACATATATAATACTTCTCCAAGATACATTTCTCAGATCCCACCACACCAGAGGACTTGCCAATTCTATTAATATTTAATTTAATTTTTATTGTCATTAAGTTTTGTACATATTCTAAATAAATAATTAATTTTTGTCATAAGATCGCTACACTTGTTTGTATTTTATTAGAATTGTATTTTCTCAGAAATAGTGAAATTGTTTACTCTACCTATATTATTAAGATGTTTTTTTTTCCCTAATATTAACCTTTGTTATTTATAGATGTAACTATTTTTTTGTACTTATATATCTTTCTGTTTGTTTTTTCTTGCGCTTTAAATAAATTAATATTTTTCAATTATTTCTGTTTAATTAAATTAAATACCCCGATATTTACTTCTAAATTTGCAATGTCTCACTCGATTAGACTTAAAAAAAACTCAACGAAAAATTATAAAATTCTGTAATGTATACCTGTACTGTAATGCAGACATCCATCAAAATTCGTGATGTGTGGATTGAGTGAGCACCCTTCAGAAAAAAATAAAAAATGATGTTTATTTAGTAAAATTTCTAAAACAATTGTATAAGTAATATTTGTATTAGTAAGATATACGTTAATTAACGTGCGCTCACTCGGTTCTCACAAACTACCAACGAAATCAGTGAAAGTATTAATTTAACATATAACATTTATATACTAGTCTTAAGGTTTTAACCTATGCTATCTTACCTTGATAATTTCTAGATCACCTATACTATTTCCATTGCTTTATTTTCTCGATGACAGTTCTGATTGTTGACATCAGAACCTAGGGCCTCATTTGTGACTGACTTCAAAGATATCTCATCTTTTAGTACTCCAAATGTGACGCTCATTGCGGCCTTACATAAAATTTGTGACGCTTTTGTTTCGGAGATATTTGTGGTAGATTGGAACTGATTATGAACTAAGAAACTAGGGCTTACCAGTTTTCATTAAATGATTCGTAAATTCCTGAATTTCGGTTTGATGCAAGTCGTCACATTTGCGTCACTAATTAATGACGCAGGTGTGAACTTCGTAATACGAGCCATCATCAAGATACAGAGAAGCCCTAGGTTCATAATTATAGACCTAGGGCTTCTCTGTATCTTGGCACCGGATGGTCCTAGGAACTAAGAACTTTGATTAATCGTTAGGGACGAAGAATTTAAGCAATTTTGACAATCATTTTTGTTTCGAATTAGTCATGGAGGATAGTTACATGCAAATGAATATTTTTGATGACTAAGGTGACAATGATAATTGTCAAAGACTTTTTAATTATAGTTTTCCTTTGCTTGTTTTCGATCATGAGATAAATGAAGACATAGTTTCTTAAATTTTTGTGTCGCGTCACGAAATCACATTTGAAACAAATATGTCACTTGCTCTTCAGAGTTTAGAGAGAACTGAGATAAGCTTAGTAAACAAGAATTATTTTTGGGTGCAAACTTGGTCAAAAAGTCAGAGCAAGACAGGGATTATTGCCCTCCCACTTGAGCGCAGGATACAACTCGCTATGCCTGGCCTATTGATGCGTCGTGGGGACATTTAGTTAAAAGGTCCCGACAAATAACATATCTAAGAATTTAAAGAATGCCGACAAACTTACACAAAACAAAACAATAGAACAAAAGAAATAGATGCCGAAAGGCAGTGACAAAGAAGTGACACAGGTAAGGTATTCTCAAGGTCACATTTACGTGTCATGCACCCTACTGCAATTTTATATAAAAATTATAGTTCAAATTATCTCAGTTACTGCTATAATAAACTCAAAAAAACATATCGTCACATTTAAAGGAACTAACGAGCTAACAAATTCAATAATTAAACGGACTATGAAAGGTTCAGTTTCCCTATACCAGCGAAGCCCTAGGTTCATAATAGGTATTTGAAAGTTAGTAAATTGTTCAAATGACAATTACGAAGTCAAAATGATTGTCAATTTTGCGTAAATTTCTTCGTAACTAATGTGTAATCCAAGTTCGGACATCCTAGGACCATCCTTTGCCAAGATACAGAGAAGCCCTAGGTTTATAATTATGAACCTAGGGCTTCTCTGTATCTAGATGTTGGCTCGTGTTACGAAATTCACACCTGCGTCATTAATTAGTGACGCCATCGTGACGACTTACATCACACCGAAATGCAGTAATTTGATGAAAACTGGTAAGCCCAAGGTTCATAATCAGTTCCATTCAACCACTAATATCTCCGAAACCAAAGCGTCACAAATTTCAAGCAAGGCCGCAATGAGCGTCACATTTGGAGTACTAAACGATGAGATGAGAGAGAGAGACTAAACGATATCTTTGAAGTCAGTCACAAATGAAGCCCTAGGTTCTGATGTCAACGTTTCGAATGTAAACTAAAAGTATTCAAGCTTTGAACATGTAAAAAATAGTCAAAGTACTGTTTTCTTTTCCGCATGGCTGAAGACACAGATGCGTGTCATCTAATCGTATGGCGGTGGGCACTGAACAGTGTCACGTTGTTTTTGATCGACGTTAGAACGGTCTAACTAACAGAAGTTAGCGAAATTAGACATCGCAACGAATCGGTTAAGCTTAGTTTGGAAAGAAATTGGATTGGAACAAATCGGACAAACGTAAAATATTGATGGAGCGTCACGACGTTATGGCTCGCTGCGAATTTTTGAGCGAAGCCAAAAAGATATCAGATTGATCAAATGTTATTTTCACTGACGAGGCTTGGTTAAATACAAACCACACAGTATCTAAGAACTGGACTGACGACACCGCCGCTTCCACTAGTTCAGTGCCAATGGGAAAAGGTGTTTCATTAAATTTAATAATAATAATAATGCATTTATTTACACACACATGGAAGAAAAACAATATAAATTACAATATATGACTAGAACTATCAAAATCGTGTGAGCAAAAAGGCCCTGGCTCAGCTTAAAATGTGCTGAAGCAAGTCCAGTCACACACTGTTTATTCTGCCAAGACCCATAGGAGAATAGACACACTTCGCGTGCAAATACATGATAAGGAAAAAATAACAATGAAAATACCTAAAAATTTACACAAAAAGAAAACAACAAAAGAGTATTATATTACACACATTAAAATACATATACATATAAAAATAGCAATAAAATCGAACATATCTGACGCTAGCAAACCCTTAACCAATTGTGTTGTTGATTGCAGTTCAGATACCATGCCACTTTACCACAGGTGCTTACAAAATTTGTTGGGACAGTAAAAAGGATTTCAATTTTTTTTTAAATTATAAATAATATAAATTTTTTTAAAGTGTGCTGGCTGCGCGTATTAGTGGGGGGATATTATTCCAGCATTTAGTGGTAGGGTACCGAAAACTGCCGCAAAATGCTACAGTTTTGAGTTGCGGTATCAACGATTCAGTTACACATGCCCTAACATCATAAAGTCTGTTGAAAGACCTCCAGGACAGTTTGCTGTATAGATAAAATGGCATTTTAAACTTTATTACGCCAAAAAGCATAGAAACACACAGTAAGCGTTGCCTATTCTTCACGTATAACAGTTTTCCCCTGCTTAGGAGCGGTGTTAGCAGAAACGTGCACGCGCATTCTGGACTCTTTGTATAAGGTTATGTGTTCTCTCCAAAATACATGGACCATAGACGTTAATGCCGTAGTTTATTTTAGAGAGTATGAGAGTATCACACAACCTTATTTTCAAGCTCGTTGACATATAGCACCGTACTCTGTATAGAAGTTTCAATTTATAAAAATACGTACGCACTACCGCCGTATCTTCAAATCTTAATGCACTGTCCAAAATAATTTCAAGGTTTCGCGCCTGCTCTACTCTGTCCATATCGACTCCCATTAAATGTATTTTATGCGTGATATAATATTTATCAAATATTGCTGCTAGATGCTTAGGACCAAAAACTATAAATTTAGTTTTATCTGGGTTGAGGACCAAACAGTTTTCAGCTGACCAAACTGAAACTTGATCCGAGTCTTGGTTTGTTAGATTAATAGCACTGGGAATTTCATGTGATTTGTTAGAGATCTATATCTGCAAATCATCCGCATAGAGGTGAAATTTGCTATATTTCATAACATTTGGGAGGTCTGCAGTGTAAATAATGAAGAGAAGTGGACCCAAAATAGAGCCCTGAGGAACACCTTGAGACCATACTAGTCTTAGATAACACTTTTTCACCATCCTGACTATCTATAGCCAGTCTCTGAGATCTCCCCGTCAGGTAACTCGCAAACCAAGCAACGACACTGTTATCGAAACCATGATATGTTATAGTGAGAGCAATAGTGGAATATTGATGCAGTCAAAGGCTATCGAGTAGTCAAGCAGAGTTAAGATGATAATTTCTATGGTATTATCAACAACATCAAGGAGAGCAGTTGTTGTGCTGTGACCTTTCCTAAACCCGAACTGTAACTGTGGAAAGATACTTCTTTCTTCACAACATTCAGAAACTTGATTGTAAATAACTTTCGAGAACGTTTGACATAAAACTCAAAATACAGATTGGATGAATATCTTTGAAGTCATTTGGATTAGATATTTTTGGGATCGGCTTTGCTATTGCAGTTTTAAATAGTGTTCGAAATCGACATGTTGTAATAGATTTATTGATTATAGTTGTTATGAACTCAGAACAATTAATTTGGATGTGTTTTTATGTACGGCCTGAGATGTATACTTTTGGAGAGTAGAAACACAAACAGAATTCCTGCCGGGGTGGTACAAAAAATAAGCATTAATAACGTCAGGATCATTTAAATACAAGGGAGAAATTCTCTTTAGGATCTTTAATTACGTTATCTTTTAGGTTTTTCAAAGTAGTTTAGTTGATGTTAACTAAACTTTTTAGTTGTTTATACTCTTTCTTCAAGGAGTCATTTGGGGTTATGTTATTAAGCGAAGATTTCGAGTGAGCCATGGTGATTTACGATCTTTTAAGTGACATTTTTTTATAGGGGCGTGTTTATCAAAAAGTTCGATAATCACTATATTAAGCTGAGTTATCATCTGGTCTACTGACTTTAGGTGTATTATTTAATCAAATTCAATTGAATGTAGATCAGTATTGCAATGTCCAAGGTCAATGTGTTTGAGCGGCCTGTAAGTTATAATCTCTTTATTGGCTTTTAAGCTCTTTTTATTTTAAGATACACCTAAGGCATGCCTTCCCAGGTCCAAAAAATTATGTGAGTCAACTTTAATGACTATGGCATTCGTACAAATCAGGTCAATGGAAGTCATATTGAGGTAAAATGAGCAGGGTCAGTTATATAATTTTGGAGATTGAACCTTGTCAAAAATTGCTGTAGATGTGAATAGTTGATGTAATTTTTATTTTGAATATCAATATTGAAGTCACCTGTTATTATTTTGTTATTATAGTCTTTAAACGAAGTAACCGATTCGTATAGTGCGTCAAAGAATGTAGCACATTTCAACCAAGGAGGTCTATGTGCGGTACCTAAGATAAATATTTTGCCATTTACGGTGACCATTACCCACATTTGGTCAACATCATTAGTAATGATGGGGTAAGGGCAGTTACGCACTGATACACCGTGTCACCACCGCGAGTCCGGCTGCAGGTCGTAGGGTGCGGCGTGTGACGGAATCTATAGCCAGCTCGCGGGCGCACGAGCCTCCTCGCCGGAACGAAGCCAGGTCTCGTTTATTGCCAGAATGGCAGGAGATACGCGCTCCACCGCTACTTGTAGCTGCTCGTGGCCAAAGCCGAGTGACCATGCATTGAATAAACAATAAAATATACATAAAGGTTTTCAATAATTGTGTAACAAAGTAAATGAGTTTGCTCAACTGTGTCATACAATAGGGCTGACATGTTAAGTACAAAAGCCCTTCCAAAATATAGAATAAAAAAAAAAGTAAATAGAATTATTTTCTAATAATTAACCGAACGAGCTTAACTTATTTAATTCCATGGATAAAATAATCGATTCAACGTATATGATTAAAGTACTAAAGGACAATGGGTAATCTTGGGCCCACCTCTCAATAGAAATGAGATACTCATAAATGAGTAGGTGTTTTAATACAGGATAAAACTTAGAATTACGACTAAGGTTAAAAATCAGTACTTTCGGAGTTACACTACCTATTACACTGCTATACAAAAGTAATCCGAATCTATTTCCCTCAAATGACAGAAGATGACGTCATGTTTCTTGCTTTGGGTTCCTACCACATGAAGCTAGCGAAGTCATATTGTGGTGAACATTTTCAAGACGGTTTATATGTCATAGAAATCTATAGAGAAAGCGAATTGCACGACCTAATAGATTATAATATAACCGCAGAAAATGTGTGGTTGCTGCGTGGAAGGATACAGTCACGCCACGTAAGAACAAAAACATATTATTGCTATATATAAATTGATCGAAACCAGGTTGGGAGAAACGCGATAACACAATATTATTGCACTTGTTTGACCGGACGGCGAACTGTAGGAACTTGCGCTCACATCATATCTTTGATTTGGTATCTAGTAGTTGGGAGATATCAACCATTTGTGGCCCCTGCGGGTTTTTTAAATGATGTAATTGTTATTGATGCACAGGACGAATAATAAATCTTGTTTTAAAATAAATACATGTCATATTAATGTTGTAAACCTTATAAATATCCATAAATAATATGTTAGACTGAGACGACTTTAATACGTCGTAACTCCGAAAGTACAGACATTTGACTATAGGTTTACTAATAAATGATGTTCTGCTTAAATGGCCTATCTAACGATATATCACACATTACTATTGAGGAGTGGGCCCAGACTCCATACATTGGTTTCCCATTGTCCTTTAATCATCGTAATATATAAGAAGTATTTTATGACTTTCAACATACTTATGTAGTTGAAGTGCCGGATTTTATTATTATTTTTATGATAAAAAAGATTGATATTTTCACTATTTGAGAATAAATGTAAATAAAGGGAAAGTAATGCCATATCAACATACGTCCCAGAGGCGCTTCACTAAACAACACACACAGCGACTATCCAAGTTCTTTATAATTAAAAAATACTGCTAATAAACATTTACAAACATGTTTGAACATATTAATTTGTAATGATTTTGTCTATGTTTTGAATAAAAGAATGCAAAATTATATATTAAGGGACAATGCTAATTGCATATAAATTTAACTTAAACATTAAGAAGAAAGATCTTGAACAAGGAAGATAATAAAATGATTTTACTAGCATTATACGAAAAACAACAATATAAAAGTCTAAAAATCTACTACTCTGGTTAGGTTCATACACGTAAATAATAAGTTAATTAGTAAAGAGATCACTAGTGATTGTCCAATTAACTGCTACCAAAAACCTTGCCAAAATCGACTTACCCTCGAAGATGATAAATGGTCGTGCCCTCATTTTCCCTCGCGAAGATGTTACCATCTCGTGTCTTCTCACGTACCCTTTGGAACAATTTGCGGTTAGTGTACGATAAACGTTCGTTAACGTATATTCGTTGTGACTGTCCTGGAATATCAATGTCCGCACTAGTTATGGTACGTCGAACTCTAGCAGATTTCAAAAGTTCATTACGCGTAGAGCGCCGAGCAAGTCTTACTATGACCGTTCTAAGCCTGACGTCATTTACTTGTCGATTTCTATGAACTAATCCATTGCGACGAATAAAAACTATATCTCGGTCATCAACTGCAGTCCCTAATTTTTTGGATAGTAAGAAAAACAAGAGGCATACATTTTCTCCAGCTTTTTCAGGAATGCCTGTAATTTCAATGTCATTGTTTAGCATTTCTTATTCTCGAATGTTATTTTCATTTTTTAAATCTTCTATAGTACTCTCAAGAAATGTTATTTGGCTTGATTTTTTCTCAAGTTGGATAACCCTTTCCTCTAAGTCATCAACTCTGTTGTTACACTTTTTGTATTTTCATTAAGGACAACGAGTTGAGTACGAAATTCCCTTAACTCGTCCTTCGTCTCAGCCAGAATCTTATTAAATGTCTTTTCATCGAATAATGATACAATACCCTCGGAGGTAGATGGCGTTATTAGATTTATATCTTCGCTGGCTTTGCCTCTAATGAGGTTTCCGAATTATTTGCTTTTCTAGACTACACTTATACACACATACTAGATTACACTTTTAACACTTTAGCAAATGTTGTATAATGAAAAATGCTTTATAAGTTAGTACGTAAAGTTAGGTCTTGCCTCGCAGAACTCCCAGACGCTCAAATGAACGATCTCATGGAGAACATCTCCCCGTCCCACCAAGCATACTACAGTATGGCCCGAGCCTTACGCGTAGACACCGCTTCTCACGTTCCTCCTCTTACTCGTCCCGATGGCGCTACTGCTTTCGAAATCGAAGAGAAATCCGAATTCTTCGCTGACAGCGTTGCTTCACAATGCTCGCCCAGCACGCGGATCCCTCTCATATCCAAGCGGTGGAGGATGAAGTTCTTCGCAGAGACTCTCTCCCCATCACCGCTCACCCCGTCACAGTATCTAATGATGCAATCTTGCTTCTCATTATAAGTCAAAAATCCAAAAACGCTCCGGGTGTGGATGGAATTTCCAACCACGCACTTAAGCATCTGCCTCAACAGGTGCTTACCTTGTTAGCTGTTATAATCAATGCCTGCTTCAACCATAGCTACTTTCCAAAAGCTTGGAAAGAAGCGACAGTCCCAGTATTCCCAAGCCGGGTAAACCTCTGAATATCCCGGCTAATCACAGACCCATCAGCCTCCTCAAGGCCATGTCTAAACTTCTCGAAAGAGTCATACTCTCTCGAATGCGGAACCATCTGTTTCCAACGGATGGTGATCCTCTCATCATTCTCCATCAGTTTGGCTTTCGTGCTAAGCACTCCTGCCCTCAGCAAGTCCATCGAATCGTCGAGTACATACTCGCCGGTTTCTACGGCTTCTATCCGCGGCGTAACCAAACAGTCGCGGTTTTCTTTGACGTAGCCAAGGCTTTCGATAAAGTCTGGCACAGCGGTCTCGTTTATAAACTCTACAAGATAGGCTTACCGGATCGCCTAGTCAGGTTAATAGCGTCGTTTCTCAAAGACCGTACGTTTCGATTTAAACACGAAGGCACGCTTTCTGCACCTCGTCCCATAAAGGCTGGAGTCCCTCAAGGCTCAGTCCTCGCCCCTCTGCTGTACACCGTGTACACCAACGACATTCCCATCCCGCCGAAAGGCGTCGAACTCGCCCTCTTTGCTGACGACACCGCACTCTATACCAAAGGCCACAGTGTTCGGCACCTTGTAACCAGACTCCAAAAGGCCGTAAACGCCCTTGGTGCTTGGTTTCAACAATGGCGCATCGATGTGAACCCTGAAAAGAGTTCTGCGATGCTCTTCGACCACAAACGCCGTCGTCCCGATGGCGATCCCCACGTTCGAATGTTAGGCATTCCCATCCCCTGGAAGCGCAGTACTAAATACTTAGGCGTCACACTAGATCCGACGCTTTCTTTCAAGCCACACGTCGAAAGAGTTTCGAAACTCGCTCGTCACTATTTAGTCCGCCTAAATAGCATGTTAGGTAGAAAAAGTAAAATGTCCTTCAGAAACAAACGTACACTTTACAAGGTCTGCGTTAGACCCGTCATGACGTATGCCTCGCCAATCTTTGCCCACGCCAAACCCTCCCTCCTGCACAAACTGCAGGTAGTTCAAAACCTCTTTTGCCGCCGGGCCACAAACGCACCGTGGTACGTGCGTAACGCGGACTTGCATAGAGATCTTGAACTGCCTACAGTACAACAACATCTCAAAACACTCTCTGAAGCGTTTTTCAAACGCTCCGAAACCCATCCCAATCCTCTAGTTCGTGATTCAGTCTCATATACTACTCCTGTTTTAGACTCGAAGTTCAAAGTCGCTAGGCCTAGAAATGCGCAAGCGTACTCATCCACCAGACTGTCACGCGATCTCGAGGCCCTTCTGGCCGCAAATTCTAATTCTAACGTAAATTCTAATTCTAACGTAAATCCTAATTCTAACGTAAATGCGAATTAACTCAATTTTATTTTGCAATTTTTTAATTTTTGTTTTAATTATTGATTTTCATTTTGAGCACCTTAAGTGCTATGTATTCACCTTCAGTGCTTTGAGCACCTTCAGTGCTATGTAATCCCAGCGGGTGACCCCTTTTGGGCCCCGCTAGCGCGGCCTCTTTCTCCAATTGGCCGTCGCTCAGATGAAGGCTGAGTGGCAAAAATGCACGAGCCGACAGGGGGTTTTTAGTGGGTATGGTCCTGGTAGGCGTCGGGACGAGTCCCACATAACTTTGGAATCGCGCCAGAGTATGCGTCAGGGCATTTTTATCCTCCTGCCCTTCCCGCGGAGGGGAACAAAAAAAAAAAAAAAAAACAACTCCACTACAGAAAGCAGTTTATCGTTCATAATTATTTATTTTCGTGTGATGGCTGATATACTATTCAATTCGTGACAGAAAATAATACTTATTCGTTTTTATTAGATACTGGTGCGACACTTTCGGTTATACACAAAAATAAATTACCCTTAAGTTGCAAATTAACTAAAGAGGAAACTATAACCCAGGGTTTAGGAAGACGTATTACGTGCGATTACATAACATGCCTTACCTTATTTACAAGTTGCTATAACTTTTCGTTTAGTCAAAACTTCCGTGTAGTTGATAATATACCTTGTCGTACGGATGGCGTCATTGGTTTAGACTTTCTGAGAAATTACAGTGCCCATATCGACTTACATTCTTATCAACTAACTCTGTATACAAAGGCTTCGAGTGTACTTCACCAATAATAAAAAGTAATGAAAGTAAAATTTATCTTACATTACCAGCTCGTACTGAATCTATTCATTTATTTCCATTAGATAATAATTACAAAGCAAACGGCCAAAACCGTACTATTTTCAAAAGAATTATCAGAAAATGTATTTTTGGCCGCTAGTTTAGTAAAAGTTAAGAATGGACAAGTACCACTTCGAAATTTGAATACTAATGAAAAAGATGTCACTTTATCCTTATTTGAACCGGACATGCATGTTATTTCAAATTATATTATTTGTAACTATGAAACTTCAAAAACAACTGTAAATAGAGTAGAATTGTTACTTAAAACTTTGAAATTAGATCACTTATGTGCTAGAGAGAGAGAGCAAATAGATAACCTCTTTTATTAGATACGGCACAAGCAAACGTTGTAGGTCTTCCTAACTAATAAGAAAGAAACACATATATTATCACTTAATCCACTTTTATTAAAGATGAATCTATTTTATAATAACACAATCGATAATTATTAGACTATTTTTGGGCTGAAACCCGTGATGGAATGCCATGGAACAATCTTCCATATGCTATCTTTTAAACAATTTACAAATAAATTAAATAATGACAGGCTTGTAATTTGCCAATCGTAATTGTCGGCAAATTTGTGCAATAACCTCTTTTATTAGATACGGCACAAGCAAACGTTGCAGTACTAAGGCTACGAATGTTAAATGAAACTAGGGATAAGCCGTTGGGTTTAATAAGACCGGACGCGAGATTTGCAGGTCTAGACATTATATTTACTATTATAAGACTTTATACTAAATATATAATTTACAATGAAGTAAGTGGCGAGTGATGCTCGGCTAACGCGAATAGTCGCTCTTGAGGAGAGCGGGCGGCGGCTCGCTGTTTGCGTGCTAGTAGGGAGATTTCCCTAATATCGACGTTTTGAATAATGTCGAACACGGTCTTCATGTCCTCAGCCAACGACGACTGAGGTGAAGACGACGGAGCGGGACACGGGCCTAAGGGAGGTACGGGAGCTGGGATAGGACGGGAAGGTGGAGTGGCCGGACGCTGTCTCCAGGAGAGAGCCGGGGTCGGCGTCGGCTGCACGGGCTTTGCTTCCGGGGGAGCCTGGTTGCTGTTCGCTGTGTGGCCGGACTGGCCGCACTAGCACGACCAGATTTTTGTGGCGCCATCTATCGAAGTCACTGGAACAATTTTTTCTTTATTTAATTTGATTAAGGAAAACCCCTCATTGTGTAAGTTAAAATTAATAGCGATCCCTTTAAATAAGACATTTGAAGCATATTCACGAGTTTTAGACTGTGTTCACTCAGAAATGAGGTAACCGAGACGCATTTTGAATGAACGATTTCATCTTTTTGACATATCTAATAATTAGAATTGTGAAAAAAAAATGACAAATGAACGAGTTTGCTAATTTTTTTCTATTATCTTTCAGCAGTTACAAGGTTACTTATAAAACCAATATTTTTATATAAATATAAGGAGAACATTGATTTATATTTTGTTGGCAAGAAACCTTTATTTGCACATGTATAAGTTCCGCACGTCACGGAGTAATTGTCTATTTAAATATGTTCATCTTAAATAGTGACAGCTTGACTTCATTTTAATTATGTTACTTCTCGCATAGTACCTGCTATTTTGCAGTCCTTCCAATGATTTTTTGAGGATGGTAGTATTATGCAACAATTTGAAGAAAATTAAAGATTTGATTTGAACGACGGAAGTATAGAATTAAAATTAGCGGAGAAAGAGCTTTACAAATAAACCCCGAGCATTGACCTCAACCAATGGACAAGCCCTAAGTACGAAAAAAACATGCATACCTAAACTTGAAAAATAACATAAAATGGCGTCCATTTCTAGTGTTGCACAACGAGTATCGAATCTACTATCGATATTTTATGGTCCATTTACTTTCATTACAATTCTTTTAATATAAAAAATAAAGAACTATACAGTTTATATTATTATTTGTCATATTAGCCAGAAAAATAGCGGTCAGGTTGCATTAATTCCCAACATGCTGAATTTTGTTACAGACCTGGGGTACACTATTATAAATAAAATACCGAAAGATCCCATGATTGCTTAAAAAGTTATTCAAGGTCAAGCATCAAAGTTTTCGGTTCAATCAATTAAAGTCTGGCTTTTCTTCAAGAATTACGATTCATAAATAGATAAACAACAACTACCTGCCTATTCAATAGCAAAATTAACAATTCTAAGCAAACTTAATTCTCTCTTTCTTCACGCCTTTTTGTTTCAAAAATACTCGCACAACAAGCAAAGCAAGCAAGCAAAGCAAATACCGTTTCGATATGATTTACTGCGTAAGCGCCTGTTATCATTTGCATCGAACGTATGAAAAATAAAAACATATCAATAATGATCATCGATCGATATCTGGTTAAATAATCAAAGCTCCGGAACATCACTTTTGACAGCTTTTTTTGACGGAAATGTAACAATAAATGGCGGATTGTGGCACGCTAGCCACCTGCTATGACGTCACTACATGATTGATATTTTAGTGACAACATTCAAAAATAGTACTATCCCTTTCTTTTATTAGCATTTTTGTATAAGTAGAGGGAGACAACCAAGTTCTTCCTCTTCTATGATTCGTTATACATAACTACTTATTTATATAGGACATTACGACTACTCCATGTATTTATCACCTCGCTGCCCCGAAGGCCCAAAAGACTGGGCCACTAATTTCTTTAGCTTTCTCTTAGTATCACAGACTAAGGAAAAGATACTACGTATTCTTTCTTAATTAATATAAGCCAGGGACAAGACTGTCAATCAATCGATTGTGGTTGTCAGTGATCTGCATTTGTTTCTGATTTGTTTCATTCAATCACTCGAAATTTCTCGAATATTTTCAAATTAATCCGTTGATGTCCGGTCAGTAGACGGCAGAGCATCGGATTATTTAATGTTGCCGACTTAGATGCTTTACCCTAGTTTTAGTGAAAAACAGATATGAAGAGGCATAACGGGATAATTATTTTAAAAATTAATAATATAATAGTAATATGTATTTTGCTACTCTTGCCGGTAGGTATCCAGAATATGATTTAGCAATTGGAATGGTCATTTTCAATATATATTTCTGAGATTATTTACTATTAACTGAGTAGGGACAAGGTTTTCACGAAATGCTATTCACAAAATAACATACATATGCGGTAGGTAATTAATAGGTCGTTTTGAGATAAAAATTAAGATAAAATTATTGGATACGAAATCATTTTGCACATGTTCTTGTTGGAAAGATCACGAAACCACAGAAATTATTTTCACGTCTTTTATTAGAACTCTGTTCCAACTCTATATACAATGAGTATTTTCAAACCAGAATCTATCACCCTTATAATTTATCGCTGCAGTAGGTACATAGTGCCTTACAAAAAGTTACGTCTCAATAAACATTAGATATGCAAACTTTGGTTAAGAATAAACGAATATATTTATTTGTATATTTGTTTAAAACAGGCAAACTTTTAAAGTGAATGAATTAAATAATACCTGAACACATTTTAAATATTGTCACATAACAAGATCGCCCTTTGAACATAGAAAAATATTTATTTTTAGCTCACCGTCTGCCTATTTCATTATAGGGTCTATAAATGATGTGTATATTTTTTTAAATGTCAATATCACTATACATATATGTATATTGATAACTTTAATGTATCCGATAAATTGCAAAAAATGAATTATTCACGTTCATACTTTATTTAAATGTTTCTTCATAAAACATTAGTTTAATTTCTTAGATTTATTTAATTTGCAGAATGTTTGCTGTGAATTTTGTTCAATGTATAATTAAAATGATGGGATAAAATCATCAGCTTTGGTATTTTACATACCTATCTATGTAAGGTACCAGAAAACTATTTAAGCGAAATATTTTTCATTTGATAAAGACAGTTAACGAAAAAAGATCAAATCTTACAATAAATCAAGAATTTTATATGTTTTCAAAAGATTGTAAAAGCAGAATAATTATTATGTTTAGAGACATCTAAACCGATTCTATAGACTTTAGGGGATTAATAATTTCGCGGCAGGTGACACTGATTGGCACACACTTGGTTTGGTTTGATTGAACGAGTGAGTTATGGTGCGGGGGAAGGGGAATCGCTCAGGTTCGCAACGCAATAAATCAATTTGCTCTCTCTCTTTCTTTCCCTCGAACGTTGGCAGCAGGTGGTCACGTCGCGTACGCCGCGTCGCAGGTTACTGGCTGTTTCTTTGCTTCTTCTGGAGGCGGTACTGCTGAACTGTTCAGGTAAATACATTATTATTATATATATTAAAACCAATAAATAAACGTGATTAATATTATTATTCTTTTATTAAAAGCTTACTGTAAACCTTCTTTAGAAAAATGTGCATTCTTAATGCGTGGCTCTTATTTTCACCGTTTTTTGTGCTATTCAAAATATGGCAGTACATGTCTTCTTGGTGGATTCAAAAACGTGGGCTTGCTTTCATTTTCAAAACCATGTTATCAACTGTGTTCATGTCTTGCCGATTCTGTGTCGTGTTGCGTCGCTAACGCTTGTTACTTTATAAACTCTTCTTAAAGCCATCGTGTTTCTTATTATACTTATGCCATTGTGTACTCTTAACAATAAATGACAGCAAAATAAAGAAAATATATTTTATAATAAATCTATGAATATCGCAGAATTCTAATGCGCATTTGATTACAAGTTCGCAGTCCCATGTGTGAACACCGATCTTATCGAAGACCATGAGGGCTCGCTGCTAATAATGAATATGAATAGGTATCCTACGAATTGCACTTCGACGTGCGGCGTGTTATTCATGAAGTTTCCTAGTGTAGTTTGTAAAAGTGATAACCAACAAACCGAGTCTTGTTCCAGTTTATTATAATATGTCATAAACATCAAGATTACTGATCAGTTAATGAGTCTCGTATTTTGACTAACCCTCTTTTTTCAGTTGAGAAAGAGGCAACCAGCCTTGGACACTGTCATCTCGATGCAGCCTCATAAGAGCACCCCCTTGACGCCCAGAACTGTAACTAACATGCTGGAGAGCAAGTTTATGTTAGGAAATACCAATTCTTTAAAAAGAGGGTGTGGTTGGAGTAATACTTATTCTGTGAGTGTCGTTAACTTTATAAAAATTATATCACCGAGGGGCGTATTATGTATTTTTACAATAATCTGATAATGATAGGTTAGTGATACTCCCCCCGGTGTGGAGGGCGGAGATATTGTGCGCTTTTTAGGTTATGCCTTAACTATGTATCTTGATTATTTTTATGCTTGATGAAGAAAATGTATAAATGGATCATTCTGGCGATTCGCCGGGTGTTCCGCACCACTCTCTTCGCTCGCTCAGCTAGCGCGTTTAGTAACTACATACAAACCCAACCCACATTAAATTACTATTTTCAAGATAAGTAATAAGTTTTCTTAAAACTAAATTTTTTTCATAAATTTCGGCTGCCACCACTGCTTTGACTGGTTGAAACCCAACCAATGGTTTGTATAAGATATTAAAGTAAATGTCAACAAAATTTGATAGATGTCAGGTTTATATAGTTTTCTAACATATTAAAAGCCAAAATTAAACAGAAATGAGCAAATGACAATTGTTCTTTGTCAAATCATATATTGAAAATGCAATTTCAAAACTAAGCTACTTCTCACCCTCGAAATTTGCATTTAGTCTTATCCTACCATTTACCCTACTTTTCCGGCAATTCCTGCTAAAGGAAACCCTATTTTTGTCTCAATCTATTTGCTCTTCATGATTAATTAATTTTGTTCATATTTAAATAAGTAACAAAATTATCTTCATATTGTTTCAGATAATGATAGGGAAGTGCCACTTCATTTCCATTTCATTCACCACTAAAATGGGTCTAGCACAAAATGGAAAAAGGTAAACTTAAAAATATTTAACTACACTAGTTTGTATATACCATGATTCTTATATCATGAGCTTTAGCCTAACATTCCAGTCCTTGCTGTATAAAAACATGTAGGATTGACATTGAAGTTTTAGAAAAGAAGTTAAAGGGTTGAGTTCAAAATGTTCATGCCGTCGGCCACTTATGTTTCAGTAAAATATAGTTATAATTTTTTTTATTATAATAATCAATAAGGTTTATACCATATTTTATAATCACATGAGCTAAATACTAATTAGTTTTTTTATTTTTAGTGTTTAGCCATCATTAGAGTAAACTTATAATAACTTTCATGGTAGATATCTCAAGAAGTCGAACCAAACGCTTCGATAGTTTCTTTTTGGTGCGGGTCGCCAAGGTGTGGAATGAACTGCTGGCGTCTGTTTTTCCAGAACACTATAGTCCTAGTTCTTTCAAGCGTCTAGTGAATAGGTATCTCGTGGATAGACGTGTAACACCTTCGTGTTCATCGTCAGAGAGTAATAAGTACTCAAAAGTAATTTGTACTAACTCATAATACATAAATATATGACTGTCATAGCCATGGTATTTTTTGTTCTATCAATTCTCTGCTCTTACCACTTCTTTTGTTTTGTGAATTGTAATAATCCTAATATTTTATGCAGAAAGTTTGCATTACAGGGAGGGTAACAATTTGAACATGTAACAGTTTGTTTTCACTGCCCTGATGCTATGTTGAATAGGCTCAGCACAAAAACAGTGTTTGCATGATAGGAACACAATCAGTTGTTGCAATGATTATACCCAGACTTACAATTACATTTATGACACTCATTGTCACTTGTATGTCTTGTCTGACAAATTCTATTCTGTTGTTCACACTTCTAATTCAATTGTTCACACTAGAGTATAAATTTCATATTATTTATTATGTACTCAAAAGTCATTTGTACTAACTCATAATACATAAATATATGACTGTCATAGCCATGGTATTTTTTGTTCTATCAATTCTCTGCTCTTACCAGTTCTTTTGTTTTGTGAATTTGTAATAGTCCTAATATTTTCTGCAGAAGGTTTGCATTACAGGGAGGGTAACTATTTGAACATATAACAGTTTGTATTTACTGCCCTGATGCTATGTTGAATAGGCTCAGCACAAAAACAGTGTTTACATGATTGGAACAAAATCAGAACCATGCGCCACACCAATTTAAAAAAAACTGAAATTTACCTCTGCCTTTTGTTTTAAATGTATTCAGTGACTAATTCTTTTCACTATAATTTATATAGGTAAACTGTGTGTGTGTGATGTAAGTAATTAATTTTGCCAATTCTTGTTAATCAAGATTCACCATATGCGCCTCGCCTAGTAGGTACACGTGTCCTTACTTAGTCACTCGTAATTACTTTGTTAATGGTTTTGATAAAAAGTGAATATCCCTGTTGCTGAATCAACTTTCAGCTGCCGAGCAACCCATGGTCATGTCATCCGTTGAGCTCATCCAACACTTACTTATGTGTGAGCACAATTAAAAGCCTGAAGATGGCGGTGGTAGGGCACTATTGTGGAGTGTATTTTCGTGGGGTAGGATCTACAGATAGCCGCGTTCTCTTTGCAAACGAATTGTTAGGTGCCAACTGCAAGCGATAATAAAACTTTGTTGGTGGTTTCAAAAGCTGACAGTTGCATGTTAAACAAAGGACTGTGTCGATTCTGAAGCGATGTAGATGGAGTAGTTCACAGTGACTACTACATTGTTACGAGGCTAGGACTGTTTTAATGCAAAATATATGTTATTTAGACTCCTTTGAACTGTAAAGTGAACGATATTATTTAGTTATTTTGTTCGTTATTATGTATAAATTAGTTGGTAATTAATAGTAATAATAAAACTTAATTTTAACGCTAGCACCTTGAAAAACATTTGTGTACAATAGTTTGTTCTTTGGTAGACTGGTGAGACAATATTTGGTTAACACCTGTGTAATCAGAAGAAGTAACCAAGATAGCCCAGTCTCATTACTATATACTTTATTTATTTACAATTAATATTCTTAATTTTATTGTGATCCAAAAGTTAAATTGTTTTTATTCTTCTGCTTACAGTGCGTGAAACTTGTACATCTGCCTACCGAGACCTGCTGGTAGAGTTCTCTTGGGCACATTACTATCATAGGTATGTTCTAAAGTATATTAACAGCTTTTTAAATATATGCTACGAGATAATAATTTATATATTTGCACCAACAAAGTGAACACTAACAAAATAATGAAAGTACCACTGTATTTAATTTTTTGTCAGAATTCATAAATTAGGCGATTAATTCACTTTGATGCATCGAACTCAATATTAATGTCTCCATTATGATCCAAATGTAAAAAATTCCTAATACAAACAGGTAATGTTTATTTATTGTATACTCTGTCTAGGTATTCTATACAATACAATAACTGAATGTGCAGCTGCCAATAATATATTTTTTTTGCTATATACTGACTTCCTGATATATTTTATTTATTTATTTATTAGGTCACCAACTGAGTGTACATAAAAAAAAATATAGGTAGATAACATAAAAACAAAATTACATTCCAAATGCTACTCTAATTACTGGTGACGTCGACATTATAACCCTTTCAATGCTGACGTCGAGATATCTCGTTCGCCATAAACTGTTATAGAAGTGACGAGCTATCAAAAATCACGTAGTTGAACGAAATCTACTGTCACATACTGACGCCATAAAACAAAATGTGACCCGTCATACTGAGGTGGTCCGAACAGTGCCGTACTTTTTACAAATACCTACCGATACTTATATATACTCGTATATCATCACGTGTTGCTAGTAATAATATTTCGTTTTAGATGTACGTAACTCATATACGATCAACGAGATAACTCTACACCTTAAAATCTATTTCATTACTGGTGGCGAGTTAACCCGTAGTTATATTTTAAAAGTATAACTACGGTAATAACGGATAATTGTTTATTCGTTTTGAGTCAATTACATGCCTATCGTTTGACACGAGAGCAAGCTTCATCCTAGCTCTATCTTGTGATTTGTTTATTATGGGCATACCAGGAAGTTCCCATTTTTTTGTATAGGTATAATGTTTAATTTGAATTGATGAACTATTAGAATAAAGTCCAAATAAGATTAGCTTCCATCATAGACGGAACCCGCATGTTATTTACGATGTACACTTGACCATTTCGATTATGGCAATACTACCCTCAAATATTAAATATTAGGTGTACATTTTTATGACGAGTTAATTCGACAGTAGCTTCATAAGAGCGATTTTGTCCAACGAATTAACTCGTCAGCAGTTTGTAAAGTATGATTTTTTTTGACGAGTTATCTCGGCAGCTGTACATGAATGTAGATTTTTGTTTCGATGAGCTAATATGTGAGAGTGTATTGAGTTTCTAATAATTCGCATTGAAAGGGTTAAAGTATACAACTTTAAACCAATCTATAAGTAGTTGTTACTTATTATTTAAGTTTAACTTATTTATTTATTTAAAACAATTTTTCAAATATACAACGAACAAGAACACAGGGATGAGGTTATCAATATCAATTTAAAGTAAGAGTTTATCAAATACAATTATTTAAATACAAAAATATACAACAATATAAAACGAACAAGAAAAACATGTGTAACTATTTAAGGCACGTTTTCGTCAGTGTAAAGGTTTTTATTGAAGGGGTTTATTAGATTTGATTACCCTAGCTACAAAATCCTAGTCCAAAAATTTCCACTTCAGTCCCTCTGGAAATTGAGTTCTACAATTTCATCATCATGTTAATCCGAGGTTTGTTTTGGCTCGGTTTTCCGTGAAACGTATATATTTTCCTGAGCGAGGTAACCTGGAAGGTATCCGGAAGTTTAAACACGACAGCAGCAAACTCGAATCATTTGCACCATTCGCCAATTTCCAGAGATATCGACTGTCTAATAGGGCACGACGCTGGTGCATTTTAAAATGATGCAGTCTATTTTGGTAGCTTGAAAGCTTTTTAGCCAGAGTTCAATTAAATGCTAAGTGCCACATAATATCTTTTGAACGCTCTCAATACGCTTGATATAAACGTATTGAGAGCGTTCGATACACTACAGTATTCTAACCCAGATCTAACCAGAACATTGAACAAAACTAGTTGTCAAGGGCTTTTTAAAATCGCGACTGTTACGCAAAACTAAACCAAGAACTTAAACCTCTACAGATGTGATGTGTTCAATGTGATAGTTAAACTGCAATTTTTGGTCCATGATTACACCCAGGGCGCGAATATTACTGAGACCAATCAATGCAGTGCCCTTAATGTAGGCTTAAGGCTCACTTTTCATACATAACGTAAGTGAGAAACGTTGAGCCATCCCATCGTTTTGACACCAATCGCATAGGCGATCAAGGTCTCTCTTTTAGATCAGCGCAGTCTTTACTAGAAGTAAATGATTTTGAATAGTTTTAGATCATCTGCGAATAAGCAGGCCTTAGATGAGATAAAGCAACTGTCAGTGTTGTTCATATAGATGTTTAAAAATAACGGGTCTATGTGTTAGCCTTGCGGCACATCGGATACTGCTGTGAAGCTGTCAGGCGTAAATCCATTGACAACTATCCTTGACGAGCGACTTAGGTATGACGTTCACCACTTCAAAAAATCACCGGAAATGCCCATAGAGCTAAGTTTTTTTTATTAGCGCAGAGTGGAGAACTCGGTAGAATGCCTTGCTAGAATCAACAGCTAGACTTAATTCCTCTGTAAAGAGTAATAAATTCGTAGCTATAGATCGTGCCCTGACGAATCTATGCTGGAAAGGGGAGAGGAGATTTTGAAAGTGATAACAGATAACTGGATAAATAAGTTTTTCAAAAACCTTCGCAAACTCAGGCAGAATTGAAATTGGGCGGTAGTTAATAATGAGCTATTTAGCCCCATTCTTGTGTAGCGGTATGATCAACTTCTATTCAGCAGGAAAAACGCCTTCTTTCAATGACCTGTTGAATATTAGCGTTAGAGGATGAGCTAATACATTAACACACCTGGCTACAAAAATTGGAGGAATGCCGTCACTCCCAGCACCTTTAAAATCATCAAGCCTCTTGAAGGCTTTGTAGACAAGAGTCTATTTCTATAGCTATAGAATTTAAAAAGATTCTAGTTGTATCGATGGGGTCCTCTGGGGAAAGTCTGTCATGGTTATATACATGGATGAGAAGTGTGAAGCAAACAAGTTGCAAATTTACCACCATTGTACTGCATCTGGTTAGGGTATGATCTATTATTGTTTCGTTTTCCTTCGATAAAAGAAAAAAATAACTTCGGGCTAGATTTCAAGAAAGACAGCTGAGAAATGTATTTGCTATAACAAGCAGCTTAAAGCTGCTGAGAACCAGAGAAGATAACGAGAAGAACGCGGTTTAGATTTTGGGACATATCTCTCTATAACTGCGCGCAAATTTGCGTACAGAATCGTAACCATTTTATTCACATCATTGCAGCTAGAGAACTTCGTATCCCAGCAATTGTTCAACTCCCATATAATGTTTTCATAGTCGGCTTTATGAAAACAAAAACTGCTTGAATCTTCATATTTTAAAAATTTCATATCTGAGACCGATATTTAGAAGGCAATAGCGGGATGATGTTCTACAACCTTGGACATTGGGTATAGATAGCTACAGAATTGTAATGAAATGAAAATACACTTTGTTGCCAAACCAATTACAAAAATTAAAATTCACAAAGAAAATTGAAATTTACCAAAGAAAAAAGAATGTCATTGTTGGCGGCCGTACCGCTAAAAGAGTGAACTCTTCCAGGTTTAGGGAATGTAATGGTCCGCTTATCAACGTTCTAGCTCACTTCCCTCTAAAATGGTTGAGGAGGGCGACGGCTGGATCCCGCGTTAACTCGTGAATGGGTGTAGTTTGAGAGTGTTCGTCATTTGGATACTTGGGGGGGGGGGGACTTGCCGAGCTAACAGATGCAGATAAGAATAATTATGTATAGGCATAAAGAACTGGTGGTAGTCATGCTTTATTTGACGTCAATAAGAACAAGTAATTGTTTCAATGCTGAGATATAAATATTTGAATTTGACCAAAATTGACTGTCGTTTCTTCAAGACAACAACTCTCAAATAGAAAAGATCTCTATCTTGCTTGCAAGACGTGCAAAAAATTAATGAAGAGAAGACAACGGTACTGAATAAATCAAATTATCTGTTTTTATATTTTATTGACATATTTTTCCATTGAGGCTCTTTAACCCCTAAATGCATACTGTATCGATATCGATACATCACATTCTAATCGTTTTTTATCAGTTTTTGTTTTAAGTTCTACTAGGCTGAATGTATAAAATATTTCTTTGCCTCACTGCCTTCAATAAAAATATCAATGACAAGTGTCAATGTCCTTTCTGTACGTTATTTCATCATCTGTGCTGAGAACGTCAATGAAGTACGCGTTATTTCAAAATAAGGTTCTTCATTTCACTGTAAAAAAGAAAATAATTGCAATTGTTCCAAATAAAATAAAATGAATGGTTATTCTTTCATTTACTTCAAAATATTTGGAAACATACGATTTTTATATGTTTACTTCAGTAAATATTACATTTTATGATTGTATCGAAAACGATACAAACATGCGTTTGATTCCTAAAAACTGCCATTCAAATTGTTTGTTCAAAACGGTTTTGGTTTTGATTCTACTAGCTTTTGGGTATGGCCGAACGTATTTTTTTTTTGCTTTTTACCGCAGCAAATAGAAGATATGTTGATGAGGTTGGGGAATGGAGATATTTCGGAAGATGATTTTGTGTCAGGTGGGGATGACATTCCTTATTACCCATCTCGAGAAGTCTTAGAAGATGAATTAGAAGAGGGTGAAGTATTTCCAACAGGGCAGGTCAATTTTGAAGAATTTCCAGACCCTCCACTGTTTCAGGATGAACAGCCGGTGCTAGAGGTACAGCCAATGGAGGTACAGCCAACGGAATCTCTTTAAAGTTTTAGGAATTTATTATGGAGAAAGCAGTCTTTTTTTTGCATTTGATGAAATCAATATCAAATTTAGTGGGTCTGAAGAGTTTCCTTCAACTATAATGGAACTGCAAAGTCCGAAACCAGTTTACGTAGTTTTTCACGAATCAGTTTTCACGAATCAACTCGCTTCGCTGTCCAGAAACAACCTGGCAGACCTGAATTATCCACAGTGGGTGATCTTCGCAAATATTTTGGTATTCTAATATTCATGTCTGTTCACCATTATCCGAACATAAGATCATATTGCTCTAATAAATTTGGCTTAAGTCACATCAAAGAGGGGCAATGCCTGTGAATAAATTTGAAAAAATGCCAAAGTTGCTGCACTTTAATAATAATGATGATCATCTACCAGTAGGCCACGCGTAGCATGACAGACTTCATGAGCTACGTCCCATAATTAACCATTTGAATGAGAAGTTCTCCAGCGTGACAATCGAGCAGCGACTGTATAGATGAACAGATGTGCGTCACGAACATAGGACATTTTCTTAAACAGTACCTCCGCAACAAACCCCACAAATGGGGTTTTCAATTGTTCGTTTTATGCAGTTTGGGCGGTTTTGCTCATCGATTCATAATCTACTCTGGAAAAGAAGCTAATGAAGGATTGTCGAACGAACATAACTTGGGAGTTGTGGGACAAACAGTTATGAATCTGCTGAGTGTTAGATCAGACCCAGGCTAAGAAATCATATTGTCTCTTTTGACAATTATTATGCATCTTTGCCATTGATGTATACATTAGCCAAAGAAGTATACATTCTCCAGGCACCATACAAAGAAACCGACTGGGAAAATCTTGCAAGTTACTAAACAAGACGTTATGAAAAGTTCAATTCCAAGAGGGCCATATGAAGAATACGTAACGAGTTTCGATGGTATTGATATTACAACTGTAAATTGTAAGGACAACAAACAGGTAATTTTGGCTTCGACATAATATGTTGGAGCATGTCCTGAGGAAAATATCGAACGATTCGACAAAAAAGAAGAGCAGAGGATTCCTATTGCGTGCCTTAAATTAGTCGAGGAATATAACATGCACATGGGTGGAGTTGACTTAATGGATTGGTTTTTAGGAAAGTATAGGATTCGTATGAAGAGTAGAAAGTGGTATATTTGAATATTTTACCTAGACTTAATTGTAATAAATTCATGGGTATTACAAAGGCAGGCACCCACAAAGAAATCATGACCCTTGCAGACCGATCAGAGTTGGCCGAAACTCTGCAAATATACTTCTTTTAACACCAGTACATTAGGGGAAGATCAACCACCATCCAAAATGAGAAAAGGGAAACCTTGCCAAAGTTTGCAACCCCCTGATGTTAGACTTGACATAAGTGATCATAAAATCATTAGAACAGAAAACGTGGTCGATGTATGATGCCGTCTTGTAAGTTATTAAGTATAATTAAATGTTCTAAGTGCTACATTTACTTATGTTGTAAGAAAACAAAAGATTGTTTTACCCATTTTCATAACTCTCCAACTTTATAATATAACGATTATTTTGTGCACTTAATGCATAGTGTATCGAAATCGATACAAATAAAATTTAAAAAAAAATAAATGTTAAAATTAATATATATTTTGTAGAGTTATGTTACACCTTCATTAAACATATTTTTTTTTTCGGCTAAAAAACGTCCTATCATTCAAGGGTTTAATTTAGGGTTCATTAATTATCATATCATATCATTAAGGGTTAAAAGATATTGAAATATTAGAAAGACATATTGAAACCGAAGATCAGACCCTATAATGAACCTATGAAATTAAACCGCAATTCTTCTATGAGTTCAGAGGTTTCTCTCTGCTCGTATCTTTTCTCTGCCCTCCGGATCCAGCGAACAGCATTTTTCTTCCTATTAAATTCCTCTTAACTCTCCTTTCTTATTAGATGTTTTCTTTTGCTTCCGGACACCGAACTGACTCCCGTAGTTTTTTTTTGTTTTGCTCCTAAGCAGGCACCCTCCGCGGGGAGGGAGGTGGTAAATGCATCATGCATACCCTGCAGCTGGTGTGCAGGGTGATGTGGGACTTGTCCGAGTGGCACCTATCAACTAAAACCACCTTGATGGCTGTAGCAAAATTTTGCCGTTAGCCTTCATCGGAGCGAGACGCTCGATCAGGGAAGGGGGTGCGCAAGCGCTAGCGGGTTGTCCGCCGGTTGTTTAAGTTGCACTGATGGTGTTCAAAGGGACATGAAAAAGGGCCATTCTGGGCAGCCTCTGGGCTGCCGAGATCCCAGAGCAGCCGAAGCCGGAGTATCTCAGAAATCAGCTGCTTATTGGATATGCTCTTTTTATACAACACATGTAATGGTTTTATTAACTGTCCTGAGTTAACGCACCTTATTAAAAATTTCCACACACCCTCCCAAGAAGCCGCCATATCCAGTTATTTTACTCACAGCACTCAAAACAAATTACACAGAAAAATCAGTAATTAATAGAATACAAAACACCTATACTAAGAACTTCTCACATAAATTGGATTTGGATCTGTTCTGTGACAGCAAAGAGAAGTTTAGACATAACATAATAAAAATACTAATGACTAGAAACAACCTCCCCCCGCTGTGGCTCTGTAAACACTGTTTTATCGTACTCCGTCCAAATTTAATGTAAATCTAGTGTAAAGTTAACTTTTGTAAACCAACCTTAAAAAATTTCGCAAGATCACAACAAATCAGCATCATCCATCTATAAATTCAAGCTGCACACAAGAGGCTCCATTTTAAGAATCAAATCGCCGACACGACGGTTAGTGTTCATTTTATTTTCCTCCATCTTTGTCTCAATTCTCATTTTTTGGCCAATAACTAGCCGGCGTAATTAGTCATCGCTCAAAACAAAGAAAGTAAACATCAACATTTTGTTTGAACTCAGCTGAGTGAGACGGCCGACAATTCAACTGTCATTATTTAACATTGACAGCTGCCAAAAAGTGATTGACAGCTGTCAAAAGGCACAAGTGTTGCCAGCACAAAAAAACTTGTAAGTGATTGATAGCTACGGATACTCTAGTACTAATGGAATCACAGATGGACAAATCCCTATCAGATACAGAAATTAACAAGATGGGAAAAACTATCAGAACTCCACCTCAGTATGTTTTGTAATGTAACGCAACAAGAGGTGCAGAGAAGACTCGGAAGACTCAATTTTGAAACAAATAGCTGAACTTAAGTATGAAATGAAAGATTTGATAATGAATTTTTCAAAAACACAAGGTACTGAACTTCAAAAAGTTACGTCCACTCTTCGTGAAATCCAACATACTAACGTAAATATTGAAAATTCTATCGCATACTTGACGGCGCAAAACGAAGAGTTTAAGGCCAAAATAAATAAACTAGAAAACCAAAGCAGGGAGGACAAAAAATACATATCAATTCTAGAAAGTAAAATTGAAGAAGTACAATTAGTAAGCCGAAAAACTAACTTTGAAATAAAAAATGTGCCAAAAAGAATAAGTGAATCAAAAGAGGAGCTCATAGATATGGTTTTGTGCTTGTGTCAAAACATAGACTGTAAAATTGAAAAAAACGACATAAAGGACATATATAGACCACGCAGCAAGAATATAGAAAAAAAAACACTCCGATTATAGTAGAAACAGGCTCCACAATTTTAAAAACTGATATTCTTAAAATGGCTAAGTTGTTTAATATAAAACACAAAAATAAATTGTGCTGTAAGCACCTTGGGTTTAAATCTCAGGAAGATACTCCAGTTTTTCTCTCGGATAACTTGACACTCAAAGGATCACGCTTGTACTTCCTTGCCAGAGATTTGGCTAAATCAAAAGCCTATAAATTTTGCTGGACAGCGTATGGCAAGGTTTATGTCAGGAAGAACGAAAACTCACCAATTATTTCAATTAGATCGGAGGACCAAATACAGCATTTAATGCAAGAAACATGACTGAAATGCTTAATGTACTTAATACTTAATAATCTTCAGCTGCTATTGGATCTTGGTATTGTTTTTTTGTTAATTTTCATTTTGCTGCTTTTGATTTTAATACTTTTATTTTATACTCTCTTTATATGTACGCTCCAACTTTCGATAATAACTTACTATTTAAGGGGCTCGACTATATTTAAAACAACACATATTTCATTCTCACACTTATTCAACAACAAAGTTATTTAGAAAATAGACTTCAATATGTTCAAATAAAAGCTATTAATGAAAAATCTGAATTAACTAATTGGTCTTCCGCTACTAGGCATAATAAAGCCGGAGTGCCTCAAGGAAGTCTATTGGGACCACTTCTTTTTCTTTTATATGTAAATGACCTACCTAAAGTATCAAATTTTAATATGACATTATATGCTGATGACGTATCAATAGTTATTCCGGACATTTCAAGTGAAAAATTTATCGACGTTATAAATTCAACAATATCTGACATTTTAAACTGGCTGACATTAAACGATTTGACATTAAATATAGGTAAAACAAAGTTTATCCAATTTTTTAATAGAGGAGCACAAGAGTTAATTTTAGATGTCTTGTGTAATAATGAAAAAATAAAAGAAGTAAATTCAGTCACCTTCCTTGGAATAGAATTTGACCAACATTTCACGTGGAAAACCCATGTAGAAAAAGTATGCTCTAAAATAAATAGGTTTGCTTATGCTCTTTGGAAGCTAGCCAAACTATCTAGTAAAGAAACAGCGCTCAAGGCATATCATGGATATGTAGCATCCATATTGGGTTATGAAATTTTGCTTTGGGGTAATTGTGTGATTTCCGAAAAAGTTTTTATTGCACAAAAACAGTGCGTTAGAGCTATTGCTGATGTGGATTCGTGCACCACCTGCAAGCCATTATTTAAGTCAATGAAATTGCATACACTTCCGTGCATTTATATTTATCAGTGTTGTACTTTTGTAAAAATGAATCCTGATTGCTTTAAAACAAAAAGAGATTTCTGTAATTTTAATACAAGATTTCCGGAAAAGCTATGTTTGCCAACAATAAAATCAGAAATATGCAATAGAAATAGTGAATGTATGTCAATAAGACTATACAATAAATTGCCATCCGAACTAAAATGTCAACCACTCAATAGATTTAAGATGATTCTAAAGAAATGGTTAATCGAAAAATGTTTCTACTCTATTAATGAATATCTAAATTTGAAAAAACTTGATATGAATTTGTAAATGAATGTAGTAGTTAAGTAATAATTTAATGATTTGTGTATTAACAGTAATAATTAACAATCCCAAATTATATACATATTTTATTTGACATTGCATGCTGTTACACAGTAAAATATGAGAACGAATAATTATGTCAAACCACCACAGACTACCATATTTTCAGCAATAAAGATTATTATTATTATTATTATTATTTATTATAACACTAATTCACATACACTAAAACACACAACAACTTCACTGACCACAGCTTATTATTTATTATATTTCAAATTTCATTTACCCAGCAACCAATCAATATCACGCTTACTATATAAAAAACATGAACACTCATATGACTTTATAATAGGGATCACTAGAGCTCATATTGGCATGAACAGTTTCTGTAGGTATGCTTGTCGTATATTCACTTATCTTGTTACTACGTTATTATTTGTTAACTTTCATTATGTCTGACGCTATACATACTTTTAATGAGTTGGACAGCTTTGAAATTGCACGAACTTGCACTTGCGACATATCTGAACTTCCCAAACACATAAATATTATAAAAGATGACCTCACCATAGTATCACAAAATATAAGAAGCATATACTGTAACTTCGATGACCTTATGCTAAATTTCTCTTGCTTGAATTTCGATGCTGATATACTGATTCTCACAGAATGCTGGCTAAATTCTGACAAACCGATACCACAACTGACCAACTACCAATCGTACATGACCACAGTTCAACTCAACCAAAATGATGGCGTGGTTCTGTACGTTAGAAATGAGCTTAACCATAGAGTAAAGGAAGTCAAATTAATGGATGCATCGTGTCTTGAATTAGTCCTATCAAATATTACAATTTTGTGTACTTACCGCTCTCCATCCGTCATTAACGCCGATAATTTCATAAAATCTCTCAGCTCACATACCTTGAACAGCTGAACTATGACAAACATGTTGTCATCGCAGGAGACATTAACATAAACATTAAACCCAAAGAAGTAGAGCCCCCAAGTGAGTACAGAAATAGAGTCAATTACCTTAGCACACTATCTTTACTGGGCATAGTTCCTGGCCATATTTTGCCCACACGTGGCGTAAATTGTCTTGATCATTTTATGTTGAGACTAAATAGCAAAAAATATAATGCCAATATTGCTATCCTACAATCTACCATCACGGATCATTGGACAACACTTCTCTCCTTGACTAAAATAAAAACCCAAAAATGCGTTAAAAAACCTATACGAAAATAGACTGACAAAGCTCACTTGCAACTTAAAGAGACTAAAATTGAAGAACTGTTACTCCTTACTGATCCAAATATTTTATGTGACAAACTTATATATCTTTTAACTGAATCCTTAAAAAATAATAGTACCACATTAGCTATACCTAAAATCAAACGTACTATAAAACCTTGGATCACTCCTGGAATACTGCGCTGTATAAATAACAGAAACAAAATGCAAAAACAACTCAGGGGTGACCCATATAACGAAATCCTGAAACTAACTTATAGTAGGTATAGAAATTTCTGTAATAACCTCATTAAAAAATTGAAAAGAAAATATGAAAACGAAATACTATCTAAATCTGTCTGCAACAACAAATTACTGTGGAGTAACATAAAGAAAATAACGAACTACCATAAAACCAAAATCAATAATAAAGACCTATTAAATACGAAATCGTGCCCAATAGACTCGGCCAATCATGTCAATAATTTTTTTGTAAATGTCGGCAAAAACCTGGCTCAGCAAATTCAACCCAAAGGAAATGCTGTAGAATGCCTTCCACCTCATCTTTCTACTTTTGTGTTATTAAATACCGACAACGACGAAGTATACAGCATTCTAATGAATTTAAAAACTCGCAGTGCCCCCGGTTGGGATAGTATCCCTATCGGATATCTTAAAATGGTACGAAACGAAGTTGTTCCTATAATTACCCACCTTATCAACCGTTGTTTTGCAGAGGGAGTTTTTCCAGAACTACTCAAAAAATCTGTTATTACACCCGTGCACAAGAGTGGGGATAGAGGTGACGTGAATAACTATAGGCCCATATCAGTACTTCCGGCTTTATCTAAAATCTTAGAGAAAATACTTAATTCACGACTGATGAAATATCTTAATGATCTCAGACTACTTTCACCATCACAATATGGTTTTAGGCAAGGCTCATCCACGGAAGATGCAGTTGAGGCTCTTACATCAACAATCGTTAAGAACATCGATCAGGGTCAGAAAGTTTCAACTGTGTTCTTAGATCTAAAAAAGGCCTTCGACACTGTCTCTGTCCCAATCCTGCTCCAAAAATTGGAGAGATTTGGAGTAAGAGATATCCCACTGCGGCTCTTTACGTCTTATCTCTCTAACAGACAACAGAGTGTTAAATTGGAAGAATTCGTTAGCGACAGCGCAAAAGTTTCACTCGGTGTCCCACAGGGAAGTGTGCTAGGCCCCACACTATTCCTAATCTACATCAACGACCTATGCGACTTGCAAATACAACACGCCAACATTTTTTCGTACGCTGACGATACAGCGATTGTGTTCGCAGGTCCCTCATGGCAGGCAGTCAAATCTCGTGTAGAGTTGGGCATGACGAGGGTAGCAAATTGGCTTCAATATAACTAATCTTACCCTAAATACGTCAAAAACCAGCTACATTTGCTTCAGTATTAGCAATAGAACCCAGCCAGATGAAAATTTTCAAATAAAAATCCATGACTGCAACAATAATTCTACCACTAATTGTATCTGTCCTACTTTAAATAGAACATCGACAATTAAATATTTGGGTGTTATGTTGGACTATAATCTGTCATGGTATTCGCACCTCGAGCACGTCGCTAGCAGACTTAGGAAGCTAACATGGCTCTTTAGTACGCTGCGGTACATTGTACCGAGTGGCATATTCTCGAGGAAAAACCATTCAAGAAATCTCCTAAATGAAATTTACGTCGCTTTGGTGCAGTCGATATTGACATACTGTGTAACTATATGGGGTGGAGCAGCTAAATCGAGGTTTATTGAAGTGGAACGAGCGCAGCGCGCAATAATAAAGGTCATGAACTTTAAAAACAAAAGATATCCTACAGAAACTCTGTACGTCGAAAACAGACTGCTCTCTGTGAGGAAAATCTATGTTCTACAGGTCATAATTAAAAAACACAAATTACTGCCGTATGACTGCCGTATTGAAATGAAAAGAAGAAAAACAAAGGTAGCATATGTTCTTCCAACTAAGACTCAGTTTGCTAGCATACAGTTTACCAGGCGATCAGCTGAGCTATACAATAAAGTAAATAGAATTAATAATATTTATAACAAAAATATCCACGATTGCAAACAAACTGTTAGTAATTGGTTGAAGTCCCTTAATTATGAGGAGACTGAAAATCTATTGCTAAGACTACAATGAAAAATATACAAAAGCACGCACAATTTCTCTCTCTCACACGAACACATACACGCGGTCACAGGCGCACACGCACGCACACACACGCATACACACTATCACACACACACACACATACACACACACACACATACACACACACATACACACACTATCACACACACACACTTTCACCCACACACACTTTCACCCACACTTTTATTCTTACACAAAAAACCATTATTTCCTAATTATATCCTTAAGAAAATGTTGATGCTCAAGTTAAAATCGATTAGACTTACTTAATAATGTATATATATTTGTATTTTTTTTTTGTTTGATTTTGTTTTTATTTTGTATAAATCTAACATATTGTTATGGAAGAAGGGAGTCTTCTGGCACAGGCATTGCATGCTTAAAAGAAGACTCATAACTCTGATTTTTGTTATTGATATTTTTGTGAAATATACATCTTAAATAAAAATAAAAAAAACAAGCTATGAAAACACATACCATTTTCAACGTCCATACATACACACACACACAACATACATACACAAATCACACCAGACTTAAAAAACTAGTAAGTAATATGTTTAAAATTTTGGACAAAAAAAGTTAAATTAGTTTTTCCATTTCATAATAATTATATAGGTACTAGGTGATTAGTTAACCCTTTACCGCATAGATTTTATAAATCCGTCCAAAACTAATTTATGATAGTTGTTACCACTAAACGTATCCTAAGAAAATAATATAAAAGAAAACGTTGAAATCAGGAAAATTTTAGAAAATACCGTTGTTCCACATGTGGTACAACATGCAATCATGGTAATCTCGTAAGCCGTTCCATATTTGGAACAACGTGCAGTCAGTCACTCAGTGTATATGTATATACACGTTTATTACTAATACCGGAATAAAAAAATTTAAAACCTATAATGAACTGAGAAGAGAACCATGCTCTGAAAAAGCCATGAGGCGCTCTGTAGGCGAGATGAAAGCATTTGGTTTTCGTGCAAGAATTGAGATTTCCCTATGTTCATCATGTTTAATAGCATCATATACGATACGAATATCGTCTGCTAGTGAGGGTTGTGGTGTGGACTGGAATGGGCGCGGAGCCGGGATGGGATTAGGGAGCTGCGCTGTCTCCAGTTCGCTGGAGCAGGCTTAGGCTGCGTAGGTTTTGCAGCCGGAGGTACCCTTCTACGCAAAGTGAGGTGGAGTAAGGGGCGGCGCCCGTTTGGGCGCTGTGACCTACAGGATTCGGACTTTATTACAGAATTATCTAAACTATTTATCAAATCCATTACAATATTATATTCGAATAATACAGCGAGATGATTCTTAAATGTTCACATAAATTACAATTGGATACAAAAAACTTACTAGTACAAAAACTATCACCGTTCGCGCCGACATTACACTAACTTGACCTAACATTGTACTTAAGCCGAAACGGTTACATGCACAATTTTATCATTTTACATTAGTGATGTACTAGGCTCGAGGCCTCCGAGTTCTTTTGTCTAGAGCTCGTTGTCGTTTACAGAGCTCGCCTCGTTTGTATAGCGTTCGACGACTGAGTCTTTTTCAGATTTTATTTTAAAACTCGAGCCTTCTTGAGAGCTCGACCGATCTCGAAGGATTGTCAGGACTCGAGTTTTTCTGTGCCCGAGTCTTTTTTTGAGGCGCGCCTTTTTTCACATAACTTTTAAAACCTGATGTGACGCTCCGAGGCTCACGTAAACTCGTAGTCGTCGAACAATCCGTTAAAAGAGTTTTCAGCTCTGTAATCGACTCCGAGCTTTAAGGAAAAGGACTCGGAGAATTTGAGTTTTGTACACCAGTTGTATTTTACATTATTTATTAGTTTATTACTTGTTACGGAGATATTAAATCATAAACATTCGCTTGAGTTTTTATTAAAGGCTTGCGTTCACTTTAAGACTCTTTTGATAAGATTAAGCTCTTTTGGAGGCTCAAACTCTTGAAGCCTCGAGGCATGGATCAGAGAACTCGTCTCGGTGAGACTCATGACTACGAGCCCACCAAGTTAACTGAATCCTGCCAATCCACCTCGAGGCTTCATAAGTAGAACTCGACGCTTCGAAAAAGACAAAAGACCATACAAATAACTAATACATTTCGTTAAAAGAATGCAATTTACACATTGTATCGTACAAGTCGGCAATCGGTAAACCGCGAAACAAACCCACCAAGTTGATATACTAGCTAATTAACCAATAACTGTGTACTGACCTTTTCTATTTCACGTAGGTATTTCCTCTAGGTACATAGGTGTTAGTCCGTCGGTTAATGTAAGGGCGTTGGGGCGGCTCCCCTTGGAGGACAAAAATCTTAAACTTATCTTAAGAGCTCTTGACGGGTCGCTCACTTCCCTCTAATATGGTTGAGGAGGGCGATGGCTGGATCCCGCGTTAACTCGTGAACGGGTGCCGTTTGAGGGTGTTCGTCGTTTGGATACTTGGGGGGAGGGAGACTTGCCGAGCTAACAGATGCAGAAAAGAATAATTTTGTATAGACATAAAGAGACTCTGTATTGTATTTTGAAAAAAAAAAATATACCCGTGAAGTTTCTTGCCAGTTCTTCTTTACGAAGGTTTTTTTTTCGAACTGGTGGTAGAATCATGTTTTATTTGACGTCAATAAGAACAAGTAATTGTCAATGTTGAGAAATAAATATTTGAATTTGAATTTGAATTTGAGCTATGGGTCGTTATTAAGGGATTAGAAAATATGGTTTACGTTACTAATAGCTTCCAGAAGCTTGTCACTTACAAATCCAAACGTCTAACAACTTCAGTGAGAGCAGGACGGATTAGCTGGCAGGAGGAGGTGATAGGCAGGATCATCAGGGCCACAGCAGGATCAGGCGTCAATGTCGGGGTTTTCATCATGAGACAGCTTCAGGTAGCTTCCTTCAGAGTCCGGTTGTTTCAGTATGAGCATGAGTTCGAGGACTTGAAGAGTTACTTGCAGTAGACTGGAGATGTTAACGGTAGGACGGCTTGAAATTGACTGGAGATGTTATCGGTAGGATGGCTTGAAATATACTGCCGTTCTAAGGCCAGCAATTAGCTTATATGGCCGGGATCGGCATACCTTTGGAACCGCAATTTGAAATTTTGAATTTAATCTTATTAGCCAGAAATCAAGTATATTTTCTTACAAAAGAATCCGCGTGTCAATAAAGTTAAGAATTTTTAGAAAATTCCAATAAAAATTATAAAACAAAAAGGACATTTAGCAAGCTAGGAGATTTAACGTATAGTCCGGTTCAAATGCTGTTAGGATAGGACCTTTTGGAATGGTGAAGTGTTAGTACTGTTCGCAAAGCTGTCGTGTGCTGTCGCAAAGTGTTGAGTGACGAATACAACTTCATCGGTATTATTTCTTTTTAAATTATATTTATTGGTACTTTTGTAACAAATCGAAGTGCTGAAAGAAAAGATGTGCTAAACAGTCGTGCTCGAGAAATGCTTATAAGTGTGGACGATTATTTTGAAAGAGAAAAAGAGAAGTGTAAAAACATTGAATTATTTGTGTTTACGGGATTCTTACCACGATTTACGATTTTTATTTCGCGCGTCCCATCGATCGCGGACGTCCGGTGATTTTGAGACAGTTATTACAGGAAATTACCCACCGTCTTAAAGAAATAATAATGTTACCGAATGCGTGGTCAAGGCCACAGGCGTAAACATAAATACAGTGAGCACAGTACGGAGTGAAAGAAAAGACCCTGTGGCTTCTAGTTCCAAAATAACACCAAAAAACAAAGCCACGCTCTAAAAAACAATTAAAGAACGGCCTCGGACTGCCAGCTGTGAGAAACATTATTTATAATTTATAAACACTCTTTTTATACGATCAAAAAAGAGGTTCCAACCCTGAAAAAAATACTCGCAGTTGCTCCGAGAGAATTAGATTACACAGGCAGTGAATCCAAATTGCGCAGAATACTTATGGAAGATTTAGGATTCCGTTTCAAGAGGTTTAAGCAGAGGAGAGTAGCTTCCATTGAGAGGCCTCAAATACAGGCGCGGAGAGCACGTTATTTACGTTGCGTGACACAAAGTTATTTTTGGTGTAGATAAGAAGAATGCTTTTTATATTGATGAAACGTGGACAAACGCAAATAAAACTGTTGGCAAGTGCTGGCAGTCCTTATCAGATGTTGGAGTAAAAAAAATAAGACAGCCCAGGCCAAAGATGGATTATAGTGTATGGAGGCAATGAAAACGGATTTGTCAAATGCGCGCAGTTGGTTTTTAAAGTCAAATCTAAATAGGAGATTACCACGATCATATGAACACACAAAACTTCATGAAATGGGCAGCAGAAAAACTTTTTACGAATATTTCACGTAATGGACAACGCACCGTACCACAGCAAAGAACAAAATTAAGTCCCTGGTTAAATTAAGTCTTCTGAACCTACAAGTCATTACTGTCGCGTAACGTAACGCACTTCCAAAAGGTCGTATCCTAACAGCATTTGAACCGCATTATAAGTATTATTTATATTACAAGGTCACAAGTTTAACTCACCAATGGTTTTTGAAAAAAAATTCACTGAACAATCTTTTTATTAGCAACCTGAACCCAGGCCCCGCAGTCTAAATGCCTTGTGGCTTACCTATTTTTCACCGTTTTAGTCATACCATCAGACTGCTTGCCATTGTTATGCAATTTTTCGGTTTTTAGGTTTTCTCACTGACAGAGAATTTAAAATAAAAAAGCGTTCTGCGTTATGTCGTGTAAACAAATTTTTATTAATAATTTATTGAATGTGAAAGCTAGTATTAGAAAATGTGTCTCTTTCTTAAAAATAATTATTTTTTGGTGTAACACGAGTACTGTGTTCTACCTAAAACATACCCCTTTATGAAGATTCATCGGTGCCCACAGCCAATAGTCAGAGACGTTATTGATTAAATCTTTAACTTGAGAGATGAACCATACCATGACAAACATTATGAAATAAAAAGAATAGTTCACTTTTGCGACAGTTGGTATCATGTAAAAGTTCTAACCATCAGTTTCATTCCGAACACATTCCATGAGTCGGTGATATAGGTACAAATCACTGTTGGGACTGTCTTGAAGGCCCATAAGAAATCGAAATGCACCCAGCGAAACATGTCCAGAACTCTCATACAAAGGACCAGCCACATTTATTTTAACCCATACTTGGCAAACCGTGGAATACGAGGTGGCTCCCTAACCATACCCAACCATAGTGCTTGAGTTAGGTGATCAAAATAATGATTGTGAAACTATCTCCAGTTCTACGTCCTCAGTCATGGCTTACTTTGCAAGAGAACCTGTCACCTCATTCCCACCGATTTCCACGTGTGTGGAAAAGTCTAGCGTTTTTAATTAACCAATCAGCTTGCGTATTTCCTACCTAACTATACCGGTGTCGGGTCTTTTCGCAAAGAATGCCTTAAAACGATTGCGATTACAAATGATTGCGAAATCTTCTTTGTGTGTGTTTTGCACCCGTCGGACTGTTCGGAATGTTTCCAGTGTGTTTGCCATAATACGGATTATCCGATTGTACTACGACATATATATTAAAGTAGAACTCTGAATAATAAAACTCAAACATCCCTAGCACACAAATGTTAGCCTGAGAAGTATGTAAATCCGGGGACCTTCTGTATAAGAGACCAATCTAAAGACAATAATCAAGGGCTGTAAACTCAACAATTGTTAACACTTTGTTGATTCAACTTGCATTCTCATTTTTTTTTATTACATTTCAGGATAAAGGGAGGTCTGACACTAGAAGACAGTTGACTCACACAAACAATGAAAATCAAATATGGCTCGAGTTCAACCTAATGTGGCATCCTTTCAAAGAACAAAAGAAATAGAACACCAGAACGAAGATTATTCATTACATGAAGAAGGTACTCATTGAATGTCTGTCCTACTCTAAATTATGATCGTATATGTTTATTCGTTTAATTTGGAAATACCACAAGCGTTGAGTACACTATTTAGTTTTTGTTATAGCACTAGTAAAGGGCACCATAAATCTAAAGATGATATATATATTCATGACATTCAAATGAAGTAAATCCAGGTGGTTTCTTTCTTTACACTGTAGCTTTGAAGCCTTAATTTTTCGTATAATCTATAGGCCAGATGTATTCTTTCATGCATATTCTTACATCGTTACGATATTTTTGATCAATATGACAAAATTTAGTTGATTGTATATAAGTTACAAAGGTAACCCTGTCCTTAACCGTCATGTTGAACTTTAACGTGTAGTATATTTACGTTAACACTTAAAACGGTAAAAAAACATTCTATTTAACTATATACTCGTATAAGGGATGCAAAGGAGTGGGTTTTCGGTGCTGGACTCTGAACTGGGATTTCCCTGGACAAAAATTCCTCTGGGTACTTTAGTACTAATATCACTATTTTTATTGTGTGAAGGGTAACGTGTGCGCGCAGTGAACATATAATTATGTAAATACATCACTAGAAACCTGGGTCGGTGTACTTAATAAAACAATGTATTAATGTCTGCTATTAACATAAATCATTTGAACACTGTCAGTCTTTCATTGCGTGGAGATTCCAATGCGTCATTGTACTAACTATATAATCTTATTTATTTGCTTCTTGAAGCATACTCACAAAAAATTCCATTTCACACTTTTGTTTTGTGAGAGTCCTCCAACGCCTGGATGTGCGCAGGGGTTGGGTGTTAGTTTGTGAGGCAATGCTATCCGCGAAGCATTCTGCTTTTTCGTCTGCCTCGAAGGCGATAGTGTTGGGCGGGACGCGACGGGAGATATGATGTCTATGTCGAGTGATTTCGTGATGTTTAGGAGGGTAACTCCGCTTGTGTTGGTGGATAGGCACGACTGGTATATAAGTAGATTATAGCTGGAGGCGTGGGAATAGAAGAGCATTATAACAGTGCAGCCGCCACTTATGGATGCTGGCCTGTCATTGCGTACCACTGAGTATTTAGAAATTTCAAGCCCCGGTGGGTTTTGAGAAATCTCTTGGAGGAGTAAGAAGTCTGGCTGGATGTTCTGAAGGAACAGTTTGAGAACAGGGAGGTTGTTCATTAGACCTCAGGTGTTCAATGAGATCAGGGATAAACCCCTAGGTTTGGTACGACCAGTCAGGGCGTTGGGTGGTGAGCTCCTTATTGTTTAACTTTTAATGAGTTAATTAGAGACTGGTCAGTAAAAGAACGCTTGCGAGAATAGCGGGCTGCGTGCACACTGCTATTTGAGACATATCGACAGGTAGGCCCTTAGGCTTCAGGCTCTCCTTGAATGTAAGCGAGGCCATAGCGGCGGGCGGGGGAGGAAGATATGTTAATTTACAAAACATAATTAATAAACTACGAAAATAAGTTCTGACCGACCTAACCAGTCAAATCCTAACTAAGCCTTACTACCGGCGGAAGGGGGGGTGGGGACGACGCGCAGCTGTGCCCCTAATTCGGATAGCACTGTTAGGCCCAGTGCAAATGGGATCGGGATTTCCGGTTTCTTACGGCCTGAAGGGCCAATAAAGCGCACCGGGGCAACGCTAACAAGAGTCGTTAACACCGCTAGGTATCAACCTGTTCACGATGTCTTGGACTCGATGAACTTACAACACGTAGCACCTGGAACGTGGAATCCCGGCGACGTAGCTCTTGTGCGAAGTAGGATTACGAACCAACCAATCGCCGTGAAAATTCGGCGGGGAAGCCTTGGGACTTAATGTCCTCAAGGATGGTTTCATTTGAGTACTCAAATGGTACTCCTCTGAGTACGGCTTTAATCTTACGCTCTTCGGGGAGAGCGTGAGTGTGGTAAGGAAATTGTTTTTGGGTGAGAAGCCTCGTCAAGGCTCCGAAGTCCTCGATTGTCGGGACTGTGATTTTGACGGCCTCGGACATGTTGGAGGCCTTTGTGTAGTTAATCTTATTGTCTGCGCACAGGTTAGAGATTTGAGGCCATTTGGCCTTTTCCCGTAGGAAGACGGGGGGAATGTCGAGGGTCTTCGCTTTCGCGAGGACCGGGGAGCAGCGCGAGGCTGGCTTGGTGGGAGCGGTGGCTGAGCCGGCGGGGAGTGTCACGTCGAGTGACATAAGAGGGACGGGCGCCGGGCAGGTGGTTGGTGTCGGAGACACCGATCTGGAGATGGTTGTCGGAGACACCAAGGCTTTCTTCGTCCGCTTGAAGCGGTGCTCCACCAGCGTGCAGCTGATGGTGGGCTCAGGGGAGCCGGCGAGTGTCCGCGACCGACGCGGATTCGGCGCTGCTGCTTGGCGCAGTGCGCTTGGACGGCGGGAAGATTGGGTTGACGCCGTTGAGGACGTGTCCGTAGATACGACCTCCATTGAGGAGGCCGAAGAAGTGGGGGCGCGGTGGGTGAAGCAGCGGGGCCTGAGGTGCCGGACTAAATAGTCGGCTAATATTGGGGGGAATTGAGTCCCTTGGGAAGCAAGGGTCTCGATGAACGCCTGAAGGCCATTTAAAATTGAGGTTGGGGCCATAGCGGCGGGCTCGGAACGATTTAGCAATAATAATAATAATATAAAATAATTTAAGAACGACCTAACAGTCAATTCCTAACTAAGCCTCTCCCTACCAGCGGTAGGGGGAATGGGAACGACCGCAGTGGTGCCCCTAACTCGGACAGCGCTATTCCGTCACCCTGGGTAAGGCCCAGTGCAGTGGGATCAGGACTTCCGGTTTCTTACGGCCTGAAGGGCCAATATAGCGCGAGGGGCTAAAAAAGTAGTCGGCGATCGACGTGCGAACGAATCCGCACGATAACCGAGACTGTGTGACGGTAATTTTTTTTTTTTTTTTTTTTTTTCTGCCGAAGCACCCTCTCTCGGGAGGGAGGTGGAAGATTCGTCATGAATACCTCCGCAGCCGTCTGCGGGGTTATGTGGGACTCACCAAAGTGGCACCTACCCACTAAAAACCACCCAAGTGGCTGTAGCATGGGAATGCTGTCAGCCTTCATCGGAGCGACACCCGGGTTGGGAGGTGGGCGCGCAAGCAGGGACCCGCTAGCGGGTCACCCGCTGAGAATACTTAAATCACTTAAGGTGCAAATGACATTTATATATTGTTGATTAAACGGCCTGGGCAGCCTTAAGCTGGTCCAGATTAGCCGAAAGTTGATCGGGGGGATCCGAGAGTGCATTTCTCGGTCTGCGGACTTTGTACCTCGACGGCATGGACGGAGCAGTATAGGCTACTGTCTCGCGTATAAGGGGGTTAGGGTGCTCTTCGGATCGCTTAAAATAAGCGGTGGAGAGCGTCCTAAGATGTTGTTGTATAGTAGGCAGTTCGAGATCTCTGTGCAAGTCTGCATTTCGCACGTACCACGGAGCATCCGTGGCCCGGCGGCAGAAGAGATTCTGAACTACCTGTAGTTTATACATATCGGAGGGTTTAGCATGTGCAAATATCGGGGCGGCGTACGTCATGACTGGTCTCACGCAAACCTTAAAAAGCGTTCGCTTGTTCCTAAGAGACATTTTACTGTGTCGGCCTAACATACTGTTAAGTCGACCCATGTACAGACGGGCGAGTTTGGTAACTCGGAGAATGTGTGGTCGGAATGAAAGCGTACGATCGAGCGTTACGCCTAGGTACTTGGTGGTGAGTGCCCACGGGATGGGCGTACCTAGCATTCGGATGCGGGGGTCGTAGGGACGACGGCGTTTATGATCGAAGCGCATCGCAGAGCTTTTCTCTGGATTTACATCGATACGCCATTTTTTAAACCAAGCTCCGAGGTCATTTACGGCCTTCTGGAGTTTGGTGATGAGTGTGTCGACGTGCACGCCCTTGACGTATAGGGCAGTGTCGTCAGCAAAGAGGGAGAGTTGAACACCTTTAGACGGGATGGGTATGTCATTGGTGTATATTGTGTATAGTAACGGGGCGAGTACCGAGCCCTGAGGGACGCCCGCCTTGAGGGGGCGGGGGGTGGAGAGCGTACCTTCGTGTTTGAAACGAAAGGTGCGATCTTTAAGGTAGGAGCCGACTAGTTTGACTAGACGGTCGGGCAAGCCTGTGTTGTGAAGCTTGTAAATGAGCCCTGCGTGCCAGACTTTATCAAAAGCCTTGGCTACGTCAAAGAAGACCGCGACTGTTTTCAGTCGTCTGGGGTAGAAGCCGTCGAGTATGTACTCGACGATTCGATGGACTTGCTGAGGGCACGAGTGTTTGGCTCGAAAGCCGAATTGATGGGGGATAATAAGGGGGTCACCGTCCGCTGGGAACAGGTGGTCCTTCATTCGAGCGAGTATGACTCTTTCGAGAAGTTTGGCCATTGCCTTGAGTAGACTGATGGGTCTGTGATTAGCCGGGTTATTCAAAGGTTTACCCGGCTTGGGAATGCCTATGACTATAGCTTCTTTCCAAGCTTTTGGAAAGTAGCTTAGGTCAAAGCAAGCATTGAAGATAATCGCAAGTAAGGTAAGCACCTGCCGAGGCAGCTGCTTAAGTGCTTGGTTGGAAATTCCATCCGCACCCGGGGCCTTCTTGGATTCCTGTTTCCTAATGATGAGTAGGATTTCATCATTAGAAACTGAGATGGGGTCAGCGGTGACTGGACGGGAGTCTTTGCAATCGACTTCGTCTTCCACCGCCTGGATGTGAGCTGGGTCTGTGGGTTGGGTACTCGGAGAGCATTGTGAAGCAATGCTATCGGCGAAGCATTCAGCTTTTTCGTCGTCCTCGAAGGCGGTAGTGCCATCGGGACGAGATAACGGAGGGGTGTAGGTACGAGCGTCTAGTCGGAGGGCTCTCGCCATCCTATAGTACGCCGTGTGGGACGGGGAAATATTAATCATAAGATCGTTCCTTTGAACGTCTCTGTATTCCGCGACGGTACGTTTGACTTTACGTTGAAGTTGGTTAGCGATTTGCCTGTAGGCGGGTGTGGGGTATTTTCTGGCTCTGCGGAGAGCGGCGTTTTTAGCTTTAATTAGGTTGCTAATGTCCAAGGGAAGCTTGGGCTTGCCATGCTTAGCAACCTTTAGGTTCTCACTGATGGCCGAGTTGATGGCGGTAGTGAGAGAATCGACTATCGAGTCGATTTTATCCGTGCTATCGAGATAGTCGGATGAAATCGCGAGTGGGCAGTCTGGGGCTTCCAAGGCCGAAGACAGGGTGCGCTTGAAACCTTCCCAATTGGTATAGGTTTTCGGGGCAGGAGGGTCGTTTTGGGGTCCTAATATTAGGGACACCGGACGGTGGTCAGAGCCTAAGTCGTCTAGCGGCTGTATGGTCTTAAGGTCGAGATTGATATCCTTGACGATGGCAAAGTCAAGGATATCAGGTGAATGAAGCGGGTTGTCCGGGTAATGTGTCGGTGTAACCGGTGAAATGACGTCAAGATCGAGTGACTTCGTGATGTCTAGTAATTTAACACCACTGGTGTTGGTCGACAAGCACGTCCAGTCAGTATGTTTGCAATTAAAATCGCCGAACATAATGACGGATTGCCCCAGTTCGAGTAAGGCCTCGAAGTCACAACGAAGGGGCGCTGTACCACTAGGTATGTAGACCGAGGCCAAGACTATGGTCCTGTGACCTGTCATAGCCAGCCTACATATTGTGGCCTCCATATTGGTGAGCGGAGGCGTGGGAATTGGAGAACAGTGGATACTTCTCTTGTAGTAAATGGCAGTGCCGCCTCGTTGGACCGAGGCGGGCCTGTCACCACGCACAAGAGAGTATTTAGGAATGTTAAGACCCCTGGTGTGCTGGGGTTTTAAAAATGTCTCTTGGACAAGGATTAACTCGGGCTCAATGTTCTTAATGAACAGTTTGAGCTCCGGAAGTTGGTTGATTAGACCTCGGGTGTTGAAGGAGATCAGGGATAAACCCCTAGGTTTGATGCGACCAGTCGTGGCGTTTGGTGTATTATTCATTATAGATGTACCTATAATGAATTAATTAGGGATTGGTACTCAGCGAGTACCATAAAGCGGTCTTGGGAGTTGCGGGCCGCGCGCAGTTTGCTGGCACACTGCGCGACTTGTGACGTATCGACTCCTTTGATGGTGTCGTATATCAGTTTGAGATCCTCCGCCATCGAAGGCTGAGGAGAGGGTTTTGGGCCTGCTGGTGGAGCAGGGTGGGTCGGAGCAGCCGGACGCTGTCTCCAGGCAAGCACTGGAGTGGGCGTGGGCTGGGCGGGCTTTGCTGCCGGGGAATCCCGGTGGCGCAGCGACGGGAAATTAGTGTTACTAATGAGGGGCGGGGCCTGTCTGGGCGCCGCCCTCCTTGCAACAGGTCGGGAAGTGCGGGGTGCGCGGGGGCAGCCCCTGTAGTTGGCGGTGTGGCCGGACTGGCCACACAGCACACAGGATGGGGGAGAGTTTGATTCCGGAGTGCGACTGCACTCTTTGGTAGTGTGATGCTCCAGGCACTTAACGCACCTGTGGTTGGCGGTGCAGTTGAGCGCCGCGTGCCCGTAGAGTTGGCATCTATGACATTGCCCGGGATAACCGCGGCGATGCGGCATCTCGACCGAGATGCCGGAGAGTCCGCATACGGTCTTGACATCTCTGAAGATGTCTCGGGATCTGGGGGAGTTGGTCAGGATGACCAGTGCAAGAGGGAAACGTCGTCCATTCTTGCTGTGCATCTTTTATGCACAGCAACGACGGGATAGCCCTGGGCTTTAATGTCTTCGTATATGACATCATTGGAGATTTCATCAGGGATTCCCCTGATGACTGCTTTTACCTTACGCTCTTCTGGGAGAGCGTAAGTGTGATAGGGTATCTGCCTATTTGTGAGGAGGGTTGTTAGATTTCTAAAGTCCGCAATCGTGGGGACTGAGATTTTAACGGCCTCAGACATGTTGAGGGCGTTAGTATAATTGATTTTTTGGTCTGAGCATAAGCTCGAGACTAGAGGCCATTTGGCCTTTTCCCGTAGGAAAACGGGGGGAGGGGTCTTTGCCTTGGCCAAGACCGGCTCGCAGCGCGAGGCCGGCTTGGCAGGGGCAGCGGTGAAGCTGGCGGGAACAGTCACGTCGAGTGACATGAGGGGGACGGGGACGGGCGACTGGGTCGCCGGGACGATGGTTGGTGTCGGAGACACCGGTGCTTTCTTGCTCCTTTTGGAGCGGCGTTCCACCAGCGTGAAGCTAACGGTGGGTTCAGGGGAGGTGATAGTGTCCGCTGTGGAAGCGGTTTCGTCGCTACTGCTAGATGCAGTGCGCTTGGAGGGGCGGGCGGCGGATGAGGCCGAGGTTGAGGTCGCCGTCGAGGTGGCGTCGTCCGAATGATCGCACTCCATTTCACTGGAGGCGGAGGAGGGGGGAGCGCTGTGAGGCAGCGATGTCGTCGTGGCCTGAAAAGCCGGGGCCTGAAGGGCCAGTGGAGCCAACAGGGTGGCGAACATGGGCGAGAGATCGCTAAGCATTCGAAGAAATGCATGCGGGTCGAATGGGGCGCCTGAAGCGGCGACGCCGTCGACGAATTGCTTCGCAAGCTCAGCGTGAGTTTGCGCAGCCATTGCGTACGGCGGCGGAGGGAAGGGGAGCTATCGAGATATTAAATATGATAAATATATACTTTATGAGCAACCTAGCACAAAACCTAACTAAGCCTCCCTACCGGCGGTAGGGGGGGTCGGGACGGCCGCAGCGGTGCCCCTAACTCGGACAGCGCTGGTTCCGTCACCCTGGGTAAGGCCCAGTGCACTGGGATCGGGACTTCCGGTTTGTTGTTTGCCTGAAGGGCGAAACTGTGCGCACCGGGGCAACGCCGACTGGTTTCGTTGGCACCGTTACGCGTATCCACCAGCCCACGAAGTCTTGAACTCGGCGAACTTACTACACGAAGAACTCCTGGAACGTCGAAGCCCGTCGACGTAGCTCACGTTCGACGAGACACGAAGACGGTTAGCAAGCCACTAATCGCCGTGAAAACGGCGTTTGAAATTTAAAACGGAAACGTCAATGAAATAATAATACGGTAACGACCTTATGAAATTTGATTGCTCGATTAGCGCGGGGGCTAAGGGAGCGGGGGGAGGCGTCTGCGATCGACGTGCGAACGAATCCACACGCAAACCGAGACTGTTGCGAGTGTAGTGAGTTTTGTGTGACGGTAAGCTTCTGACGTGAAAACGACAGTGTGAACGGGTGCTCAGCTAGTGCGGGGACTAGAGAGCGGAAAAGCGACAGCGATTGACGTGCGAACAAGTCCGCACGCAAACCGAGTCTCCCGCTGGCGAGTTGGGAGGAAAAAGTGCTAAGTAGCTGGAACACTACGTTAGCATCATGGGGGTTGCTTGAATCGGCTAGGCCTTTGGCTAATTGCCTCTCAATGTCTGACAGAACTTGCGAAGCCATTGCGTTGGGCGGATCGGGGAAGGGGTGCTAACAATATATATGTTAATATATTAAATATATAAGCTGAAGAATGACCTAGCCAGTCAAATCCTAACTAAGCCTCCCTACCAGTGGTAGGGCGAGTGGGGATGACGCGCAGCGGTGCCCTTAATTCGGACAGCACTATTCCGTCACCCTGGGTAAGGTCCAGTACAAATGGGATCGGGACTTCTGGTTTCTTATGGCCTGAAGGGCCAATAAACCGCACCGGGGCAACGCTAACAGGCTTTGTTAGCACTGTAAGGTTTCCCTTGATTACGACGAGGTTAAGCAGAGGCGACACAGACTGGCCACACAAGCGGGTGGAGAGGTCCATTTGGGAGTGCGACTGCACTCCTTCGTGATGTGCGGCTTCAGGCACTAAACGCACCTGGGGCTCGCGGAACAGTTGGCCGCCGCATGCCCGTATAGTTGGCAGCGGTGGTACTGCCCGGGGTAGTCACGGCGATGTGGCATCTCAACTGAGATTCCGGAAAGCCGCAGATAGTGCGGTCCTCTCTGAAGAACTCTCGAGATCTTGGCGAGTTGGTCAGAATGACCATGGCCAAGGGGAAACGGCGGCCGTTTTTGCTGTGCATCTTGTGCACAGCCTCGGCGGGAAATCCTTGCGATTTAATGTCTTCGAGGATAGTCTCGTTCGAAATCTCGAACGGGACTCCCCGTAAGACGTCTGGAATCTTACGCTCTTCAGGGAGAGCGCAAGTAAGGTAAGCACCTGCCGAGGCAGCTGCTGCTTAGCGGTTAGCGATTTGCCTGTAGGCGGGTATAGGGTATTTTCTGACGCTGCGGAGAGCGGCGTTTTTAGCTTTAATTAGGTTGCTAATGTCCAAGGGAAGCTTGGGCGTGCCATGCTTAGCAACCTTTAGATTCTCACTGATGGCCGAGTTGATGGCGGTAGTGAGCGAATCGACTATCGAGTCGATGTTATCCTTGCTACCGAGATAGTCGGATAAAATCGCGAGTGGGCAGTCTGGGGCTTCCAAGGCCGAAGACAGGGTGTGCTTGAAACCTTCCCAATTGGTATAGGTTTTCGGAGCAGGAGGGTCGTTTTGGGGTCCTTATATTAGAGACACCGGATGGTGGTCTGAGCCTAAGTTATCTAGCGGCTGTATGGTCTTAAGGTCGAGATTGATTCCTCTGACTATGGCAAAGTCCAGGATATCGGGGGAGCGAAGCGGGTTATCCGGATAGTGAGTAGGTGTGACTGGAGAAATGACGTCAAGGTCGAGTGACTTCGTGATGTCAAGTAATTTAATACCAGTGGTGGTGGTCGACAAGCATGTCCAGTCAGTATGTTTGCAATTAAAATCGCCGAACATAATGACGGATTGCCCCAGTTCGAGTAAGGCCTCGAAGTCACAACGAAGGGGCGGTGTACCACTAGGTATATAGACTGAGGTCAAGACTATGGTCCTGTGACCTGTCATAGCCAGCCTACATACTGTGGCCTCCATGTTGGTGAGTGGAGGCGTTGGAATCGGAGTACAGTGAATACTTCTTTTGTAGTATATGGCAGTGCCGCCTAGTTTGACCGAAGCGGGCCTGTCATCACGCACAAAAGAGGATCTAGGAATGTTGAGACCCCTGGTGTGCTGGGGTTTTAAAAATGTCTCTTGAACAAGGATTAACTCGGGCTGTAAATTCTTAATGAATAGTTGGAGCTCCGGAAGTTGGTTGATTAGACCTCGGGTGTTTAATAATAAACCCCTGGGTTTGGTGCGACCAGTCGTGGCGCTAAGTGGTGTGTTAATTATGGGAGTACCTATAATGAATTAATTAGGGATTCGTACTCAGCGAGTACCATAAAACGTTCTTGAGAGCTACGGGCCGCGCGCAGTTTGCTAGCACACTGCGCAACTTGAGACATATCGACACCTTTGATGATGTCGAATATTAATTTGAGTTCCTCAGCCAACGAAGACTGAGGAGAAGATTTTGGGCCTGCTGATGGAGCAGGGCGGGTTGGATCAGCCGGACGCTGTCTCCAGGCAAGCACTGGAGTGGGCGTGGGCTGGGCGGGCTTTGCTGCCGGAGAATCCCGGTGGCGCAGCGGCGGGAAATTCCTATTACTAATAAGGGGCGGGGCCTGTCTGGGTGCCGCCCTCCTTGCAATATGTCGGGTAGTGCGCGGTGGGAGCCCCTGTAGTTGGCGGTGTGGCCGGACTGGCCACACAACACACATGCAGGTGAAGAGGTCCATTCGGGAGTGCGATTACACTCCCTCGTGAAGTGCGGCTCCAGGCACTTTACGCACCTGGGGCTGGCGGTACAATTAAGCGCCGCGTGCCCGTAAAGCTGACCCCGGTGGCACCGTCCGGGATAGCCACGGTGATGTGGCGCCTCAACGGAGATTCCGGAGAGGCCGCAGATAGTGCGGGCCTCGCTGAAGAACTCTAGCGACTTAGGCGATTTGGTCAGTATGACCAAGGCCAAGGGAAAACGGCGGCCGTTTTTGCTGTGCAACTTGTGCACAGCTTCGGCGGGAAAGCCTTGGGCTTTAATATCCTCTAGGATGATCTCGTTCGAGAACTCGAACTGGACTCCCCGTAGGATGGCTTTAGTTTTACGCTCTTCCGGGAGAGCGTACGTATGATAGGCGAATTGCCTTTGGGTGAGTAGTTGTACCAGCGCTCTGAAGTCAGCTACTGTGGGTACAGTGATTTTGACGGCTTCTGTCATGTTAGTGGCCTGGACGTAGTTGATTTTTTGCGCACGGCATAGGTTTGAAACTTCGGGCCAGTTGGCCTTTTCCCGTAGGAACACGGGGAGGGGTCTTCGCCTTGGCTAGGACCGGTGTGCAGCACGTTGCTGGCTTGGTGGCGGCGGCGGTTGAGCCGGCAGGGAGAGTCACGTTGAGTGACATTAGGGGAACGGGGGAGGGGGGCGACTGTGTCGCCGGGCAGGCGGTTGGTGTCGGAGACGCCGGGCAGGCGGTTGGTGTCGGAGACACCGGCCTGGAGGTGGGTGTCGGAGACACCGGGGATTTCTTTGACCGCTTGGAGCGGCGCTCTACAAGGGTGAAAGTGACGGTAGTCGCACTACATTTCACTGGAGGCGGAGGAAGGGGGAGAGCTGTGAGGCAGCGTTGTAGAGGCCTGAAAAGCCGGGGCCTGAAGGGCCAGTGGGGCCAACAAGGTGGCGAAGTCGGGTGAGAAAGCGCAAAGCATTTGGAGGAATGCTTTGGCTTGAAGGAGGGTGCCTGAAGCGGCGACGCCATCTACGAATTGCTTCGCAAGTTCAGCATGAACTTGCGCAGCCATTGCGTACGGCGGGGGAGGGAAGGGGAGCTATCAAATATAATAATATTATAAATATATAATTTATGAACGACCTAAGTTCAAAACTTAACTAAGCCTACCTACCAGCGGTAGGGGGGATCGGGACGGCCGCAGCGGTGCCCCTAATTCGCACAGCGCTGGTTCCGTCACCCTGGGTAAGGCCCAGTGCAAATGGGATCGGGACTTCCGGTTTGTTGTTTGCCTGAAGGGCAAAACTATGCGCACCGGGGCAACGCCGACTGGTTTCGTTAGCACCGTTTCGCGTATCCACCAGCCCTCGAAGTCTTGAACACGGCGAACTTACTCCACGAAGAACACCTGGAACGTCGAAGCCCGTCGACGTAGCTCACGTTCGACGAAATACGAAGTACGGTTAACAACCCACTAATCGCCGTGAAAACGGCGTTTGAAACTTATTACGGTAACGACCTTTAAAAATTGAATGCTCGATTAGCGCGGGGGCTAATGGAGCGGAAAATGCGTCGGCGATCAACGTGCGCTCGGGAACGCACGCAAACCGAGACTATATCCCGGCGGCTATACAACGTCGCGTCGCCGTGAAGGGATGGAGCGCGCACGGCACAGCGGGACTGCACCGTTTGCGTCGAATTGCTTACGTTACAGTTTAACCCTTTACCATAGCGATATCTCGGGATGTTACATGCAATTACAAGGATTCAGTTCTAACCATAATAATTTAGTATTTGTTTGCCATATGAGACCATAAATGTTTTATTAATTCATTATTATTATTAAATGGAGTACCGATAGGTGAGTTACTGGCTTCTTATTTCCCTTGTTATATTAAAAGAACAGCAAAGCAACACACAATGCAGATAATCGGGACGAGGGATATAAATAAAATAAATTCTCAACAACTATAAATTTAATCTTGGTCGAAGATGATCCTCATTTCCTCAGCTAATGAGGATTGATGTGAGGCCTACAGGGGCCCGAGCAGGCAAGGGCTGAATGGGGTTTGCTACCGAGTTACACGGTTGCGCAGCGGCGGTAAGTGCGGCGGCGCCCGTTTGGGTGCCGACTTCTTGGCAACAGAGCGCGGGGGCAACCTCACTCTTGAACTTGCGGGGGTCTGACTTGATCCTTCGTAGGACAGTGCTCGAGTCTGTCCAGTTTCTCGATCTTTAACCTGGAAGGTTTCTTCCGGGTGATCTTAAGTTCCTTAAGGTTAGGTCGTAGCTAATTGGCTTCCCAGCATAGGGGCCTGGAGTAATAGCCGCGGAACCGATTTAGGCTTTGCTGGCGTGAGTGGCGCTTTACTAGCGATCACTGTGACCTGGACTCTTCCTTCAGTATCTACTGTCGTCCAATGAATTGCGGTGGTGTACGCTTCCTCACTGGCGTCGATGAATGTGTGAAGCTCGCCCTAGTCTTGCATTAGTGAGATGCATCTTGGTTTTTGAAAGTTCCCCAAGACGGGCACGTCTCTCACGTAATTGGCCTAGGCTGCTGGTTGGTCTTCTAAGGTTTCGTCGTCCCATTCGACTTTCGTGCGCCAAAGTCCTGAAGAGTTTCTTCCCCTGGAGTCACGTCATACAAAATGATTCTTATCGGCGTCTATAGCTCGGAGAGTCTCCCCAATTATCTAAGCGACACCCTTAAACGGCAACTAATAATCGCGTTCACGAGTCTACACGAATTGCGATCGTGTTGTACGAAACTGTGCATCCAGTTTTCATACGTGATCGAAGATGTTGCTTGTATTGCCCAGAATACCGCTAGATGACGTTGCGTTTTAGAGAAAAGAAGCCCGCAAGGTAGAAGGATTAAGTATACCTTTTTTTTTGCCGAGTATAGGAAATATTTCATTTGATTGTATGTTCATCAGTATATTTCATCTGGTGTGTACTCATGCTCGTGTTTAAGTGAGTTGGTAGTTCAAAAGCTCCCCTTATATTAAATTCCTCGTATAATTTAAAAGGCTATGTTTCAAGGCTTTATTGTTTAACATACAAAAATACTTTATTTAACGAATTAAGTTTTCTTAATAAATAAATGGTTTAGTTAGGTATTGCATTTCATAATAGTTTTGTTGTTAATGTATAATCATGCTAGAATATTTTTAATGGTGTATTATTTGTAATTTGTTCAGGACAATCCTCTCATAAGTACTTCTATATTTATTGCCATGAACACTGTAATCATATTGTAATCAAATAATTAAATGTAATGAGATCACTGCACTTTGTCATTATTAAGATTATTACATTACCCCTGTTATTAGTGAAGATGTAAAGATGTTCTGATGGATGTGATATTTACTGATTTTAGACATTTTGTTTGTTATTGTTGCATCTCAATAAATGTTTAGTTTACAGTTATTTATTGGTTTCATTAAATTAAATACCTTGGTGTCAATTTGTATGTCTGGAATGATTTTCACTCAATAAGACTTAAATCACTAAACGTAAAATAATATAGGTTTCTCTATGTTCTGAATATGATAGGACAAGTCATCTCTTTGTAGGCGGCCTTGCGTAACACGGATACGTATCTTCCATCATTAAAATCGATCTAATCCTACTGAGTAACTCAATTGACGCAGATCGAGTATTCGTAGTACATAAGAAACGCGTACCATCCATATGCCAAGCACGTCTCCTTGACAGTTGCAGATAATAATAAAAAAAACTAGATTGAAATTACGTGTTTTCAGATTAGTTGTTTCGTTCATCAAAGGAAACGTTTGTTTGAGAACCGCAGTTATGTAATAGGATGGTATAGGAGAAAAAAAAGAATTGTATACCACACTATGACCTTTACAATGTTTATTCTATAGCTATAGTTGATTGCCAACAAAATAGAAGTATTTGCCATAAAATAAATTTAAAACTGAATTACTAAACTGTTTATAGACAAAATAATGATTATTTGAATGACAATGTATTATAAGTACCTAATTTAAATTTTTTACTCTTAGTACCACAGTCCTTTTGAATTTATTTGTTTTTTGCTGGCAATTTTTGGTCTTATGTAGTTTCTCTGCTGTTTTGTTGCATTTTTTATTATATACTTTTTGGACCTGGCACTGTAACTGTAATCCTGAATGTAGAATTGTGAAGTTAAAGAAAACGTTGACTTGGTGTTATGTTAATTACACCTGCGTTTGCACGCTAACTTGTCGGCAGTATACGTAAGGCCACGTAATTTCTTTGTAACATGCTTGCAACGGTTTACTGGCAAAAACACATGATTATTATTACCATACAATTTCATACTGCACCGAGAGAATTTACGTAATGTAAATTTACGAATGTAGTTGAGAGTTAGTTCACTGAAAGGTGAAAACTATAATTTTTTTTTGTAAAATTGGGTGTTATGTTACAAAAAATGCATGTTTTTTTAGGTCCATGCTTATCCTTATGGCGAATTGCGAAGCCAGAGCGCTTTAAAATTTCTAACATTTTATAACTTCATAAAAAAAAATTAAGTTCAAGAATTACAAAAATGATCAACAAAAGAAGTGCTCCCGCCATATTGACATCATAATCAACGTGTCCATAACAAAGTCAAATAGCGACAACATCTATAATTCCTATGCAGTTTAGTACAACCACATGTATATAAGTGCTTGCTGAATATTAGACTGTTGTATTAATAAAGAAGTGAACAAAACACTTATAACGAACAGACCTGAATAAAAATGTATAGCAAAACCTGAAATAATGTTCTTGCTCATGAACGTTAAGTTTCGCCAATAATAAAACATCCATCATAAAAAAAGCCATCAATACTTCCATTGCGGGAACTGAGAGTCCACGCTAAAGCGGCGATTCAAGCTGGCTGGTCTCTGCTCCGATTGATTGTCTTAGAAGTGTTTGCGTTCCATAAGCTGAGATAAGGCCGTCACATCTAACGTACTATAAATCTAATTGATTCTGGGTAGTTTCGAAAAAGGGCCAGACAGCCTGAGGTAGTTATGACACGCTATGCCTTGACTATTAAAAAGGGCTTGTACAGTTAACTGGTGAGCAAAACGTTAAATGTGGCCAAACTAACAATATCGTTTCATCTAGTCATCTTTTAGTAATATAACTTCTCAATTAACTGTTTCAGTCGGATACCACAAAATTTTATCCTAGCGAGAAGTTACAAGAAGTTGTTCCAAAAAATATTCATTTTCGCGGTTAAGATTTGGCACGAGGCTCGGCATTCTTTGTTCGTTCATAATTTAACTCGTAAAGCGATTGGGGTAAGGAGTTTTTTAAAGGGTGGTTGTGCAGTGGGTTGATGGGATAGTACACTTGTTGGATGCGACAAGTCTTCTGTTCATTTTTGGATTTAAGTAGTTTACTCTGCGTTTCAAGCAACAATAGGACCGACTTAGCGCCATATTGTGACACGTCATAGCCGTCGATTCGAACTGGTTAGGTAGCGAGAGCAAAAAAAGAATTTTATGAAATAGAATTGATCTAAGCAAGCAATTGCTTCTAGCGTCAAACTCTCAATTTGGCTTTCTAACTTTTTGACGTATGTGTCTGCCGTCCTACGCTTAATTTAATGCCAAATATGAGTCGTATAGAATCAAAGTCGGCAATCTTACTTTTTGGCACTTTTGAGGTGTTAATGCAGAAATTTAAAAATATTGAAATGGAACTGTCAGTGAGACATGGGCATTTTTTTATTTGTTTGTAGTGGTCAGTTTCACGTTGTCCATTATGGTTTATTTTTTCTTACCTAAAACAGTAGCCCGCTCTCTGGTTAAGTCTTATTTCTTAAAGAAATTGGTATATTAGGCTTTCTGAATGACCGTTTTGGTTATAATTTTACCATAATTTATAACCAAAAAATTGAAATTCGTTTGGCAATTCCTATTTTTTATCACTGTCCCATCTTATTCATGTCAGACATTTTACCTCGCTGTTTTAAGAAGAAGCATGAAATTTTTACATTTATGGTGTCATTTAAAGAAACGGTAACCTCCCTTTCCATTCTTATTTATGAAGATTTAATCAATGTTTTAAAATTTAATGAAATAAATAGTTTAGTGAATAGTATTAAAATTGGCCGAGGTGGAAAATTCAGCTGAGTTACGCAAATATTTCCAGGAGAATATCAAAATCAACTACGATTGTATTATTTTCTTAAACTAGCAACCCTACAATGGTTGGTTCACAATAAGTCAGCCATTTTAAATAGCACAGTTCGATGTAACATCGTTAGGACTGTGAACACCGGTTATAGAGCAGATTAAAAATTCAGCTGATTTACGAAGATTTCATAGTAAGTACGCTTATTTGTCTGTTTTTATAAGTATTTATTACACATATAATCTACTATTTGATAATAAGGCAACAATTTGACTGAATTAGATGTGTTTTTTGACGAAAATTTTATAACAAATCAACCTAAACTTAAAATCCGTTACGTCAGCTGAGAAACATTAACTCAGTGGATTGGTTTTCGTAACTCAGTGGAACGTAAACCCTCGTTTACACTATGGATTTTACGTAGTCATATGATTAAATTTGAACGTAATTTTGTTCTGCATCTTTTTATACAGCGCACCAGCCGAAGCTTCAAGCTTTATTTGTTAATGTTTTTTTAAAATTTTTTTAAAGCCAGCAAACGAACGTTGGAGTTACAACGATTTTATTTGTAATATTTGTCTCGGTGTGTAGACCTTTAACAATTTCGTTTTCTTTCTACAATTACGAACACAAAAAAAATATTATTATTTTAACCTTTTAAGTCGTTCTCAAGTTATGGTGTGACCTAGGGAAAGGAAATTCATTTTTATGTATAGGTACCTATATAAAATGTTTGTTGTAAACTATGCTTTATTTTTTCCATACTCTTCCGCTGAGTAACGGTCCCCCTGTTGTGGCAAATTATTTAAGTTTATGTTTTTATTGTTAAATTAAGAAGATCTTATATATTTCATTAAGATGAACCTAGTCGATACTAGTATTCCATTACTAATTTAAGTTTTAATGCTGATCTCGTTTTTTACCAAATACACAAAACTTTATTATGTTAATTTAGTCATAATGTAACTCAGAGGATAGAAAATTATGTTTTTTTTTATGTTTTTTCAATATTATAGAAATTTTTGAGAGAATTTATAATAATATGTTTAGTTTCTTTAATAAAACGATTTTCATTGTAGGTACTTTTATTTAATTAACCTATCAACGGGAGTACTTAATGTGTATCGCAGCGGAAGAAGATTTCGGATCATTGTTCATTCAAATTGCAATTTTGTCAAAATCAACCGCATTTTTCTCTTATTTTTTGTTATACTAACAAAATTTAGATATTATAGAGTCGATCTGAAGAAAGAAAACCCCAATATCATGAATTTTTTTTTTATTTGGCGTAATTTTGTCACCTTACAAACTTTAATAAAACCGCCCACATCTCTTAATCAAACATGGCTATATTTATTGTAAAAACGAACCAAAATCTTGCTTTGGTGCCAAACACGGCAATCTTGCAGTAGGTCAGAGTCAAAATGGCAATAGTGTGCACTTGACCAATCACAGCAGTGCATTCCGCCGAAAAACAATATGGCGCAAAACAGTTTTTGTATGAGTTGGCATCTACAGTTTTTGTTGTTTTATAAATAATTTTGTGGTTACATATTGATAATTGAAATGGATTAAGCAACATAGATAATTACCCTAAAGTTTGGAACAGTAGCTTCACAAGAAAACCAAAACGTGATCCACAAAAATGGTAAAAGAATATTGTCAAAGGAATAGGTAAGTCCACAGACATAGGGTTGGCATAAGTTCTTTTTTATTAAAATATTTTTTGAGATTTTTTTCGCTGTAAGTAAAATATACATGCCTTTTTCATTGTTCGTTTTATTTGGCTTACAATATTTTGAGATTAAATCATGTACTTTATTTAAACAAACTTGTTCAATGTTGAATAATGTTTTATTATTGTAGTTTACACTATGGTATTTAGTATTATTTTATGTTTTCTTCATTTAAATATCCAATTTCGTTTGTAAGACATGAAAATAATTTTTGCTAAATACAATTCTTAAGTAGTCAGCAATACAACATATTTTTGCCAAATAATGTTAAAAGTAATTAAAGTCTTAGTACCACTTTCACATACTTTGTTAAAACACTAAACCAAAAGGAAAGTTTTTATATTAATAAATATTTTTGCATTTAATTTTTTTGTTACCTATGTTATATTTGGCACAACGCCATTACTATTTTTTAAACGTTGGAAACAAAAACGGCCATCACATAGACAGTTGGTGTCAAAGGCGGCTATCTTACTCGAGGTTGGAATCAAAAGCGGATATTTTCAATCGTTAAAATCAAAGTTGGCTATATTTATATTTTATACTTAAAAAACCTGCTTAATAAGAATGCTAAGACAGTATTGATGTTTTTAACGTTATTATAATGCAAGTTGTGCTCAAAGTAAGATGATTTTGATTCTAGACGACTCATATATTCGATTGGATTTAAATCAGAAATGTAAGGTGGCAACCTCAAAATTTCAAAACCGTGAGAGTTGAAAATGCTATTTTGGTGCATTTTTATTAACTCAATTTTATTTTGAAAATTTTTTTTCGATATAATAAAGTAAAATAAATCGTTATTTTTATGCAAAAAAGTTTTCTTTGCAGAACAATTTTCAAGTGAAATTTGACAGATAGAGGTCATTGACGTTCCTATTCCCATTTGAATAATTTACTAAACATAGTATGCACACTGATTTTATTATACATATATAGCGAGCAGACCACAGCAAATAAGGTAGAAGGTTAATCAATCGAAACGGAAGTGGCGGAGAGAAAATGTCAAAAATAAAAAAAGACCTACTTTTATAGTTGATTGTACATATCTTCTTACGAATTAATCCAAATTTGTGTCGCTAAAATGAAATTTAAATAAAAGACCATTTAAAAGCTAAAATAGCTTTCTTCGATATAGCCTCTATTGATATGAATGAAAGATTTGCTTTCACTTAGCGAACTATTTTAATCTCTCAATGAGCTCTTTACAATAACAAGTGTTGACGCAGTTGCTCTAACCGCTGAAAGCGATCGAGCCTGTTTATTTTCACATTTTCGTAGTTTGGAGATTGTAGAGCTGAAGCGTCCTATAAGAAAGTGCCCTGGAGTTAAGGGCTGAAAGTCATTTGGAGAGGAAGACAAAGGACACATAGGTCTACTGTTAAGGATGGCCTCTATTTGTCTGAAAAGTGTCGACAGTTCCTCGAACGTCAAATGAGTGTTCCCTAATTACCTTTTCAAGTGATATTTCGCTGATTTCACGCTTGCTTCCCATAGGCCACCAAAATGTGTCCTTCAAGCTGTAATCCTCATATTTGAAATCTAAATGAAAACGAATTTTGACAATGCTAAAAAATAGTCATGAAATAGTTATAAATAGTCATACATGTAAAAAAAAGGTCGTATTATAGTTTCAGCTTAGAAAAGTAAGGAAAATACAAAGTTTTTATTTTCAAATTAATTCAGCTCAAAATTATTGTCGTTTCGTACGACTATTTCATCACTATTTTTTGCCACAAACTTTAAACTGAAAGTCGTTGGCGTTCCCGAGAAATTTGAAGTTTTCAAATGTTCAAGCCATAATCCTCACCAGGAGGTACCTTTATGTATCTGGAATCTTTCATCGACTATTTCTGAGATTTGGCATTTCGTTATCACTATTTCATGACTATTTTTTGGAACCTAAACCAAGTCGATAGACCTTACCGTTTGCTTGCACGGCAGGTGAGGATTACAGCTTGACGTTCAAGCCATAATCCTCACAAACCTATAGCTATAACGCCGAAACTATAATACTATTTTTTTACATGTATGACTATTTTGTAGCATTGTCAAAATTTGTTTTCATTGAGATTTCAAATATGAGGATTACAGCTTGAAGGACATACCAAAATGCGGAGCATAGGCCGGTCGAAAGTTAAACTTAATGCCCTCCCCAGACGAAAAGTTACGACTGTCATCGGAACATTACAGCAAGAATTCTCCAATTTCTTTAGCAGCAGCTACAAAATTACGACCTTATCTAATACACACAAACATGCAAAGATAGCACTAAGTTATCTTAAAACTAATCCTTTGCGATCGGTGATTAAAAAAGAGCCAGCCATATCACATCAAGAGCTAGCCAATGGATAACCCGGATCAACACGTTGTTTAGGTATCATACTCAAGTTGGTGCCTGTGTTTTTCCAGTAGCTTAGTACATGTGCAAAATAATTTTCGAATTAAACTAAAGAATGGTTATCACCAACAGTACTGATGCCAACAAAATTGACCTTTATTTCCGGTAGAGTTTCAATTTATAAAGTTTTATTAGAATCAAGAGATGGCCAAGCAGATTCAGGTTCTCTAAGAAAAATAGGACCATTCACCCATAAATCAATATTATCAATCAATACCGCGTGACGCGAAGTCAGCAGGGTTTAGATGTGTAGGTACAT